>OX422219.1:118352724-118777724 GCA_949130495.1 Sambucus nigra | reverse complement strand
GAAGTTCATGAGTGGGGATCGAGGCTTCTTTGTTAAGATAAATGTCGTTATGGGTGTTAGCTCATCATTCAACCAATGTACCAATGAGAAACGTCATATTGACCCTACTGAGAGGACTTGTTTTAAATGTGGGTTCCCCAATCACTTCAAGAAGGATTGCCTGCAGAGATCTTCTAGTAATCAACAAGGTAGCCAGCAGACTGTCAACTATGTCTCGAGTAAAAGTTTTAGGTATACGGGTCCCACCCAGCATCAGCAATGGTAGTAGTAGTTCTCCTTAGGCCATCACCAGTCATAGTGTGGACAGTTCATGTCCTAGTCAAGGCCAGAGTAGTATGGGCCAGGTCAGGTGCCCGGCAGCCAGAGTAGCAGGATTAAACTTGGACGCACCTATGCCATGTCGTAATTTACATTGCCCTCTGGTGATCTATCTATGATGGAAGGTATGATTCTTTTATTCAGCACATGGGTTAAGGTATTATTCGATTTAGGCGCATTACATTCATTCATATCGAGCTCCTTAGTGTTAATTTTGGGATTAGAAGTAGATTATTTTCATCCTCCTATCTTCATGGGACTTCTAGTTGGTAGGGGTATAGTTGTCGATAGGGTCTGCCATAGTTGCGTGGCTATGGTTGGATACTAATTTTTACAGTATGGCTTGATTCTCATGGACATGGATAGGTTCTAGATGATCCTTGGTATGGATTGGCTATCATGTTTTAACACAACCACCAAATTCCATAGACATAGTGTCTCAGTATCTTTTCCAGATAGGTCCCACCATTATTTCATAAGTGAGAAGGACATTGGTTATCCTTGATAGTTCTCCACTATACGTGAGTAAAAAAGGTATTTATGTTAGGTTAGAAGTATGGTGGCTCGGGATGAGCCTAATAGTATGTTGTTAGACTACCTAGTGGTGTGGGAGACACCCAATGTGTTCTTGGATGATCTTCCTGGTTTACCACCACAATGGGAGGTGGGTTTTGCCATAGAGGTGCATTAGGGCATTTCGTTGATCTCTATACCACCTCATAGGATGTCTCTAGCAAAATTACAGGAGCTAAGCATCCAGTTGGAGGAGTTGACCAACATGGGTTTCACTCACCCAAGTGTGTCCCCTTGGGGAGACTTAATCCTCTTTTCTAAGAAGAGGGACAACTCCCTGTGATTTTTCATCGATTAAATGCAATTGAACAGGGTAACGATGAAAAATAAATACCCTATACCCCGTATTGACAATTTGTTCGACCAATTGCATTAGGAGATTAACCTCTAGTTGGAGAGC
Organism: Sambucus nigra; assembly: GCA_949130495.1. Lineage (NCBI taxonomy): Eukaryota > Viridiplantae > Streptophyta > Magnoliopsida > Dipsacales > Adoxaceae > Sambucus > Sambucus nigra. The sequence continues at coordinate 118,776,433 of OX422219.1, read as the reverse complement.
CATCAGCGACATGTCAGAGAGGAGGATATTCCTAAGACAACATTTTGAACTCGGTATGAGCACTATGAGTTTTTAGTGATACCCTTTGATTTGACTAATTCTGTGGCGATGTTCATGGATTTAATGAACCGCATCTATCTCTCTTACTTTGATCATTTTGTATTGGTCGTTGTGGATAATATATTGGTTTATTCAGCATTAGATGTAGAGTACGAGGAGAAACTTCACATGACGTTGTAAGTCCTCAGAGATAACTAACTGTATGTTAAATTCAACAAGTGTGAATTCTGGATGGATGAGGTCAAGTTTCTTGGCCATGTTGTTTCCAGAGTGGGCGTTTTCATTGACCCTTCCAAGGTGGAGTCCGTTATAGGATGGGATAGGTCAAGGACGATCATGGAAGTGCATAATTTTTTAGGTTTGGTCTGTTACTACCGCAAATTTGTGCAAGACTTCTCGAGGATTATGTTGTCCCTCACCATGTTGACTCGAAAATATGTGAACTTTGAGTGGTCCAAGAATTATGAGTCGACCTTTTAATAATTGAAGGTTATGTTGAATTATGTGTCCATTCTTATCCTTTTAGATTATGTCAAGGGTTACATCATGTATTGTGATGCTTCATGGTCGGGGTTCGGTGCGGTATTGATGCAAAACGGTCAAGTAGTCGCATATGCATGCCGTCGGCTAAAGGTTCATGAGAGGAACTACCCCACTCATGATTTTGAGTTTAATTATTTGGTGTTCACACTTAAGAGCTAGAGGTATTACTTGTATGAGGAATGGTTTGAAGTGTTTTCTGATCACAAGATCCTCCAGTATATTTTCACGTAGAGTTACTTTAATATTCGTCAGAGAAGATGGATGGAATTGATGGAAGACTATGACTTCACCTTAGAGTATCATTATGGCAAGGCCAATATGGTGGTTGATTCTCTTAATCAAACGTTTAGCCTTATTGTCGTAATAATGAACTATCATAGGGTAAATATGTTCGGTAAGTTGTAGAAGTTCGATCAGCATATCCAACAGGGTTATGATAGGGCGTACCTTTGGGATGTGGTGGCTAGGCCACTCATTCAGTAAAAAGTTCTAGACGCATAGTCCTGTGATCCTAAGTTTGCACATTAACGTCATTGTATTCAAAGTACTAAAGTTTTCGATACACATACCATGGATAAGGATGGTGGTGGGCGATACAAGGTCCAGTTGATTATTTCGATGATTAATGATCTTCAGGATGAGGTGATGGCAGAGGCACATCACTCGCGATTCAGCATACGTCTCGGTGCTACAAAGATGTATAAGGACATGTGAAGAGATTTATGGTTGTCAAGTATGAATAGGGATATGGCAACGTATGTGGCCAAGTGATACACTTATCAACAAGTGAAGTCTGAGCATAAGAAGCTAGTAGGGCTATTAAAACTACAACCCATTGCTAAGTGGAAGTGGGAGAACATCATGATTTATTTTGTCACAACCTTACCACAGTTTGAGCATGGTCATGACGCAATGTGGCTTATATTGGATCGACTCAAAAAATCCGTGTACTTCTTATCAATAAAGGTCACGTACAGCGTGGCTAAGTTGGAAAAGTTGAATGTCTGAGAGATATCTAGACTTCTTGATGTTCCGCTCTCGATTGTCTCAAATCGGGACCTTGATTTGTGTCGCGATTCAATAAGAAGTTTTAGTAAGAATTGGGTATAAATTTGAGTATGTGTATGGCGTACCACCCTGTGATCGATAAACAGTCAGAACGAACTATCCAGATCTTAGAGGACATGTAGAGAGCTTGCGCACTCGATTTTCAAAGTAATTGGGTGAAGAATCTGCATCTAGCAGAGTCTTCAAATAACAATAGTTAACAGGAAAACATTAAAATGGATCCCTATGAAGCTCTTTATGGGAGGTTATGCCTCTCTCTGATTTGTTAGGTACAGGATGGCTCAGAGTCTCATAATGGCCAATTCGTATTTGATTAGATAAATGACTGATAAAGTTCGGGTAATTCGATAGAGGCTTATGATGGCTCAGAGTCCAAAACTAATTACCTCGATAATTGACGAACACCTCTGGAGTTTATAGTGGGTGCCCATGTACTGTTAAAGGATAGATCAAGTACAGGAAGCCAGTGGTTCGAGCAAAAGTGGAAGCTGGCCTCTTTGAGATCTTAGAACAGATTGGGGATATATCATACAACTTAGCGCTACCTCCAAAGTTATTCCAAGTTCATAATGTGTTCAAGATATCTATATTGAAGAAGTATCTTCAGGATCCCTACAATATCATCGACTAGAACCCTATTGAGTTGGAGGAAGATGTTACGTTTCCAACACAAACCATGTCCATTTTAGATAACGAAGATAGAGTCTTGCGCAACAAAGTCCTTTTGTTGGTGAAGGTTCTTTAGTAGTTCCAAGGCATCAAGGGTGCGACTTTGGAGCACGAGTCAGAGATGTAGGAGAGGCACCCATAACTCTTTTCCTAGTTGGTTGTTCTGATTTTGGGGATGAAATCTCCTAAAGAGGAAAGAATGTAACACCCATGCCCGAGATTTTATCCCTTTCCCATGTAATTTGCAATTTATGGAGAAACCTCTGGGCCTTAAACTATTAATAAATGGATTATTATCTATATTTGAATGTTCTTGTATCCATTATGAAATTAATTGAGAATTGCATGGCCAAAATTAAAATGAAAAATTAATTCAGTTGTCTGAATGAGAATTAGCATCGTTAACGACATCCTTCTCTCATTTGAATGAGATTCTCCCATTTGAATGATATCTGATGATGCTGGAAGCAACACCACCCTTCAAGGTTTTTGTGAGCTCAATTCAATGTTAACAATGGCAGCATAAGGGTACATACACATATAGTAGAAGGAGGTGAGGAGAAGAGGATTCACACCGGAATATAAGTGGTTCAGCCAATTATGCCTACATCCACTATGCAAGTGTATGATATGTATCACTGTATGAGGGCTCTAATAGCCATAGTTACAATCTCTCAAGCTTTCTCTCTCTACTGTGTGTTTAGATAGAGTTTCAGCTAGGGTTGCTCATTTTGGATCCTTTGCAAGGTAGAGGATGACCTCTATATATAGTACTTGGGGGGTGTAATGTACCCCCTATGCATGCAATGAGAATGTGTGTGTTGATCTAGCCAATCTGATGAAGACATCTGTCACTGTCACATGTAGATAATGATGATGAAATATTCCCTCCACGTGAGGGGAATGATTTGTTATAACTGATTTGTGTACACGTGTTCCCAACCACATATATGCGCATAAGAGCTCGGTTATCTGTGATTGTTCCCAACCTCGGCCTTAAAGAGGATGAGGTTGGTGTGGTAGGGAAACTACTTGATCAGTGGTGACCTTGGCTTACCAGCAGAGCCAAGGTAAGGCATGCGGGACTGAAACGTCGGCTTGGGCTGAGGTAATAGTGGAGTAGTAGGAACGTCGGTTGATTTATAACTGAGGCTGGTTATGATGGTGGGATTGTTCTTGTAACCTCGGCTTGCACCTAGCCGAGGTTGTCATACTTGGGTGGCCTGTTGAATAACCCCCCATGGATCATGAAGACCTCTCTTGCCGAGGTAGCTAGTAACGTCCGCCATGGCCGATGGCCGACCTTTTTAGGACGAGACCGCTGATTGTTGATCTATGAGGCTGAGTTCGAGGCTGAGCTGCTGTATGAGAGTTATGAGGCTGAGGCTGAGGCCAACGTCTTCTGTTCTGACCCTTATCTGGATGACCCTGCCAATGATTAAGCCATGGCCGACCCTGTTGAGGTCGACCCTATTGAGGCCAACCTTGTTGAGGCTGACCCTACTGAGTCCGACCCTTATCTGGATGACCCTGCCAATGATTAAGTCGTGGCCGACCCTGTTGAGGCTGACCCTGTGGAGGCCGACCTTGTTGAGGCCGACTCTACTGGGGCCGACCTTTATCTGGACGACCCTGCCAATGATTAAGCCATGGCCGACCCTGTTGAGGCTGACCCTATTGAGGTCGACCTTATTGAGGGCGACCCTACTGATGTTGACCTTTATTTGGATGACCCTGCTAATGATTAAGCCGTGGCCGACCCTATTGAGGCCGACCCTGTTGAGGCCGACCTTACTGAGGCCGACCCTTATCTGGATGACCCTGCTGAGGATTAAGTCGTGGCCAACCCTATTGAGGCTGACCCTACAGAGATCGATCCTTATCTGGATGACCCTGTTAAGGATATGTGTGGCTATTATGAGATGTGATGCCCGTCGTCCTAAGAAACGAGGGTACATTTTGGTCATATTAATATCCCTTTCTCGTTTGAACGGGAATCCAATGAGCATCGAATGAACCATGCTCTACCAAGATTATCCACCTCATTAGATACTCGTTCAAATTCCGTTCGAACGAGATTTGTATTCTCATTCGAATGAGATGCAGTTTTGTTCGAACGACCTGATCAAAAAAGTCAGATTTTTGCACTTTCTTGTGTTCTATCAACGCTGGTTCCTTTAGATCTTTGAGCTGTCAAGCTCCTGTAGTAGTAGAAAAATGTGAGTAATAGTTTTGGGTGGACCAAGGGTTAATAGGTTAAGGATTTTGAGGTATATAAGAGAGGTGGGAGAGTGTTGGGGGTCATTTCCAACACTCTCATCATATTTTCATGCATTCTCTCCCTCTTCCATCATCTTCAACCTCCCTTCCATAATACCCAAGCCATAAACAATTATTTCTATCCATGGTTAAGCCATTTCCAAAATTTCTACACCCATTTCAAGCCTTGTTTGAGGTATAAGCTGGGTTGGAGATTTGTAATTGAAACATTTAAGAAGGAGTTGGTGCACTCTTGTAGCATTCTTGCAACTTTGAAGATTTTTGGGGCTTTCAAGTCTTTCCTCTTAGTTTTTCCTCTTCATTATCAAGGTGGGGTTTTCCTCTTCTAGTTTTCAAGGTTTACAACAATGAATATATGTAGGATCCATGCTAGAATATGATTTAACGTCACAAATAAAAATATTTTCTAGTATGTTTAATTCTTGCAAAAATAGAGTTCTAAGAAAAAAAGACCTAAGTGGTTTTTGAACAACAATGGCATTTTTAACCTTGAAATTTGACAAGTAAGCAAATAAAATGTAAACTCTTGTTAGTACCCAATTTAGACTCGTATTTAAGGATTTCTAGGTTTGAAATTCTCGAAAACATGTAATATGTTGGTAGATGACATCCAAACTTGATAAATAAACTCTAAGATGGGTTTCATGAGAAAGTAATAAAGTTTGGTAGGACAACCTTTAAATGTATTATGAATGTTGTTAAGAATGAAGAAGAAAAATGTTTGAGACTACATATAATAATAGGACAAAGTAGTTGACATTTTGCAACAATAGCCATCAAATAAGTAAATGTATTTTTTGGGGTTTGAGCATAAAATGACGAAACATGGTTTTTATACATAAAATCATAAAAAGTGGTTTTGAAATTAAAAATGATGATTTATAATGCCACAACGAAGTAAGTATGTTTTTCACTATGTTACAATGAATAAAGGGTAAAATGGTAATTTTGATAAAATTGAGGGTCATAGTGGTCGGATTTCCTCGTTAGACCTTATCGGTCGGTTTTGTGAAAATGGATGAATTAAAATGTCATGTTGACAATACAAAGTGGTGAAACGAACCGTAGAAATGATAAAAATGGTAAAATGATGAAATAATGTGGACATTGGTAAAAATGTTAAAAACAGATTAATTTGGGCTCAGATGACACCGAAAATATTTATGAATGGCCAAGAGCCTAAGGGTGAAAGACCCAAAATCACTGGCTAGAGCATATGGTAGCATTTTCGGTGGTATGGAGCCTATTAAAGTATGCGAATATTTGGAAGATTTTGGGAAATGATAACGAAAATAATTGTGGTTGTACTTGAAGAATATAAATAAGACAACCTCGGGAAAAAGGAGGCTAAGAAATAAAATATAATTAATTAGTCTCTAGACCTGGTGGAGGGAGGTATGAAATGGCTAAGTGTGAGTATGAGCACATCGCTCGGGTCCATTGTATGGTAGTTGCATTAATACTAGCTAAACTGTTAAATGTTTTTGAAATTATTTAAAACACATGTTATATGTATAGTTCTTTGTAGAAAACGTATAGCTTAGTATTACTCACTCTACTGAGCGTTCACTCACCCCTGCTTTGGTACATTGAGTTAGGATGTTTGAAAGGACGCCAATAAGGCTCATGAGGGAAGTCATCATCGTTAGAGGCTCAGTCATTTTATTTAAATTTTCTTTTGAACATTGGAATTGGGACACTTAAACCATTTTATTCGGGTGTTTGTCCATGTGATGTAATAATACAGGGACAACTATGATTTATTTTTATTTATTTACTATTGTTGGATTAATCAAATTTTTGCTAATAAACCTTGTTAATTAACTCTATTATGTAAAGTGATCACTTGTTTTCTGAAATTAAAACCAATAATTTAATCCTTAGAAAATGGTGCAATTTAAGGGGTTTTTTTACACAATAAAACTAGACCTCCTCCTCCCCCTTTAACTGCTCGATTCGGTGCGGGTTGACCCAATGGTGACCCAAAACTGGGTCGGGTGTTACATCAACAATTGAAGCTTGCGCACCCCCATTAGTTTTTTTTTAAATTGTCATTGGTTTTTCTTTTGTAGCAATCTTAGTCCCGGTGTCCTTGTTTACCACAAGTAAAACAGCCTCCTCCAAATTTCTTAATCCCACCATTAGGCTTCATAAAATTATTTATTTATTTTCCTTTTTCCTAAAATTTATGTTGGTACGTATATGGCTTAAACTGATTTTTGGTCCCCCCCCCCCCCCCCCCCCACACACACACACACTACTTTCAACAATGTTTACCATGGATGACATAGCCATGGCAACGTCCCTTTTTTCTTTAACGCAATTATCCTCTTCAATCCTAAATCTAATAGTGAGATCTTCCATAGTCTTATCCTTATGTTTATGTTTAACGCCATTTCTAATTTCTTTCCATAATGGGGGAAGTTTCTCAATAACAGATGCGACTTGAAAACCCTCACATGAAATCAGATTTTTTCAAAGCTGATTAATAGTATTTTTTGCTGGTTCGGCCTCTTCAGAATTATCTTCCTTAATTTCTAATGTGTGATCAATTTCTAACAAGTTCAAATAATATAACAACTTTTGTGCCAACGTTTAAATTTCAAGCCAACAAATTTTCCAGGCCTAGCAGAGGTAATCGCAGTAAGATCAAATTTTTCCATTATACGAATATCAATATATTTATGTCTTAGATTGTTCTATGCGTATATGGAAAATTCAAGAAAATAATAAAATTCAAAAGACTTATCTAGATGCTGAAGGGTGTGTTAGACACAGTCCTAAGACAAAAATATCGTCTGCACTTTATCGAGTGATGCATCGAGCCCCAAATATATGTCCCCGGAATTCAACAGCACAGTTCATCCGGTTAAAGCACTCAATGGAGAACTTTAGCACCACGCGAATATTGCCCAGAAATTAGAATATGGAAAAAGAACAAGTTTTTTAGTGAGAGAGAGAATGAAGAGAGAAAATTGTCTCTGAATGTGATCTGCAACCCCCTTTTTGAAAAGGATGCATGAACCACCCACTCTCATGAAAAGGTGGGTAACCACCTCCCTTAAAAACCACGCTCTAGTGTCTATTTAAAAAATGGATTTTAATACTAATTAAAAATGAATTTTAATATTAATTAAAAACGATTTAAAAAATAATTAAAAATAAATTTAAAAATTAACTGATTTTGGACCCAATACCCAAGCTTCCAATTCGCAGGTATATATATATATATATATATATATATATATATATATATATATATATATATATATATATATATATATATATATATATATATATATATAGTGAATAAATGCACTAAATCCTCATAAATGCCCTTAGTGGGACTTGAACCCATGACCTCAACCGAAGGAAACTCAAAAGTTACCACTAGGATATAAGTGGTTGTTGTGAGTCTTTCATTCACACCAATAAATATACACAAATACACATCAATGGTTAGTTACATCCTCATCATTTATAAAATCCCATGAATTTTTGGAGATTGATAACATATGTAGCCACCAGAGCCCTACTAAAGCTTAAGCATCAATTCTCCAGCTTAAAAAATCATTGTTTTATAGTTGATAAATAAGGTAAGTTGTTACAAAAGTACAATAAAGCTTAACAATGGCATAAACCTTTTAAATATCTGATCTAGATACAAACTATAAGTATGCAAACGGCAGACACAATGGCTCAAGGACAAAATGGCCTATCTGTACACCTAAGATCTATTGGTACATCATACCAAATATTAGAAAGAAACATATTTGGTTAACCAAATTGGTTAATTGAACTTAACATAGATAACTTATTTATGCACTACAAATGCCTCCATATGGGTAAGCTATTTGATTTTTAGCCTCCATCAAATAACTTATTTATGCAATAATAGGTTATTATAGAGTTAAAAATTGCTTCATATTCCAATAACCAGACTCTACCATGACATTTGCAATAGGGCTAAGAAATCAAAGTGAGATATTCTATATTTTTGTAATGTATACGTGTTAATTTTATGTACACTCACTACAAGAAAAAGGAATTTTCATGACATTTTATAAGTGTCATAAAACATATTTTATGACTCTTTATCTTTAAATAAAAAGCGTCATAAGTTTGGGTGTCATAATTGGTACTCATTAAAAGTGTCATATTAGGTAACAGTTATATATGGCTTTTTTTTCAAAAAAGTCATCTCTGCTACAAAAAATTGTCATAATATACTCTATAAGTTGTCATATTTGATTTAAAAAGTGTCATGATAAATAGTTTTCAAAATTTTAAAAAGGTCATAAAAATTTCATCACATGAAGGTTTAATATAAATGCTCATAAATTAAACATTCAATAAAAAAAATAACTAATATTAATGTCATAGTTGACAAATAAATCTAAACACAAATCAAAATGCATAGAATCATTTATTCCACATTCAATGTTACAATTGATACGTTATAGATTATAACATTCAGCCAAGAAATACAACAATACTCCCACCAATATTTTTTTGCCTCACATCAAACAAAACTACATGAAATCAAATCGAGCTAACACATCAACCAAATTAAATTTGTCTATTAAAATTAAGTGTTCCTCTTTAGTAATAATCGCTTCATAATTTTAGGCAATAATGCATCAAAGTCCTCTTCCCGCTTACGTTCACTATCATGTTGTCTGAGAGCAATAAACCTTTCACATGCCTCTAAGTAGATGCCCTTCATAATTTTAAAACATCATATATAAATCTCTAGTGCAATGTAAAACACAACATATGAATTCCCATTTTTTCAAAGTATTAAGGCATGCATAATTTAAGTGGAAAAGATTTTTTATATAACCCAAATTATTGTAAACAGTTTTCAAAAAATTGGGCAAAAAATGCATGTATGGTCGCTTTCTGGTATGTTTATTAGTTGTTTTACTTGTTCGTCCACCAATACCCAACTTTCAAATGCGTCTCTATTCGACTTAATCAATTTAGAACACTTATTAATTTCAGACGATTTTGGCAAAGTTTTCTTTGTTTATTCGTGAAATCTAACATGTTTTAACATTAAAATAAACTCAACAACAACAGAAGCCACAACTAAACGAACAATAAATCCCTTCCACCGATTCAACATATATAAGATAAAAAAAAATTAATTCCATCAACATAAAGGTTAAACAGACTCATATCCGAGTTTTAAAAAAAAATAATAATCTCACACGACTCGCAGAGCCTCACAATAATCTTACATTAGTCCCTTGTGAGGTGTGCGCCTCTCTTTTCGGGTCATTATGTTCTTATCTTGCGATTTCACGCTCCACCCCAACTCTAAAATTTTATACTTAGAAATTTGAAATTTAGAACTACGTCTGAATCCATGAGTCTCATAACTACACGGGTTGTTTTTACAAGTTACTCTAATCATGTATGAGGTGTGTTTGCCTCTTTCCGTAATGTTTAATTGTTGTTTTGCATTTTCGTCCACAAAGCCCAATTTTCAAGTTTTAACACTTAAAATTTCCAAAATTTGATCAAATCTCAAACCCGTGAGTCATGTGACTACTCAGGTTGTTTCCATAACTTTCTTTGATCCTGTGTGAGGTATTTATGCCTCTTTTCATATCATTTTTCTCTTATCTTACGTTTTCATGGTTCAATATTATTTTTACTTTAACCACGAGTCTTGATGTGAATCGAGGGCATAACTGTCCTTTTTTATATATATTTTTGGGCACATTAGTATTTTAATTTCTTTTGTTATTTTTCATTATTTTTATTAAATCATTCTCACTTTTTTGTTTTCGTATCTAAAGGCCATGAGTAGTAATGACATTTTTGTAATTAGTGTCTTAGTTTGGAGTCTAAGTTACTCTTCCCTTTAAATACCCATGTTGTCTTCATTTGAAGACATTCCTCCATTTTAAAATATAAGATATCATTTGGTTCTCTCTCTAAAGTTAGGGTTTGTTATTTCTTTTAAGCCATTGACGTGTAGTTTATGTCAAATTTGTATCAGAGCAGGTGTTGCTCTAACATTGGTGTAGTGTATCGGTGTTTATTTTTATTAAATCGTACACTACTCGCAATGGCTCCCAAGAAATCCAAATAGCACGAAGAGGCCAACCAAGATTTGAAAGATCAATTCGAAGAATGGGCAAAAAATAAGCCGAGATGGAGGATTTGAAGCATCAAATGGCACAACTTCTCCGCCATCAAACCACCCACATCTGCTGTCCCAACTCAAAATAAAGACCAAACCTTAGTCACCACCCTTCCAATCACCACCTGAGGCTACCCCTAACCCAACCCAACCCATCCCCCTATTGTCCAGCCACCAAAAGGCCCCAACCGACCAATTAAACCCCCCATCACCGCCAACCTTGCCTCCCCCCCGACCCTGCTTCAGGCCCCGAATAGCCCCTGTTCCCCCCTACTGGCCTCCGAAACTCCTGACGACCCCCTACTACTCCTCCTAGCCTCTGAGGGCAGGCCCTACCCCCAACCCCCTGGAAAACCTCCGTACACTAAAGAAACTGCCCTGAACCACCACCAGTCCACTCTCCACCCTCACCCGCACCCCTCCAACTTCAAAAAATAGACCCCGACCCCCCCCCCCCCCCATCCAACCCAGATTACTCCCTATCTTACCCCTGCCCAATTCTAGCCCCTTTTTTGGGCCGTCCACCTCCTTTCAACCTCCCCTCGAACCACATAGTGACCCCCACCCATTTTCGGGTCTCCACCTACCCTATACTCCCATCCGACCGCTTATTCGCACCTCCGATCCCATTTCACCCACCCACAACAGTTAACCCCTCCACTTTTACCCGAAACCCTCACCCTTATTTGTATCCCGACCCCCATAGTACATTCACTTCACTAGGAACCCTCAACCACCTAGGGGGACTCCTAATGGCCCCTTAGCCCCACTTTCACACCATACGCCCTCTCAACATACCCTTTCGACGCTCCGTTCACATTCCTCCTCCTCCTCCTCCGAGTTCGGGACCCTATTATTCTAGATTGGATACCACATCCATAACCCGATTCCTGCCTCCCTATTCACTACTTAGACAAAATAACCATTTCCCTCCCTCGTTGATCTCCATTCCTTTGTTCATGCAAAATAGAGATATTTAATGTTGAAGTGTAGAGATATTTTTTAGAATAAGCTAATGTTATAATGTTTATTTTTGTAAGTAAAAAATGTATTAATGTTACCTTGTTGATTTGAGGCTTTTTATAATGTTGATTTGTGTAAGTAACATAATATATAGAAATATTACCTTGCTGATTTGAGTCTTTTCGATGTTCTTATTGATTCGTATCGAATATTGTATATTTCCGCCTGTTATCCTTATGCATTCTAGCGCTTTTATGGTCCTAAATGCCTATAATTATGCTCATTAACCAGACAACCTTGGAGTTGGATAGATACATGTTTTGCAGGGGTTATTTGTGCTTTTGTAGGTATTGGAACTCTAAAAGTGAGGATCCGTTGCATTTCGGAGAAGTTTCGTCGATGGACGCTACTTCAAGGGCTTTTTAGTCAATTCACATTTCTTATCCGGCTCATGTTAATTCCACGTATGCATAGTTCATTGAGTTAGCATCGTGTGGCCGCAAACGGTGCGTCGTTTGGAGTTCGGACGAAGAAGCTAGGCTCGTTTCCGTAATGGACCTTTTCCCCCTCATCATGGACCAAATGCAGCCTGAAAACAGAGTACCGGTCGACCGCGTACAAGGGACCGGTCGACCGCGGTTTCAGCTTTTGCCATGGGAAGGAGACATTATGCTTTGGCTTAAGGGATCGGTCGACCGCGCCCCTGCGACCGGTCGACCGGTAGTGCCAGATATTTTGGGCTCTTTCCTCTTTCTTTCCTTTTTCCCTTACTTTTTCCCACTTACTATATAAACCCATTTTTGGTTTTAATATCACATATACACGATTTTAGGTTAGTTTATCTTAGGGTTTGGGGTTTTTGCTTGGTTCTTCTTCATTTCTCTTTGGTTTGACACCCCATTTGGATTGTAAGTTGACTATTCATCTCCCCTACCATTTGAATATAGTTGTATTTCTTCATTTCTTGCTTTCTAGTTAATTTACAAGCTTTGTAATTTAGGTTTTCTTGCTTTATTTACACGCTTTGATTTACACGCTTTCTAGTATAGATTTACCGCGTTTATTACCGCTTTCCATTTATCGCGTTTTTAACATGCTTTCTAGGTAACTTAAATTAGGTTGTGTTTGAATTGAACTCACTCGGGTTGACGCATTGCTTTGCTTTGGTGATGGAGTTTACGGGTTTATTTCGAGTGCGTTGTCCTAGTTATTACGCCTAGGAGATTTGACGGGGCATATCATGTATGTCCCGTGCTTACGACCTTTCGCGCGTAATTTCCGGGATATTTGTTGACGCCAAAATCTTATTAGGCTTTTATGATGATTTAGGGCGTAACAACCCTTGATTTAATTAACTGTCGAAACGAGACGCATTTGTAATAACTCGTCGACCCATGTAACCATTTTATACTAATTAACTCGGGCGAGGGATATTCGACGCAACCTATAGTTTTACCCGCTTTCATAATCTAGTTTCAATACCATTGCCTAGTTAATCATTTACCTTTATGCATCTTTTCTTTTAGTTTGTAATCATCTTTTACACTTTTATTTCGGAATATTAAACCACTTATAAATTCTAACAACTTGTCCCTGTGGATTCTCGATACCCGACTTACCGGTCTACTTGCCCTGCAAGTGTAGTTGTAACTTAGGTTTTTGTATTGAGTTGGCGAAACGAAAACAACGATTAGCGTCTTTACACGCGCTACTTTTCGCACTTAATCAAAATGGCGCCGTTGCCGGGGATGAGTTTGTTTTAGAATTTATTTGATTTAGTATTTCATAGTATTTTCTTTCTATTTGTATTATTTGCTAACTTTTTGTAGGACTTCCACATTTGAGCACTTAGAAACGCTCGAATTCTTTCCGCGCGCACCTACTTTGTGGAATTCTCCACTTGAGCCATTTTTGGGGTAAGCATGTCTTATTCCAATTCTTTCGGTAATCCTTGTTATAATTCTCAAAATTCTCGCAAACCTATGACTTTCGGTGAATACTTAGAATCCCAAAAATTTGCAAATTCAAATATTACTTTGGGCGAGTATAACGAAAGTCAAAATTTAGGTTATTGGAATTTTGATGATGATGATAATGATTTTGGGCCTTTACCTCCTTATAATAGGAATTTTGAAATGAATTGCAATAGTTTTCAAAATTCCTATAATAATGAGTTTTCGTTTAAGTCCGATGGTAATTTTCAAAGTTCCCATTCTAATGCATCCGCACCTCGACCTATGACATTCGGTGAGGGTTTGCGTATGTATGAAAATGAGAAAATTGAAAATCGCTATCGGGAAGAAAATCGTTCGTGGGAACATGAGTTGGATTTATTATTTGAGTCCGACGACTATTTTGCTTCCGAGACTTTCGAAGTCGAGGAATGTTTTGAACCAAATGAGGTACTTGTGCCTACTTTGGAACAAGCCATTCTAGACTTTGCCCATTGCGTAATAGATATTGAAAGTGAGGATGAAAATGACGTAATATCCATTTGCAATGAAATGATTTCTTCTTTGGCCCCCAAAGAAGAACATTTCATTGAAAATGATATTATTTCCTTTGAAATTCCAACTTCATGCGATGATGATTCATCTCATGAGTTTGAATTTCTTTCATCCCCATTTTCATTGTCTATTACCCCACCGGAACAAGTACCCGATGATTCGGTTTCGAACTTTAATGTTTTAAACCCTATCACCGATGAGGAGTACTTGCTCGAGTCGCCCTCCACGATCGCATCTTTGCCTTTGTGTGCGCCGCCTCCCATTCCAACTTCAAAATCCTTGGGAGGATATTCGGCTTTTCTCGGTCCCCACTTGTTTTTGTCACCCGTACAATCCAAACCCCCCATCGTCCCTCCAAAACTTTTAATTGGCGATGGTTCATTTCTTCCGCCTTACACATGCCTTCCGTTGTTAAAACGGAATCCATATTTTTCGGAGGTCATGCTTGTATGTGAGGGTACACCGGTTATCCTCCAAAGTCAAATCGTTCTTATGGTGGACCCTCAGCTATTTAGACTTCTAGTGTACAGTTAGTGTGAAGTCTAAATAGTAGGTTGTATATAGTTAGCTTTTTATTTTATTCTTTCTCTTTATTTTTTCCTTCCTTTTTAATTTAGTCTAATGTAATTAGTTAACTTTTTATTATTTGTTTTTGCTATGCTCGGTACTAACTTGTTTTGTAGATTCTTTGGACTTGTTCTTATGGGGATCGCTCCACTTTTGGGTAATATCGCTCTTTTCCTCTCTTTGACTTGGTTCTTAATTTACATTGAGGACAATGTCAAGTTTTAAGTTAGGGGGTGTGGGATATTCTATCCATTTCTTTATTTAGTCCATGTTTTTGCTCACATGTTAGTTACTTAGTATGCTTTTCTTAGAAAAATTAAAAATTTCAAAAAGATTTTCTTTCTTTTTTCTCCTTTTTGGGCATTTTGCCTTTGTTTCCGATGATAAATTTCAATAATTGCTCAATCCAATAGACAACCCAATGATGCATGTTCTCGATTTTAGAAGTTATTAGACTTTAGTCTCACTTATTGATATTATGAATAACTTCATGAATTAAACTTTAATCCCATGAGCACATGCACTTTTATTGATAAATTGATTTGGTTTAAGATTTTTATAACTCAGTAATCTTTTGTTGCATTGTATATACTTACATCGAGTAAGCTTTGTACCTTTCGTCGTTTGTGAGTGTATACACTATTCTTTCCTCATTGAAAACGTTGAATTCGTTGTTAATCTCACTATTCTTTCATTTGATCGTTCATTAATTGAGTTCATACTTGAATTGTGTTACTTGATCATGATTTTCATATATTATTTTGACTCGACAATTGCGTAAACTTTGTGAAATGATCATAGGCCCTCTTTGTTATATCACCCATATTAGCCTTAACCTCACCCTTATATGTTTACCCTCGTTAACCCCTTTGAGCCTAAATATAGCCTTTCATTTCATAACCCCATTCCCGTAACCAACTCTAAATTGGAGTTTTAGCCCATATATACACTTTCCATACCTTTGTTTGGAATGTTACTTGGGATTGAATGTTGTTGTTATGATGTCGGTTGCAATTTAGGCATATGAGAGTTTGATAAGTAAAGAAAAGTGATGTGAAAAAAGTGAAGAAAAAGAGAAAGCAAAAAGCAAAAGAAAACAAAAAAAAAAGAGAAAATGAGAAAAAGAAGAAAAGAAAAAGAAAGAGAAAGTTTGTATATGTTGTATAGTGTTAAATAAGCTTTGATTACTCTCCCCGATGATATATCTAATGTTGTTTTGGAACTTGTTTTCCAATTTTGATATTGCCCACATTTTTCCCATTATCCTGAGTTTTCATCCCGAACACGTTGAATTCGTACATATATTCCTTCGTTTCGTACCTTAGCCATACCTACATTATAACCCTATTCAAGTCCTATGTGATCTTAGGTTGATGTAATTTAAAAGTCATAATAGTTGTGATAATCTGTGAAAATGCATTTTGCCTCTTTTAGTGTGCGGTATCCTTTCATTGAGATTACATTTTTCAGTTTATATTTAGCGTTCTTCATTTGTGACATGTGTGCGGCCTAGTGTCCATTTACATTTACTCTTTAGCCCGCATGTCCCGTGTGTTACCTCCCTGTTTCGAGTGAATTCGCTTGATGAGCGTAATGCCCATGAGGATTGAATATATGCTTGCTTTAATGATTATCCGGTTTATATAAGTTTTTGCCAAATCACACTTTGCATGTGCTCGCTCCCCTCCCACATTTTAAGGTTTCAATTCTATGAGGTGCATTCTATAATGTTAATGATTCTAACTTTTGTGTGAATTCATTCACTTTGCTAATAATGCATATGAAATCCTTTTCTCCATTGTTGGGCTTGTCGCATGTTGGGTTGGGCATATTTTGAGGAAACCATATGATGTTTGTGGGTATCATCCCTGAAAACCCTCACGAGACGACACTCGTCCACTAGGGTAACCTAGGGGTTTAACGGCTTATTGCATATGCTAAATGCAATCGTGTTCCCTACGAAAGTGGCAATTATATTTCGATGCATATATACATTTTGTACCGCCCTCTGTGGTCTGGTTTTCTTTGTTTCATTACTAGGGACTAGCAATGTGTAAGTTAGGGGGTGTGATTCGTATCGAATATTGTATATTTCCGCATGTTATCTTTATGCATTCTAGCGCTTTTACGGTCCTAAATGCCTATAATTATGTTCATTAACCAGACAACCTTGGAGTTGGATAGATACATGTTTTGCAGGGGTTATTTGTGCTTTTGTAGGTATTGGAACGCTAAAAGTGAGGATACGTTGCATTTCGGAGAAGTTTCGTCGATGGACGCTACTTCAAGGGCTTTTTAGTCAATTCACATTTCTTATCCGGCTCATGTTAATTCCACGGATGCGTAGTTCATTGAGTTAGCATCGTGTGGCCGCAAACGGTGCGTCGTTTGGAGTTCGGACGAAGAAGCTAGGCTCGTTTCCGTAATGGACCTTTTCCCCCTCATCATGGACCAAATGCAGCCTGAAAACAGAGTACCGGTCAACCACGTACAAGGGACCGGTCGACCACGGTTTCAGCTTTTGCCATGGGAAGGAGACAGTATGCTTTGGCTTAAGGGACCGGTCGACCGCGCCCCTGCGACCGGTCGACCGGTAGTGCCAGATATTTTGGGCTCTTTCCTCTTTCTTTCCTTTTTCCCTTACTTTTTCCCACTTACTATATAAACCCATTTTTGGTTTTAATATCACATATACACGATTTTAGGTTAGTTTAGCTTAGGGTTTGGGGTTTTTGCTTGGTTCTTCTTCATTTATCTTTGGTTTGACACCCCATTTGGATTGTAAGTTGACTATTCATCTCCCCTACCATTTGAATATAGTTGTATTTCTTCATTTCTTGCTTTCTAGTTAATTTACAAGCTTTGTAATTTAGGTTTTCTTTCTTTATTTACACGCTTTGATTTACACGCTTTCTAGTATAGATTTACCGCGTTTATTACCGCTTTCCATTTATCGCGTTTTTAACATGCTTTCTAGGTAACTTAAATTAGGTTGTGTTTGAATTGAACTCACTCGGGTTGACGCGTTGCTTTGCTTTGGTGATGGAGTTTACGGGTTTATTTCGAGTGCGTTGTCCTAGTTATTACGCCTAGGAGATTTGACGGGGCATAACATGTATGTCCCGTGCTTACGACTTTTCGCGCGTAATTTTCGGGATATTTGTTGACGCCAAAATCTTATTAGGCTTTTATGATGATTTAGGGCGTAACAACCCTTGATTTAATTAACTGTCGAAACGAGACGCATTTGTAATAACTCGTCGACCCATGTAACCATTTTATACTAATTAACTCGGGTGAGGGATATTCGACGCAACCTATAGTTTTACTCGCTTTCATAATCTAGTTTCAATACCATTGCCTAGTTAATCATTTACCTTTATGCATCTTTTCTTTTAGTTTGTAATCATCTTTTACACTTTTATTTCGGAATATTAAACCACTTATAAATTCTAACATCTCGTCTCTGTGGATTTTTGATACCCGACTTACCGTTGTGCTTGCCTCGCAAGTGTAGTAGTAACTTAGGTTTTTGTATTGAGTTGGCGAAACGAAAACAACGATTAGCGTCTTCACACGCGCTACTTTTCGCACTCGATCACTTATGTTGTCTCCCTCCTCTGTAGTTTGCATTTCTGAAGGTTGAGTGCTTGATTCTTGTGCAATATGCATAATGGCGATCATTGTCTAACTTTGTTGGTACCATCCTCGTCATCATGACTTGAGATGGTAATATCATGCATTACGAAATGGATGTAAAAAATTTCATAGTTATAACAACTTGAATGCGTTACACTAAAACGAAATGAGGTGGTCAATTTGATTCAAGACAATATAATGATTTTGGAGTAATTCAATTTTGAAGTGTAGAATACCAAAACAAGTAGCATTAATCTATTTACATAAATGAATAAAAAAAAGTAACTACCTAGTAGAAATCATCCATTGTATAAAATTTTAGTATTGAACCTGAACTAATTGATTTGTACATTAACCTAGCTTATATCATTTGCATATGGTCCATCTGCATTCTCTCTTACTAATATGCATGTTGGTTCTTACTCTGGGAGATCTTCAATTGTTACTTTAGCCTCATCATCCTCGTCAGCGAAGTTGAGGCCTAAACTTATTTTAGGATCCAACTTTGACCCCGTTTCAATGAGAATGTCTTCTTCAATAAATATGTCCAGTGTTTCAGTTGGTTCAAATATCCAGTAGCCTCGCCAGATTTCTACCCATTCAAGTGGCAGTAGTATTACTGGTCATGGTGGTGAGGTTGCATCAAACTGATCCAAAAAGAATAGATAAGTTGAACGCAAGCTTGGCATCAATAATGCTATATATTTTATTGGAAACACTTGCTAAATTAGCATCGCTGATTATTATAAAGTAGGTGTCGAATATAGCAACATTATGCATTTGTCTTAACATTGGGTATCAGGCAGGCAATCATAAAAGATAAGTGATTAAAATTAAAAAAAAAAAAAAAGCAGACTTATAAGCTACTTAGCGTGCAAACACCTATTCAAAAATTCGACATCCATAACGATCAAATGGTAAAACGATCATAAAACTTGAGGAACATCTTTATAACAGTGGCTATTAGAGAAATTCAACTTGAAAACTCAACTTAGCAAGAATTTATAAAGGATCAAGCATACATCATAATATAAAAATCAAACATTTATACATTTCATTCCGCAATAGTATTTACTTCCATATACCTTGATCACCGAAGCTTATCGATAAAAACAAAATTCCAAATGACTCAAATGCCTGCACATGGAAAAGAATTGATGTAAGAATATATAGGATGTAAATAGGAACATTTACTATTATAAAAGGTTACGAAAATTCTTAGCTTGAGTAGTTACTGATGTAAAAGTATTGTATGAACTTGCATTAATTTTTCAACCTGTATTTAAGAGTTTGGTAGTACGAAAATAATTTGTTCTCGTTTGACCTGAAATTTGTGCATTAAGTACGACCTTTTTTTAATACACTTAGAAATCAATGGACGGAATTTCAAATTATGTGAGCAGTAGATCTGTAATCCCAGGGTTTTGTAACGGATATAAGATGTGGCAATTTTATCACAGATCTAGGCCACAATTTGAAAAGAACCAAACAAAAATATTAAATAAAAATCTCGACCCCTGCCCCGGAACTGTACATTTTGTTGCAAATACCCCTGATGGTACTTTTAGTGATGTTTTCTAACTATATATAGTGGAGTCTTTGTAACATATTCTCTTGTAACAGCATAGAGAAATAAAAGAAGGAAAAGAGGGGGAAAAGTAACATAATCTTTATTTTGTTAACCGGGTGAGAGCAAAGATGCGTTAATCTTTATTTTTAGTTGGTTATCCCTTACTCTAAAAAAATCTCCTTTAACTAAGAATGAGAACATATATTCCTGGGGCTTTGGAGTTGTTATGTAAGAAGGGATTGATTAAAGAAAGTGAAGGTGCTCAAGTGATCTTTATTGAAGGGAAAAATATACCTCTTATTATTGTGAAGAGGGACGGAGGGTTCAATTATGCTTCAACAGATCTTGCGGCTCTATGGTACCGAGTTAATGAAGAAAAACTGAGTGGATAATATATGTTACTGATGTTGGCCAGCGTGACCACTTTAATATTGTATTCACTATCGCCAAACGCGCATATTAGCTTCCTGCTGAAGATAATGCATATCCTAGAGCTATCCATGTGGGCTTTGGTCTCGTTCTTGGTGATGATGGAAAGAAATTTCGGACTCGCAGTACTGAAGTTGTTCAATTGGTTGATTTACTTGATGAAGACAAGACTCGTTGTAAAGCGGCTCTTGTTGAATGAGGTAAGGGTGCTGAGTGGACTGCAGAGGAGCTTGATCAAACTGCTGAAGTAGTGGGATATGGGGTTGTTAAGTATGCTGACTTGAAGAACAACAGATTGACCAATTACACATTTAATTTTTATCATATGCTTAGTGATAAGGGAAATACAGTTGTATATTTATTGTATGCACATGCTCACACTTGTTCAATCATCAGGAAATCTGGTAAAGACATAGAGGACTTGAAGAAGGAAGTGATAATAGAGTTGGCTCATCCGGATGAGCATGTGTTAGGGCTACATCTGTTCCAGTTTGCAGAGATTGTTGAAGAGGCTTATGCCAATCTTTTACCAAATGTGTTGTGTGAATATTTATACGTCTTATCATAGGACTTCACGAGATTCTACTCCAACTATCAGGTTATTGGGTCAAAAGAGGAACCAAGTAGACTCTTGTTGTGCGAGGCAACCGCGGTTGTCATGAGAAAGTGCTTCCATTAGCTGGGGATCACACCTGTCTACAAAATTTAACATTTTGTTAAGTAATTGATTAACTTATTTTTTGTTAACCTTTTGATACTTGACTTTTCACCTGCATTATAATTTTATATGCCACCTTTTGGAACATCAAGATGTGGAGATATGATAAAAAAAATATAAGATTTTTTTAAAATGTATACTCAAATCACGTTAATCAATTCAAATTCACCTTAAGTGAAGATTCCAACTCTCAGAAGAATACCGACTTGGAGAAGCAAAGGATGTTTACTTGTAGTGATTGAAATTATAGCTTCCATTATTGAAGTTCCGTAAAAAGATATTTTCTTTCGAAATGAAAAAACCGGCGATGCTTTTCATTATGAGGAAATGTTGGCCATGTTATATTGCATGGCAGTCATGATGCTTGTGAATGGTCATGTTCAGAAGACATGTATTAAGGCCGAGGTTTCAATCGGAGCGGCAACTGATGCAATTAGTATTCTGCATATGCTGACTGATATTCGTATGCAATTTGCATTCAGAGAAAAATGAATATTGAAATTTAGTTAAGTTTGAAAGAGCATACAAAACATACAAAACAAAAACTAGTAAAAACCAAAGCATAAACAAGAAAATAGCATTAAAAAGAAAAAAGAACAGTAAGTTGATAAAAAGGATAAACATAACAGCAAAAAAATGCGTTCAGTCTACTAAACATGCAAGTTTCTAAGAAATAGTTCATCAAGTTTCTAACTTAATGGAATTTTATAATGTATACACGACATATGATTACGCACACACTAGTATTTGCTTTAATGTGTTTTAATATTTCAAGAAGACTCTATTTCCATAATAATAAATCAAATTGTGTAAGATGCTCTTTCCTTATTTGAATTGACTTAGCTAACTAATTAGTTAAGATGCATGTATATTAACTTACTAGCATGCAGGCCACGCGATGCATGGACGAATATTTCTAAATTGTGTATTTATATGTATTAGAAGAGTAAGATAATGAGAAATGAATAAATTCATTATTGGCAAACGAATTAAGAATCATAAATTGAAATAACATGACTATTAGAATAATAAAAGTGGAAAACATAAAAATATGAAATTGAAATTGAACCTTTCTCTCTATCCTTAAATAACCAACCATCTTTTTTAATTAGCAATGCTATTGAACAAATAACATTAAGACTAAACAAAGTTATCGCATGATATGAATTTGAATAAGAAACTGATTTCAAAATTATCAGAACTCTCAGATCATGGGATAAGCCCTTAGATCCTGTTAAAATTTAGATTCTTTATCAAATAAGTTTATGGATATGCAGAACTTCCCTTTTGATTTCAAGGTTATTTGTTCTGGTGTTTTTTAGAATGGTGTGAATTTTGCTGAGATTATCTCTTATGCCCTTACAGTAGCTAAAGACATAGATAATTCTAAACCTTTGAACTTCAGAAGTTGAAAATTCAACTGAGTAATGAGTTTGAAATAAAAGATCTAGTGGCTGCAAGAAAGATACTTGTAATAAAGATTTTGATAGACTGAACAAATAGCATGATGTTCATCACTCTACATGAAAAAGGTTTTAGAAAGGTTCTCAATGTACTTGGAAAAGCCCGTGTTAACTCCATTATATTGCAATGTTTATCAATTATGTTGGTTATTTCAACTCCAAACATAACTCATTACGAAATCCTAATGGATATCATTAACGACCCAAAACCTCAGCATGTACTGCTAGAGAAATCATTGTGCACAACGGTTACCGACTGCAAAAAGGTCAGTCATATTTTTACTACTTTCATGTATAGATGCTCCTATGTTTTTATACATATCAAGATCAATATCCTAGAACTAACATTTATGCACTGAACCAAATTTAATTCTAAGTAACCATACGTAAGTGTGGAGTTTTAAGGGAAGAAATCTCGATACTAATTTGGATCCATCCCACTTAATTACTGTAATACTAATTAGACTCGAGGTTTTTTCTAATATGAAATAATAATTTGATCCACATATAGGGCATCTCTCAACTTTCAGTCAAATACAATTCTCACCCTACGGAAATTCATGGTAACATGTTTGGTCCTAGATTTCAGCAAACCTGATATAGACCACGCGGTTTTAATACTTGTTTATGGTTCCAACGGTTATGAGGAATATTGGAATCTGAATAATTCATGGGGAACTTATTGGATAATATTAAAACATGACTCCAAAAGAATTTCGATATACATGAATCAGTCGAGTGAAGTATAACAGAGCATATCATTCACAGAACATATTTCAGCTCATTTTTGGGTGAAACATTTGAAGTATAAAATAGGTATGACTTCGACTTACAACTTAAAACACACATTCGAAACATATTGACCAAGATTATAATAGAGCATATCATTAACAGACCATATTTCATATCATTTTTTGACATAGCATATCCTTGATTCATACTTGACAGAGGAGATCATTGACAGAGGTATACATGTATCGAAATGATCATATTTCCCCAAAAGAAAAGGAAAATATTATAAGCTCTTTTTAAGTATTCAACTAATAAATTATATGCCCTGTCATATCCAAATTCAGAGCATATCATTGACAGAGGTATACATGCATGTGGTACTATTTCTAATTGAAAGAAAAAGAAAAAACGTATGTAAAATATGAATACTATGCAATCACATTTCAAACAAATATATTCAATTGGAGAACAACTATCAAGTAAATTGCGAATAACAATCAATAATTATTTGCTTTAACATTTTAACAAACACCTAATGTGCAAACTAAAAAAATTATAAAATCTATTTAAAATATTATTACTATCCAATAACAGTCAATACTTATTTTCTTTACTATTTTAAGAAACATGTAATGTCAAAATTCTGAAAACTAAATCAAATGTATGTATAATATGATTATTATCCAATCACATTTGAAACAAACATAATCAATTTGAGATCAAATAATAAACATATGCAGAATACATGGAATGAGGGGGAAAAATGTACCTTTCAATTGATTCCTGAGATATTTGAATGAAACCAACAAATGTTCTGCTAAAAAAAATATAATTAAAGTAAAACAAATAAACTTCTACTATAAAAATAACTAATGAATGGGGAAAACAGTGTTATTACTATATAGTACCTTTGAAAAGATCGAAGTGAGAATGCATTGTAGATGGCTAGGCTCGTTTATCCAAAGAAGTGAGATAAGAAGGATTACCGAATTTGAGTTCTAATAATGTAATAGTTGACCATGTTAACTTAACTGACATTAAATGTAGAATTAAATGTAGAAGAGTTACGGTGCAAATGTAGGGAGCCAAAGATGAAACAACACTGATGTTCAACTAATAAATTACATTAAATTAAGATGCCACTCTCACACGTTTTGGTTCTAATTTCAAGCAACAATTTTATATAGTTACATAGATAAGTGTAGCAGAAACAGATCTGTTTGGACTGATATTACAGCCTATAGTTATTGTATGTATTGGGGAGAAGAAACATATATGTTTCATTATTTAAATAGAGGGTACTCAAATATGTGAGGATCCTTTGTATCTATTTGGACTGATAAAGTAAAATGTATTTGCGACAATAGCCTCACTCAGGTAGTGTTGGCCAAAAGCAAGATAAATTAGGGAAAGAATAGAATACCTCAAAATCAAGGGATATGCCCTTAAAATTACCCCCCCCCCCCCCCAAATCAATCTAAATAATATTAAATTCAACATATAATTGAAAAATCACAGTGACATAGTAAGTACTTAAAACAATAGCACGATAGGAGAAGAAAGATAAAATCAAACATATTTACTTGCTATATTTATCAGTTCGGGATAGTTTCACATTTTAGTTTATCAGTCCAAATAGACCCAAACAAAGATATGTACACATTAGTTTATTAAAGGGCAACATATTTCCCAAAGTATCTTCACACATTCGATCATATCCAAAGAAATACTATCTTGTAAAATACTTACACTATCACAACAAATAGTTTCATCAAAACAGATTACTCTCAGATTTACTTCAAGGCAATTGGTTTGACTTGCAATTATAATTTAAAATGAATTCTCCCTCTCTCTGCCTAACTATAATCCTAAACAAATAATTTATTATATGCATCTTTCCTTGTTCAAATTTCAAACTAAACTCTACATTATTTCCAATATCATAGACATTAATTGTACTCTAATTGTTGTATGCAATAACAATTGAAATAACTATTAGTCTAGAGTTGTTGTATATAGTAAAAATTGAAATAACTATAACTTTATAGGTGTTGTATGCATTGGAGAGCAGAAACAAATCTATTTGGATAAATATGACAACCTTAGTTAACATCTATAGCATTAACATCAATAGAATCCAAACAGAAAAGCATCAGAGAGTTAAAATATTTTTTAAGAATTGATTTTGGACCAACATCTATATAAATAACTTAGATACAGTAGAAACATCTATAGAAATAACATCTATAGATATTTCAACAGCAGAATTGAAGGGCTGATATTGTAGCAACATCTATAGATATTACAGTAACATCTCTTGAAATAACATCTATAGAAAATGATTCGAAGGACTGATATTGCAGAAACATATATAAAAATTATTGTATACAATATTTATTACTCTATAGTTGTTGTATACAATAAAAATAGAAATAATTATTAGTCTATAGGTGTTGTATGCATTGGAGAGCAGAAACAGATCTATTTGGACTTCTATGACAACCTTAGTTAACATCTATAGCATTAACATCAATAGAATCCAAACAGATGTGATTCGACAATTCCAAATGCATAATAGACCCATTTTTATTGATGTTATATAAAATTCCTATCAAATCTTCGTTATCATGGCTCCCTGCAGTATGTATAGTTAATACACCACAAGGCTGAAGGGTAATGCAGAGGTCACTTTTGCATATCTTTAAAAAGACCTTAAAGGGTTAAGTTGTATTCGTTTTCTAGATGTAATTGAAAGGCATTCATTTTATATCAAATATGCATAGAATCCTGTATCTCATATAAAAAATAGTTAATGGAGCTTCTAAAGTTGTCTCCTAAACACATCATTACAATTCTCTTAAGCCTAAATATATCACAAGAGTACATAACTAATCAAGACATCACTTTTACGTGTGTGTATGATTACATATCTCTCATAATCACAAGGACACTCATAAGCACTAGCACACAACAGTGGATTTCAGAAGATACCAAAAGAAGTTAAGAAGAAGAATATGTGCAAGTATCAAACTCGTATCAGGCTAACGTTTAAAAATTAAAAAATTAAGTAATAGTATGACAATTGTCACCAAATTTAAAGTTATTGTGGTGATTTTGATAAAAGACGCAATGAATATCTGGTGAGCATAGTTAAGGTCTGACTCTTTTGTTCACTACACTAACGTCTGCAGACACGGCACAACAATGTCGCACAAAACGAATCAGAATCACTATTTTTCCTAAATGCCACCAAAAGACATAAGGAAATTTAGGGTTCCATTCAATATTAAAAAAATATAAATTCTCCTAAAAAACTAAAAATTTAACTTGCTAATAATAAACTCACATACTAGATTGATTAACTTAATCCAACTACTGATAAATTGACAACTCAAATGCACATTTTATATATACATAAGGTTTAATTCGAGTGTATAAAGAAACTGAGATTTTGACTTATCACCCAATAGTCTGTAGTTGAACACAAAGATAAAAAATTGAAAAATAAAGATAATGTATTTATGTATATAATATGTATCTATTAATTTATTTTGTATTTCTTTTGTCAATATAATATGTATTTGTTAGTATGTATTTATTAAAAAACAAAACAAAATCAATCTAATCAAATCAGTTACCAATACCTAAAATACAATTGACAATAGTGACAAACTAAGGCATGGCCAAGAGGGACCATGGCCACCCCCAAGAATTTCAAATGGTTCGCATTGTATTGATGAATCATTGATTAAGTACCCATGCTTCTTTCATTTTAAAGTTTATACCATATTCTTTTTAATCAAGGATGAATCAAAATAATTAATGAAAAAGAAAGTCCACAAAAAGTACTTATAATCGGACTCATTTTCTTACAAAGTGAATGTTGATGTAAAAAATTAAATTATATCTAATTATTTAATCACAGATAAATAAAATGAGACAAAGAACTTTTAAAGTGGTTCAGCCTTATGAGAATGGCCTACGTCCACTGTTTCTGTTATTGCTAACTGTTTGGGAATTCTCGATTACAAGTTTTCTCAAGAAATTCTAGTCCCCTTACAATGAGGATAATACAATGTATTTATAGCTCTAAGGCTGTAATGTGAAAGGGTAATACATTCAATGCCCCTCAAGCGTATACATCTGTATGATAATAATAAGCATTTAATGCGCAGTCAATCTGTTGGTTATCCTGCTATTAATGCTTTGTCCGAGGTGCAGCTCGGATCGCCTAAGGTCCTCGGTACTCAAAGGTTCTTCGGTACTCAAAAGTTCCTCGGAGAGTTCTTGTAGGTCGGAGCGTCTTAGTTGATCGGGGAAGCAGAGTTCCTCGTTCCATTATGGTTACTCAGAGTCAAGGTGTTGCTCGTAAGTGTTTGTCATTGCCACGTAGATTGCCACATGTCTTCACCCAATTGAGCCATGTCAGCA
Organism: Sambucus nigra; assembly: GCA_949130495.1. Taxonomy (NCBI): domain Eukaryota; kingdom Viridiplantae; phylum Streptophyta; class Magnoliopsida; order Dipsacales; family Adoxaceae; genus Sambucus; species Sambucus nigra. The sequence continues at coordinate 118,748,640 of OX422219.1, read as the reverse complement.
GACTAAATTTGGTATCAACAGAAACCCCCAATGTTTCATAGTTCAAAATTTGAGGAGTGTGGAACATTCTTTCTTGATATATGGCGGTTTTAAATGGTCATCCTAAAATTTAGGAGTATTTTCTTTTGAATTTATTTCTCCTTCCAAATTCGTAGAGTCAGTCTTTTTTGAATTTTTCTAACCACTTCGATTCCCGCGCCCCTTTTTGTCCTTTTAGCCGCCGGTAACGTAACCGTATCTTTTTGTAATAATTACTTTTACCCTTTCCCAAGGCAAAGTATTTAAATGTTGCAAAAAAATACCATCGTCTTTTACTTTTTCAAATTTGTCTCTTTGAGTTTTCCATCATCTCTCTCTCTCTCCTGGGCGTTCATCTCTTCCATCATTTGTTGTCAACAGTTTCATCTCTTTCTTGTAAGATTTTCTTCTTTCTCTTTGATTTCCTTCTTTCACCATGGTTTATCCTGTAGAATCGATTGATAAATTTCGCTCTGATTTCTCTATTCCCTCCTGGGTTATTTTGGAAGAGCTTTCTGAACCTTCAGACTATTTTCGTTTGGCTGAGGGACATTGGTTCCCCGGTCTCTTTGTTGCTGAGTGTGGCTTTTATTTTCCCCCAAACGTCTGGAATTCTGTCAATACTTTGATGTAGTTCCTGCAAGAATAGCTCCCAATACGTGGAGAATAGTTAATGGTGTTTATAGATTAAATCAAATTCATGGAACTCGTATAGGAATTCCTGAAATCATGTTTTGTTATAGATGGGATGTGGACGATAATACTTTTTATTTTTAAAAACTAGGTTTTTAAATAGAGCTTTAGTGGTCAATCTCCCATATGCCAATAGGTACTACTTTGAGCACGGGGTTGTTATGAAAATTTGGCAACACCCTCCATTGATTGGAGATGATGTTTACCAGGGTCCCAGATGTCCTCCCTATGGCAATGGGATAGGTTGTTTTTATTTTATTTTCAAAATTATGCTTCCTTTGTGTTTGATAAAATGTGCCACTGATATTTTAATTTTGATTTATTTGCAGTTGACAGCAAAAGAAAATATCCAAAAGAGGCAGACATTAATATAAGGCACTTAAAACTTATCTGAAGTTTGCATCAGACTGTTGCTGACGAGCATATTAGGTCAGCTTCATATTTGCTGCAGTACAAGAGTTACACCTCCTCTTTTACTACTCGTCCGGTGATAAGCGACGTAGAACCAGTACCAGCCTCTACCAGTTCTTCACCTGAGTCACATATTCCTTTGAGTGAAAGGATGAAGAAAAGAAGGCCTCCTACCCTTTTTGAGAAACCTGCCTCTGGTGCCGGTGAGGCAAAAAAGAAGTAAGCTTGATGTCCTAGGAGAAGGGACAAATAAAATTGATGCACCTTCCTCGGCTGCTCCTGTCAAGGTGGTCGAGAAGCCCCCAGTGTCCCCGAGCAAGGCTGCTGCTCCAGGCGAGGTGATTGTCATTTCTCCGACTAAGACTACAACGTTAGTCGAGAAAGTTGATGCTCCTCTGAGGAGGCTGAAGAAAATCTCCTCTGTCAATTTGGCTGAATCCATCTCTCAGCCCTCGACTAGTGGTGTTCCCACTTTTGTTCCCCCGAGCTATGCTATGAGCTCGGTGAAGACTTGGATCATTCTCGAGATCCAAGGTATTGAAGAAAACCTTTCTCGGGACACGGTTACCACATTAGCAGCTCATCACATTGCTTCTGTAAGTCTTATAATCTTAAATTTTCATTCTTTTCCTTTTTGTATCTGTGCACTAACTTGCTTTCGTTTTCTTTTCACAGTTGGTGAGCTGTTTTAATACAATTTTGAAGAAATATGAAGCTATTAAAGCTTCAAGCTCCTCGTCTGGTGTAGAGGAAGCTTTGGTAGGCCTGGCGCTGTCTCTGAAAGATTCTCATCAGAACTATGATGATGATAAGGTAATTTGGGAGAAAAAGCTTACTTCGACTGAGCAGGAGAAGGCTCGGGTTATTGAGATATCCAAGGGGTTGGAGAAAAAAATGAATGATTTGGAAAAAAAGAATAAAGAGCTCGAAAGGAAGCTCAAAAATGGTGGGGAGCTTGAAAATAAGCTCAAGGCTACTGAAGAGGAGTTGGGTCAACTTCGGGAAGTAAGCCGTCAGAAGGAGGAAGTTGAGAATAAACTGAAGGCTGCTAACAATCTTCTTTCCGAGAAGATTTCCTCGGAGAAGACAAAGAGGAAATTGGCTGTGAAGAAATCTTTCAGCGCTGGTTGGGATAAAGGGTGGAACAAAGGTTTGGCTGCCATGATGTCGCAAGTTGAATATGGCAGCTTCAAATACTTTAGAGATGGATGGGTCGTTGCTCTGCAGGAGATGAAGGTTGATGAAAATTCTGAACTCTTTCAGCGACTCATCCCTAGTCCCCCTCCAACTCCTGAAGACGAAGAAGAGGATGAAGCTGCCTCTAAGGAGTCTTCCATGGTGATGGGAGATCAATTTTCTCATCCCCCAGCTATCCAGCCCACTGGCGATGAACTTCAAACACCTGCTACTTCCTCCGAGAAACCTCCAGCACTTCCCGAGAAACCCTCTGCTCCATCCGAGCAACCTACCTCCTCGTCCCAGCCTCCCGAGAAAGTTTTGGGAGATTAGGAAAAGGTGCAGAGTTGTTCAAATTTCTCTCTATTTTATTTTTCTTTGTCAAATGTAACTTCTGAACATGTAACTCTGAACCTTGTACTTCTGAACTTTGTGATGTATTAAAATTTAAACTTTTGCTTATGCATGTTGTTGATTCTCCTCTTCATGCTCTGTTTATACTCTTATTGATTATTGTTTTTTCTTCCTCTACTAGTTTCTGGCCAGGATGGAATTATTGTCTGCTCACGATACAAAGATGTTAAGGCAATGCAATGAATATTTTAAAGTCATTCATACAGACATGAGTGCAGCTCAAATTACTGACATCCTCGGTCAGGGTGCTTCAGAGCAAGCAATTGAAGCCTATCAATATTTGAAGTGCCTACTCGACCGTGCAGTGGCTAACAACGTAGCATACTATGATATGATTGAGGATCTCCAAGGCACTCTTGAATAACTTCAGCAACAATATAAGGAATCCACTGCCCTTTTGCACGAGGGGTACGAGAAGAAGTATCAGCAAATCTGTGCCAATAAGGGATATGATAAATGATTAGCTACTTACGATGTGCAGGAGAGAACGTTGAAGGCTGAGGTCGAAGAGCATAGACACATAGCTGAGTTATTAGAGCAAGAAAATAATAACCTACAAAGAGAGGTGTCTCAGTTGAAGTCTCTAGCTTCCACCTCAAATGCTTGGATCCCAGTGACCGATGAGGGATTCTCTTTCCTGGAGGTCGAAAACGCCAACCTGAGGGATGAGTTGGAAACCTTGAAGAGGTCTGGCCCTTCTACATCTACTCGGGGATGAGCAAAATCTCCTGGGATGAGTAAGAGTTGCTCGGATTCCTATCGAGGAACAGAGGACTCAATCTTCTCTAGAGAACCAGGCCTTCCAACTGATGGCAAAGAACCAGGCCTTGGCTGAGATGTCTAAGAAGATCAGGGGTCTGGAAGAGCAGCTTTTTGTGCAGAAATCTGTCTTGGAGAATAAAGAACTCTTTATCAAAAATCTCCACGAGCAGCTGAAAAGATTGACATATAAATTCCACAAGCAGCCCAGAGAATTCTGGATGGCTGGCTACAATGAGGCTCTCTACCATTTGGATGATCGTATCCAAAATACAAATAATGAGGGTTACAAACAAGGATGGTTAAATGCCTTAGGTGTGCTGTAACTCGAACAGGGTCATTACCTGTGGGATTACCATAATCCTGCGTTGCTCGACCTACCAGTGCCACCATTCAAGCTTGATATGAGTTGGATCCCTGCTCGGGCCATCCCTCGGTGTCTGATTTCCAAATACCTCAGCAATTACAATCTCCATTCCAATGTCGAGATATCTCGTCCCGAGCACCTACTAGATCGACCATCGGTGATGAATATCAGGATGCTTGAAGATCTTAACTTCATAAATTCGCCTCATGCTTTAAATGATCCACTTGCTGGCGAGGAACCTGTTTCAAAAGCAGAGGGGAAGAAACCAATAGAATAGGAATCTTAATGTAATAAATTTGTATTTCATTCTTGATGTATTTTGTTCTACATTTAATGAAATAATTTTATTTACACATCTTGACTGCCATTGTCTTGTAATTATAAAACACTTTACATTTGTGCATGTATATCTGTTAAAAAGATAACAACATTGTGTTATTTGTCGATCAACTATAGTTTCTTAAAACATATTGTCGACTATCTTGAATTTATGGTAATCATTTGATGACTAACCAAAATTGATGATATTTTGTTTCTCGACCAACTTGGTAGTAATTTAAAAAGTCATGAGTATCAAAAATTTTGCTCGATCACTTTCTCGTACTCATAAAATGTTTTCGACCAACCAAGGTCGGTAAATTTTTCTTCTCGACCAACTACAGTTAGTGGATTTTTCTTACCAACCAATCTTTGGCACTTTTTGGAATAGTTTTGCTTCCCGACCAACCTTAGTTGGTATTTTCGGGAATATATTTACTTCCTAACCAACCAAGTTGGCATTTTTAGGAATAGATTTACTTCCTAACCAACCGAGTTGGCACTTTTAGGAATAGATTTACCTCCTAACCAACCGAGTTGTCATTTTTAGGAATAGATTTACTTTCTAACCAACCAAGTTGGCATTTTTAGGAATAGATTTACTTCCTAACCAAGCGAGTTGGCATTTTTAGGAATGGATTTACTTCCTAACCAACCGAGTTGGCATTTTTAGGAATAGATTTACTTCCTAACCAACCGAGTTGGCATTTTTAGGAATCCATTTACTTCTTAACCAACCGAGTTGGCATTTTTAGGAATAGATTTACTTCCTAACCAACCGAGTTGGCATTTTTAGGAATAGATTTACTTCCTAACCAACCAAGTTGGCATTTTTAGGAATAGATTTACTTCCTAACCAGCCGAGTTTTGCTGAGTAGTGTGTAGCACTAGTATTCCGCAAAAAATTTCCAATAAAGGGAAAGAACTAGGCAGAACATTATCACTTTATTCATACTGATGAAACTGCATTATATGAGAGTTTACATTACTGATAATATTTGCACAGGTGCTCTGCATTCCATGCATTCTTAAACTCCTCCCCCTCTAAAGTTTCTATTTTGTATGTCCCTGGTCAAACAACTTACTTAAATCGGTAGGGTCCATGCTAGTTGGCTTCCAGTTTGTTGTGCTTTTGAATTACCTTCTTTAGCACATAGTCTCCTTCTTTCAAGTCGCACTTCTTCACTCTCTTGTTGTAGAACACAGTTGTTCGTTGCTGGTAAGCAGCATTTCTGATGGCTGCTTCTTCCCTAACCTCATCGAGCATGTCCAAGTCTAACCTTCTCATTAAATCGCTGACAGGGGAATTGAAATTTAGTATTCTGTGTGTTGGGAGACCCAATTCGACGGGTATAACACCTTCACTTCCAAATGCTAGCATATATGGAGATTCCCCTGTTGCTCCTCGGGGAGTAGTTCGATAAGCCCATAGTACTGATTGTAGCTCGTTGATCCAGTTTGCTTTCGCGTCATTCAGTTTTTTTTTCAAACCATTCAGCAGCGTTCTGTTTGTAACTTCAGTTTGTCCATTGCTTTGACGATGGCCTGGTGCCGAGTGTATCTTCAAGATATTTGACTGATGACAGTAGGCAGTGAACTCCTCGTTGTCAAATTGTGTTCCATGGCCTGTGATGAAGGCATGAGGAAGACCATATCGACAAATGATGTTCTTCCAAATAAATTGGTACACCTTGTCGTACGTCATATCAATGAGAGGCTCGGCCTCAACCCATTTAGTAAAATAATCCACAGCGACCACGAGATACTTAAATCTTCCCCTAGTCATCGGCAGTGGCCCAACCAAATCTATTCCCCATATGGTAAATGGCCAAGGGGAAGTAATGGGTGTCAATAACGCTTGGGGAGTTCTTCAGATGGAGGAAAAGCGCTGACACTTGTCACATTTCTTAGCGTAGGAAATACAATCAGCTCTCATCATTGGCTAGTAGTATCCTTGAGTCATCATTCTTTGCAAAAGTGTCTGATCTGCTACATGGGCTCCACAGGACCCTTTATGGACCTCTTCAATCAAATCTTTCACCTCGGTTGGATGCACACATCTTTGCAAACCTGCTATAATTCCTCATCTGTATAGAATACCATTAGTCAGTACATAATGAGCAGCCTTAAACTTTAGCTTCTTGGCTGTAAGTTTATCAGTTGGTAATTCCCTTTTCTCAATATATGCCCTGATGGGATCCATCCATGATAACCCTAAATCGAGGGTATTAAAGTTTATCGTCAGATCTTCATCTATACTCCGATCAGCTAAAAGTTCAATTGGGATTGTTCTTCGCAGCTCGGTACGAGTAGCTGATGCTAATCGAGCTAAAGCGTCTGCTCTTGCATTCTTCATTCTTGGTATTCTGACCAGCTGAATAGTAGAAAATTCCGACACCAATTCCTTTTCCTTTTCATGATATCTGATCATTAATTCTCCTTTAGCTGCATATACTCCCATCATTTGGTTTATGACCAATTGCAAGTCACTGGAAACAATAACTTGTTCTACCCCCATGGTTTTTGCCAAACTAAGACCTGCAATCATGGCTTCATATTCAGCCTCATTATTCGAAGCTTTGAATTGGAAACGTAGGGCGTATTCTCTGTCGACCTCATCCGGAATGTTCAAAACTATCCCTGCACCACATCCTGTAGTGCAGGATGAACCATCCACATACAGACTCCATATAGGCAACTCGTCTTCAAATTGTTGATCTGACAGAGTCCCTCGGTGGAAAATTTGCTGCTTCCTTTCACCATCTCCTGATATTTCTTGTTGTTCGTCGATCATCTTTTCTTGCCCTTTTACCAACCTAAGCTGGTCTGGGCTCGAATTTGATGATGCTGTAACATCTACTTGCCCTTTTACCAAGCTAAGTTGGTCTGGACTTGTATTTGATGATCCTGTAACATCCACAGGTTGATCAGTGAGCAACTTTTACTACTCGGGGGTATTAGGATAGGTGAACTCTGCTATAAAATCTTCTACCACTTGCCCTTTTAGGGATGATCTGGGTTCATAAACTATATCATATTCACCGAGTTCTACTGCACAGCACATCAATCTTCCTAATTTTTCTAGTTTATGAAGGGCTTGCCTCAATGGCATATCAGTATATACTACTATAATATGAGCCTGGAAGTATGGCTTCATTCTTCTACTTGCCTCGATCAATGCTAGTGCCAATTTTTCCAGCCTTAGATATCTGATCTCTGCTCCTCGGAAGGCCTTACTTGTGTAATAGATTGGTTTTTGTACTCCATTCTCCATTCTTATCAATGCTGAACTAACTGCATTCTCGGACACTGCCAGATATAAATATAATTTTTCTCTCATCAATGGCCTGGATAACAGTGGAGGTGCTCCCAAATATTTCTTCAAGTCTTGGAAAGCCTTATCACATTCATCATTCGACTCAAAAGTTTTTCGAAGCATTTTGAAGAATGGAAGACATCGATCAGTTGATCGTCATACAAATCTATTGAGTGTTGCTACTCGTCCTGTAAGACTTTGCACTTCTTTCTTCGCCATTGGGGATCGCAGCCCTAGCAGAGCTTTGATCTTTTCAGGGTTAGCTTCAATGCCTTGCTGATTGACAATGTACCCGAGAAACATGTCTTCTCTTACTCCAAATATGCACTTCGTCGGGTTCAACTTCATTTGATATTTATCTAGTTGATCAAAGGTCTGGCTTAAGTCAACTAGATGATTAGCAGCTTTCTTGCTCTTTGTCAGCATATCGTCAACATAGACTTCCATATTGCGACTGATTTATTCTGCAAACACTTTGTTCATCAGCCGCTGATATATTGCACCTGCATTTTTCAAACCAAAAGGCATGACATTATAACAATAAGTTCCCCTAGGGATAATGAAAGAAGTACTCTCCCTGTCTTCAGGTTTCATTTTAATCTGATTGTAACCAGAATAAGCATCCATGAAGCTCAGCAACTCATGTCCCCAGGTAGAATCCACTAGTTGATCAATTCGGGGCAGCGGAAAGTGATCCTTTGGGAATGCTTTGTTGAGGTCGGTGAAGTCTACACACATCCTCCATTTGTTGTTCTTCTTTTTCACCATCACCACATTTACTAACCAGTCTGGATATTTAACATCTTCAATAAAGCAAGCTTTTTGGAGCTTCTCGACTTCCTCCTGTATAGCTTGATTCTTCTCGGGACTGAATACTCTTCTTCTCTGCTTCACAGGCTTGATCTCCTTATTCACATTGAGTTCATGACACAAGAAATTTGGATCTATCTCGGGCATATCCTCATGACTCCACGCAAAAGTTTTTTTTCTGCTTCTTAGGAAAGTTATCAATTTCTGCTTTAGTGAGGCTTCCAACGACGAACCTACTTGAGTAGTTCGTTCAGGGTGCTCGTCGTCCAGAATGATGTTTTCGGTAGCTTCCACCACTTGACCCTTCATGAGTTGCGACTCATCTTTAGGATCCAATGTTTCAATCTCTGCACCTTCATCCACCTGATAGGTAGTAGTTTTTTTCCTTGATTCCTCCAGTTCCTCTTGCTCGGCGGATGAATAGTAGCATTCCCGAGCTACTTTCTGATCGCCTTTCACAACTCCTACTCCAAAATTTGTTGGAAACTTTAGGCATTGATGTATCGTAGATGGTACAGCCTCGAACTTATTCAATCCTACTCTTCTCATGATGATATTGTATGACGATTGAACATTCTTATCCATCACGAAGAAGCGTATTCTTTCTGTCCGACAAGCAGGCCACGTACTAATGAATATATCCAATTTGATCGTCCCAAGTGGAAATACTTTCTCGCCAGCAAAACTGAGGAGGGGTATATGATAAGGCTCCAGTTGAGATACCTTTAGATTTAAACTGTCGAAGCACGAGTAGAACATGATGTCTGCCGAGCTCCCATTGTCTACCAGTACTCTTGAAATCATTACCTCCTTCATCCTCATTTTGATCACCAAAGGGTCATCATGAGGATATAGAACACCTGCGAGGTCGTTCTTTGAGAAACCAATGATCAATTTCTCTTTGTTCACCTTTCTCGGGGGATCCTCCTCAGCTAGATTTATTCGTTGAATGTATGAGCAAGCTTGATCCTCACAGAGGTAAGCTTTTATCTCGGCAGTAAGGTCTCTTCCTTCTGCATCTCCACCTGTAATAACATTACAGTCAAATGACCTAAAGCGTATTGAAAATACCTCACGTTCTGGATGCCTTGGTCTCTTGGGAAGATCGGGGTCGTCTTCTGGATCAACTTCATGGTCTCTTTTCTTGTTCTCCTCTGCTCGACGAGGAGATCTAGACCTCTCTATTGTTCGGTCGTTATTTCTTCTATCATTCCTCCGATCAACATACTTTTCCAGTTTTCCTCGTCTGATGAGTGTTTCAATCTCATTCTGAAGAGCTATGCAATTTTTGGTCATATGGCCATGATCTTTGTGAAACTCGCAATATTTTGCTTTATTTCTCCTGTCTTGGTCTGCCTTCATTTTCTCTGTCCAGTTTAATTCCTCATTGATCTTGATTTCTTCTAGAACATGGTTGATGTCTTTCTTCAGAGGAGTATAATTATCAAATTTCTTCAATACTTCCCATGACGACCTTGTTATTGAGTATTTGTCACTACCATTGTTCTTATGCTCTTTCTTCTTAGCTTTATCACCTTCCACCTTGGTTTCTTTGGCATCCATATTCTTCTTCGTAGCCATAGCCTCCTCGGCATTCATAATCTTGACCGCTTTTCCCATCAGATCTGACATAGTTCTAGGTGGATCTTTGGCCAAAGTGTAATATAACTTGTTGGGCAGTAGTCCACTCATCAAGGCGGTAATCGTTGTATTTTCCTCATAATCAATGACTTCGAGCTTCTCGTTATTAAAACGAGTTATATAATCTCTGGTACTTTCACCAGCTTTTTGTCTAACACTTAACAAATGCGCTACTCATTTAACTGGCTTTGCCCCAAAACAGAAATTCCCAATAAATAACTCGGCCAGTTGAAAGAAAGTTGAGATCTTACCCCGAGGAAGATTATTATACCATATTTGAGCAGATCCGGTAAGAGTTCTCGAGAATGCTCTGCATCTCATCTCATCTGGAACAGTATAAATATCGGCTGCAGCTTGCTATTGTTCTATATGAAGGATAGGGTCGGTCTTTCCATCATATTTGGGGGTCACAATAGGTGCTTTGAACTTTGATGGTGTTGGAAAATCTACAATGGCTTGGACAAAAGGTGTTCCTTGGACAAAAGTTCGTTGTAGAGGGTTCTTGGCCTTAGCCATTTCCCCTAATCTATCCTCCAGCCTCTGAATGTAGCCTTTTCACGCATCATTTCTTTCCTCGGGCCTGTTGGTTCGAGCAACTGATCGTGTTGATGTGGCCTCCTGGGATCTATCTTGACGAGCAGCTAGTCGCGATTGGGCAGATCATTCCCTTAAGTTTGATGGTCGTCGAAAACTCCTCGATGCGGCTCTAGGAGGACTTTTGCTCTTCCTAGGACATAATCGATCAAAAGGAGATACTTTGCTTAATCTTTCTAGCGCACTAGTCCTTTTCGGAGAGAGAGTGATACGTTGTTCAGTATCTGTGGCTCGTACCGACGAAGTTCATCCAGGTTGATAAGAAAAATCCTCAGACTCCTCAGTACGATATGAATCGGTACGCCTAGTACGCGAAGAAGGTAAATGGGTATTTCTTTGAATACTTTGCGATTCTGAGTGAGTTGGTGCACCGCCATGGAGGGTTCGTATGAGTTCTCGCATCGTTTCTTGCATGACTATCTGGCCCTGGGCCAGATTTGTCATTATTCCAGTCAGATCTGTAATATTGGGCGGAGCAGATGGATTTGGAGGGCTTCCAGTGTTTCGATTGTTGGGTTCTGGAATATCAGCCATTTGTGATGAATTGTTTTTGATGAAAAACGATATTACCAGTCGTTTCCCACAGACGGCGCCAATCTATTGATGTAAAAAATTAAATTATATCTAATTATTTAATCACAGATAAATAAAATGAGACAAAAGTCGTTCAGCCTTATGAGAATGGCCTACGTCCACTGTTTCTGTTATTGCTGACTGTTTGGGAATTCTCGATTACAAGTTTTCTCAAGAAATTCCGGTCCCCTTACAATGACGATAATACAATGTATTTATAGCCCTAAGGCTGTAATGTGAAAGGGTAATACATTCAATGCCCCTTAAGCGTATACATCTGTATGATAATAATAAGCATTTAATGCGCAGTAAATCTGTTGGTTATCCTGCTATTAATTCTTTGTTCGAGGTGCATCTCGGACCGCCTAAGATGCTCGGACCGCCTAAGATGCTCGGACCGCCTAAGGTCCTCGGTACTCAAAGGTTCCTCGGTACTCAAAAGTTCCTCGGAGAGTTCTTATAGGTCGGAGCATCTTAGTTAATCGGGGAAGCAGAGTTCCTCGTTGCAGTATGGTTCCTCAGAGTCAAGGTGTTGCTCGTAAGTGTTTGTCATTGCCACGTAGATTGCCACATGTCTTCACCCAATTGAGCCATGTCAGCAGACTAAATTTGGTATCAACAGTGAATATGAATTTTTGTGCACTATTTTGGGACTCTAAATCTATTTAATTACAAATATCGCTCTAAAACTTGTAATAGGAAATATTACTCTAAAAATTGTAAAAGCAATCATTTCTTTTCAAATATGTTTTTTTCACTTAATTATTTAACTTAACCCTCACTTTATTAATCGCTTTAACTTAATACCCATTTTTTTAGATGGAAACCTAAATTCGTTAAAAATCATAAATGCATTATTAGACATAGCTCCTCAAACTTTTAAGACAAAAGTACCCTTTGATTTACATTCTCAAATATCTCAAAGCTTATTACCACGCACAATTTGATCTTTCCAAGAAAATGCCTAATGGTGTTAAAAAATTAGAGGTTAAATTAAAGGGATTAGTAAAGAGGGTTAAGTCAAATGACGTATTGAAGAGTAAGGATCAAGTAAAAAAACCAAATAAAAATAAAACAAAGCATGCATTCGAGAAGACTATAATGACTATAATGCCGACACGTGCCTTTACTATATATACATATATTGAAATTCAATCTTTACGATAGAGAAGTGCTAGAGGAACGCCTAAAATGACAAACTTATATAATGTGAAAATCCTATCTTGATAGGTGTGTGGGTCTATTTAAAGTAGAAAATAATGTAAAATTTTCACTCGAGTCTTTTTAGTTGGTCCTTGAATCATTCCTCTTTATTATTTGGATTCTATTATCCATAAATTCAAAATATTAATCTATTTTGTTTTTCAAATTACTCTATTTTTTTATTTTATTTTTCTGGTAAAAAAAGGCTATAGTCAAACTCTTTTGTTTGTCTTCAATCCAACATACAAACACATATATAAAATAAAGTTGAACAAAAACTAATAAATATGAGTTATGTCTGACCTTCTTGCCCTCAATCCAACTACTGAGCTTCTTAGCCCCCTCTCATTTGAAATCTTGATTCTGTGCCTAATTGACACAATACATATAACTCTAAGATTTTAACATCAACATATATATAACTGTTGGTATCTATCTGTTAAAAACAAAACAAATCAATCTGATAAAATTAACATTGTTGATCAATCTAAACCCTAGAAATTTCACATTGTTGAAATATATAGGTGAAGGGTAATCAAAATCAAGAACCAAGTAGTTCCATAGGTGGGAAAACTGAGAAAATATATATTTACAACAAGAGAAATATATATAAAAACAAGAGTAAGGTCAATAGTATATATATATATAACTCTGGTTTGAATGTTACCTGTAATATCTGGCCGGCATGGAAGGTAGGAAAGTGAGAGATGAGACAAGATGTGTGTGTGTGAGATAGAGAGGGAGAGAGAGAGAGAGAGAGAGAGAGAGAGAGAGAGAGAGAAGGAGACGCTGAGTGAGAGAGAGGGCTGGGCGCAGAAGTACTCCAAAAGAACGAAAAAAATAGGGGGCACAAACCCCGCTTCTAAATTTTGGGATGAAAAAAAAGGTCATATTATGAACATATAGGTTAAAACCTCTTTAAAAAGTTCATAATATCTATAATCAAATATGATTTTTATATTTAAAGTGTCATGGAAAATTAGGGTATGGCTAAATGCACTCCATATAATCTTCTAGCACTCGAAAATGTTATGAACTGCCAAAAATACCCTTGTCCATCTTTTTGCACGGTTTTTGTCTTATTATAGTAATTGAGGACAATTTAGACATTTCATATACATTTTGGAGTGCTAAAAGACTACAATGGAGTGCATTTAGCCCTACCCAAAAATTATACTAATATGTATAAAATGACGCTTTATATTGAAAATGTCACATTAATAATAACTATAACCTTTAAATGACATTTTTGTAATAAATGTCTTTAAATTATTTTTCGAGCGTCATAAAAAGGTATTTTTCTTGTAGTGACTCGAACATGTAACATGTACATTAGGGTGAGGGGCCTTAGTGATAAAAATATGTTAGTGGAATAAAGTCAAAATATCTTATTACCAAGGATAAAATTGGAAAACACCAATTTTTTTTAATGTATTGAGACATATCTAAACCATCTTACAAAGCTATTTTTCAAATTTGAAATAGGTTAGGCCATCTTCAAGTTTGCAAAGCACATATGGATATAGAGCGTAGATAAGTTTGAATACCTTCTTCATGTAAAAGTGCATTTTTATTATCATTAGTTCACTCTCTGTTGAGATTCTATTATCCCTGTCACTATCACTTGAGTGTGATCCTTTGGAAGAGCTAGAATCATAAAGGTAACGGGAATGGGAATGTGATTGGGGTTGCAAGTGGTAATGGGAGAGCAAGTGAAATTGTGACAGTGGTTGTGAGAGGGACTTACTCAGCCTTCGTGAATCCATAACAACCTGCTATGGAAAAAAAATAAGATTATTAATTGTTATCATCTAAAACTAGTATATTAAATGAGCCTTAGGAAGATTACACTAATTATAAACTATATCAGATAAAGAGATATAAATTGTAGAAATGATAATCTAGATAAAACAATAAATATGGATTAGAGAAGCAGATGGAAACTAGGTTTATGTGGCTTAGCCCAAATAGGTTCTTATGTCCATAGGTATTAGTGTAAATTGTATAGATTTTAATGGGCAAAAGCTATTAATGAACAGTAGTTACAAGCTCTAGTTTTCACTCTAGAAATGGACAAAATAACTATATGGAAAATATATCTCAATCTATTTACAATGAGGGATAACATGCTATATATAGGCTGTTAGAGGAGAGATAATGGAGAATGACAAGTTTCATGCCTTTATACGTTAGACAGTCAAAACCTTTACATTTAAATGGGGGAGGATAATCATGAATTTTCTACGCACACATGGTGGAGGATATTTGCATATCTCCCACATCCTTGTGTGAATTGATTGATATTCACGTCATCCTATCACATGGTATATGCTTGCTTTGACGGTGTTATGTAAAACTATCAATTGTTGTGAGCTAACTGGGTTACGTTGACCGCCTGTGATGTTGAGGCCGACCATAATTGCACTAGTTGACCATATGGATAGTTGACCTACTTTAATAGAGAAGTGAGTCCATCTATCATTTTCTAATTAGTTCATGGGTCACACCATATTCGTGGTACAATAAAATCCCCCCATACTTTACTCATGATAGAGGTATGCAGCGGATTCCCTGAAGTATTATTTTGTCTCGGTATGCACTGTGCAGATAAAGTGAGCAAAGTTTTAATCGGTGGAAAGTTATCGACCTTTCATAATTGTGGTAGTCTTTGAATATTCCTTGCACGTGCTGAAAAGAATGAATTACAAAATTTTTCGTTTATAATTGAACTTGACACGTATCTAGTGCTAGGAATGGCATCTGGTTAATTATAATGTTCATTACTGGGGTTGTGTATGTCAGTCTGTGTCGCATCAGTCCATTTTCCCAGACATGATTTCACGTACTACATTAATATGGGTAATTAGTTCTGCATAAAAAGTATAAAATCCAATTTTCAAATCGTTTAAAACTTACCAACTTCATCTTCCTTCACGCGATTGTTTTTAGAGCTAGAAATTTATTCCCAAATCCTTTTTTCTTTAATAAAACTCCTTCTTTCTTATGCTATTTGTGACTGGTTCCTTACTTGGAAACCCTTTTTTGATAAGTTTTTTTGTATTCTCCCATCTGTTGGCAAACTTTGAGCATTGTTTTGATCTTCTTCATCTTTTAGGATTTTAGGTACGTTATTTCTCTTTTAGGGTTTCAATTAGAGTTTTTCCTGCAATTTCTTCCCTTTCCGGCATCGATTTGTTGATAATGGTGGTAAATTTAACCTATTATTAGAGAATCGTGCGTTTTTAGTGGCCATTGAGTTCTTGGCCTAAATTTTTCCATTTTGGAGGTTTTTTAAGTGTTATGGGGTTTCATTCTTCCCAAACCCTTGATTTCTGAAACCAAAAAAACCTAAGTCTTTGTTTACCCAAAATAGGCTCCATTTTGCATCCCAATTCTATTCCTTGATAAGTTACGAGCCTTATGTTTAGAGGTGGTTACAGAATTTGATTGAACAAGAGAAATTTTATTTTTGGCATAATATTTATAAAATTTTCCAAACCTCTCTGGGTTATTTGACCCAAGGACGAGCATGTTCACCTTAGGTACACTCCCATGATAGCCTCTTCTGTTAGTTCTTCACCACATCTCTGAACGTGGAGCCTCATGGTCCAGAGTTTGTAAGAATATAAATAGTTAACTAGGCTAAACACCAATATGCTGGTGAAAATTAGAAAAAAAATACCACTTAAGTCATTTAATTCAAGATTAAACGATCTAAATGGCTCCGAACAGTTTGTTGAAGAAACTTTTTCTTAAAACAAATTTCTTAACACAAGATGTGTAAAACAGTATGAACGAGTTATTTAAGGTATAGGTTTACCAGTTTTGAAAACCAAAACCTATAAAGAAATCAAATCATCACGGGCTCAAGAAAGGGATGAGAGGAAGAGGAAGTATACAAGTACAATTTTAACGTGGTAAAACCCCACCCAATTGGGGAAACATCCACGGAGGTCTCTACACCTCAAAAGTAAAAATCCACTAAAATAGAGTAATAGGTTACAAACTATATAACAATCAAGACACACAATCAAGCCTAAACTAAGTTCAGAAATTATACCAACTCCTCTGGCGTTTTATGACTTCTCCAAAGGCTCTGATGTTGTTGATATTCTCTCAGATTCGTAACTCCACTCCTTTTAGCTTTATGTCGACTCAAATGTTCAGAATCTCTCTACCAAAATTGTTTAGTGTTGTAGTGTGAAACTGTAAGTGGTGATGTGCTCTATGTCACATGCATGCAACTCACACACTTATTATAGACCAAATGATTATCAAATTAAAACAGATTTTAAAATGCAATAAAGATTTCTAAAATCAGTTTGATCGAAACTCAAGACTTTGGTTCTTTCAATTTATCCACAGATCAAGAGGGAATCTTGTCATACAAAAGATCCAAGATCCTAAAGACTTTCGTTATTCAAAAATATTTATAAATAGTTCACAAAATGTGAAATAATTGAAAATGTAAATCCCCAATCAAGATCTTACCTAGATATAAGTCTGAATATTCTCAAAAACAAAAATCAAAAATGATTTTGTTGGTTTAGGGTTTTAACAAAGCATAACAGTTTAAAACAACCAATAAAATTGAGATTTCTCGAAAGAAGAAATCAAAACCAATAATATAAACGTGATGTGTATCACAGACTCACAAATCTCAGATTTCCATAAAAAAAATAAGATTTAGAAAATGTGACTTTTTAGACAAGAGATTAAGAACAAGAGAGGATGGAACTTCTCAAATCTGGATCTAACTCAAATCTCAGAACAATTTTCAAGTGATATCTGGCCGAAGTTAGGTTAGGGTTTTGTATTTTCTCTTTTTTTTAATTTTCTCTCTCTCTCTCTCTCTCTCTCTTCTCTTTTTTTCCTCTCAAAAATGAGGTGAACCAAAAGTTAGAATTGAAAGGACGAAGTCCCCTTTTATACAAGGAAGAGAAGTCTCTGGAAGATCTCAGGCAAGTGAACGAACAACATTTTATCAAAGGAAATCTAATGGCTACCAACGCACCGCGATTATTAAAGCTCTGATTGGTTTAAATGTAAACACAAGGATCAGGTAAGAACGCACGCAAGCCATAGATTAAAACGATCCAAGCATTCTTAATCACTCTCGAGAATGTGAGTGTAAAGAAACACAGATCCAATCGATATAAGTGCAACACGTCTAAGGTTGTGATGACTTAAGAAACGCATGTTTTTAGTCTTACAGGAATACAAGTTTTACCCACAATATTATTTAGCCCTTTCGATTTCTACCCAAGCCAAGTTTTCACAACTTTTGTTAATTACAAAACAGCCACAACATTTGTAAAAGCCAATTCTAAAATTCTAAAAATTGTTGAAAAAATCTTAGAAATTATTTAAAATATCCCAAAAATTATGGAAAAATTATTTTAATGGGGTTTAACTCACACACACCCATATTACGAATAATGCGACACATGAATGCAATCCTAGGTGAGGTATTGGTGTTCTACCTTTAGGAACAATTTGAGGAATTCAAAATGAAGAGTCTAAAGGCTTTTTGGACAAACTAGGATATGACCCAATTTTGTCACTATTTCCAAACTAGATGAGCACCTATATAATATATACTCAAGTGAGTCAAAGATATAGGGTGCTTCAATCTCCCCCTTTGGAAATATGAGACAAAATCTCCTTTGAGACATCGAGGACTCGTAGGGATACAAAAGAAATAAGAAACACTATTCCTATAAAAAATTCTATCTACCCAATATCCTATAAAAAAAAAGAAAATTACATAACTCAACTAATTACAGACCAATACCCTATCAAAATTCTGATGTAACTGAAGCAACTGATTCTTGAAAATGATATAACTAAGATCAAGCTTTTTAGTTGAGAATATAGCAAGAATGTCTAAGAAAACTCAAATTTCTCCCCCATTTTGTCTCAAATGGACAAAGGGAAAAGAAAACAAGTACGAAACAATAAATAATTATTCTTCCATAACCATGCCAATAGATTTGGGCAAAGATTCAAATCAAAGATAATCCAATGGTTTAGTAAATAAGTCAGCTAATTGAAATTTAGTAGGTAGGTAATTAATTTCTAACTCCATAGATTCAACTAACTCGTGTATGAAATGATATTTAATTTTTATATGTTTGGTACGAGAGTGTTGAACTAGATTTTTAGAAATATTAATCTAGCTTTGATTGTCACAATAGATATGTAACTTATCTTCATTTATACCGTAATCTTTCAGCATTTGTTTTAACCAAAGTAATTGAGCACAGCAACTTCATGCGTTAATATATTCGGATTCGATAGTAGACAAGGAAGTAAAGTTTTTATTTCTTACTACTCCATCCTACCAAACTGTTACCAATGTAGTAACATGCTCCTAAAGTACTCTTACTATTGTCGGAACAACCGGCCTAATCAGCATCGGTGTAACCTACTATAGTACTAGAAGTGTCTTTAGTGTACCAAAGTCCTAAATAAGATTGCCTTTAATGTATTTGATAATTCTTTTAACGCATAATAGATGACTCTCTTTAGGATTGTTTTGATATCGGGCACACATTCAGACAGAGTACATGATATTAGGACGAGAGGAAGTAAGGTAAAGTAAGATTCCTATCATACTACGTTATAAGGTAGAGTCGATGGATTTACCATTCTCATCTTTAGAAAGTTTTACGGAAGTACTCATAGGAGTCCTAGCTTGTTTTGTTATTTTTAGGCCAAACTTATTGACAGTCTCTAAAGCGTATTTAGATAGCGATACAAATAAGCCATTTGAATTTTGATTAACTTGGATCACTAAGAAGAATTATAACTCCCCCATAAATGACATTTGAAATTATTTGTGCATAATGTCTGAGAAGGTCTTAAATTCTAAAGGGGAGGTGGATCCAAAAATGATATCATCAACATAAACTTGGGCTATAGTGATATTGTTGTCAAAATGTTTGACAAATAAGGTTTGGTTATTCCCTCCTCTCCTAAAACTGTTTTCTAACAAAAAGTGGATAGATGTTTATACCAAGCTCTAGGAGCTTGTTTTAACCCATAAAGAGCTTTTTTAAGACGATAGACATAATGTGGATGGTGAGGTTCCATGAACCCTTTGGGTTGTTATACTAGGTCTCCTCCGTCAAGATGCCATTAAGGAAAGCATATTTAACATCCATTTGATATATTGTGAAATGCAAATGACAAGCTATTGCAAAAAGTAAGTGAACAGACTGGAGGCGAGTGAAAGGCACAAAAGTTTCCTCGAAGTCTATTCCTTTAATTTGAGAGTAGCCATGGGTAACTAATCTAGCTTTATTCCGAATAATCATCCCAGATTCATCTATTTTATTTTTTAAAATCCAACGTGTGCCGATAACCCTTTTATTTTCAGGCCGGGGTACGATATACGATACATCATGAATGAAAAATTGAATAAGTTCCTCCTATATATCACTTATCCATAAAGTGTTATACAAGGCTTCATTTATAGTCTTTGGCTCAATAAGAGACACAAAGCATGCAAAATGAGCAATGTTACGAAGTTGAGATCTTGTACGACCTGGCTCAGTAGGATTACCAACTACACTATCTAAAGGATGATCTTTGGAAACCCATTTAGGTACTTCAGGGGTCTCAGTTGGTAAGGACTCAACTATTTCTGGAGAGTCATAATTTAAAATGATTTCAGACTCATCCACAATAGTTGGTTCGTTGATCTTACTTTCTACATTAGTGTCACTTACAACCACATTAATGGATTTCATCATGGTTTCGGTACGAATATTGTAGACACGATAGGCTTTACTATTTGGAGAATATCCTAAGAAAATGGCTTTATATCCTCTGGTTTCGAATTTAAATAGATGTTATATGTCCTTATAGACATAATAGGTGCTACCAAAGGTTCTAAAGTATTTTAGGTTAGGTTTCTTCCCATACAAAAGCTCATAGGATGTTTGTTTGGTATTTTTTCTTAAGTAAACTCGACTGATTATATGACAGGCTGTACGAATGGATTCTACCAAAAATATTTACGCAGGTTCTTTGCATGAATCATCACACGGGTCATTTCTTGAAGAGTGTGATTTTTACGCTCAGTAATTCCATTTTTTAGAGGTGTCTTGGGGTCACTAAATTCATGTTTGTAACATTATAGTCACAGTATTCGATGACACCTGAATCTATGAATTCTCCTCCTCTATCACTACAAATTCTATCTACTTGGGAATCCTTTTCATTTTCTATACGAACTAAGATTTTCAAAAATTTATGAAAAGTTTTTTACTTATGTTTTAAAAAGGCAACCCAGGTAAATGGAGTGAAGTCATCAACCATAAATAAGATATAACTGTTGCCAAAAAGACTAACAGTACGAGAGGGACTCATTAGGTCCATATGGATGAGTTCTAGAGGTTTAGTGGATAGAAATTCTTTAACTTTCTTGTGGGGAGCCTTAACAATTTTCCTTCTTGATAGGGACCACATAGGATGTTTAAAATTGGTTTGATCTTAGGAAGACCTCTAAATATCTCTTAGGAGCATAATTTTCTAAGACTATCATAATTAATGTGACCCAACCTATTATGACATATCTCTTTGTCATCCATTTTGGCAATGTTACAAACCTCTATACTTGGATTGAATGTGTAACAGTTATTTAGAGTACGGAGTCCTGTAATAGCGCAATCACCTTTTTCATTTAAAATTTTACAAGTTTTCTTTGAAAAGTTGACAGTATGGTTAGAGTCACAAAACTGTGATATACTTAGTAAATTATCTTTAAGACCTTTTACCAAGAGAACATCCTCAAGAATGTGTAATCCTTCTTCATGAAGTGTTCCTTTACCAATGATCTGGGATAATACACCATCTCTAAACAAGACTTTTCCTCCGGAGAAGTTAGTTTTGTTTAAAAGTTTGGAATCATCCCTGGTCATATGTTTAGAACATCCAGAGTCTAAATACCTTCAATATGTTGTGTGTTTAGCTTTAAAAGCATTGATCACAATATTGCATTTCAACTGGGGTAATAGATCATTTTTTTCTTACCCAAATTGTTCTAGTTTTTAATTTGCGCTTATTAGCTCGTATTTGATCAATCTTGCGAGCTTTTATCCTTTCTTTAAAAGATTTTTGCTCAAGTTTATGAGATTTATAGACAGTTTTAGCAATTGGATTAGAAAAAAATCTAGGATTCCTTCTTATTGATGGTCTTTTAGTATTAGTCATTCTCTTTCTATTTCGATAGTTAGAATTCTTGTCTGGATGTCTAGGAAGGACATAGTTATTTCGAGTTCTCCTAGAATAATTGAAGTTATGGTAAACAGGAGAGTTATAAACTGGATTACATGGACGTTTGGAATAGTAACCATAAAGGGAATATCCATAGACATCACAATAGGAGAAGTAAAGATGGCACATGGAACTCATAACCTTAGGAAAATTTCATTCGAAGGCTTGTCTAGGTTTTGATCTCTAGTCTTATTCCTAGTTGGCACCGGATGAAATGACGAATCATCTCGTTGAATAGGGGGCAAGCGTATTTAGCCTTATGTTCAACATTATGCTTAGAGTTACTTAATTCACCAATGTCTAACTTCTTTTGTTTTATATCAAACTCATTTTTCAAACTTCAAAGTCTGGACAAGTTCCAATAGGTCTTTTGCACCCAGACACAAACTTTATTGTTTTAAAGTTTTTAGTTTGGTTCTTAGAGTTGGGACAAAATCCTATTCCATTTCGGTCATCAGAATTGGTCTTACTTTCAGCAACAAAATTTTAAAACAATTATAATTATTTTCAAATTTTGCAAATTTTTTGAAGATTATTGATGTCTTTTCTTTTGTTTATTCCAATTCTAACAACGTTCCTTTGCATTTATTTTCCAGGATTTCATTTGAGTCAGACAACACTTTCAGTTTTTGTTCAAAATTTTTAGTTTTATTCTCATGAATTAGACATTGAGTAGTATACTCTTCAGCGTTCTGTTTGATCATATGCTTAGAGTTTCTATTTTTGGGTAAGATCTTTGACAATATTTTCAAGTTTAGTTCTTTTCTTGAGAGTTTTTATATATAGTGTGTGAATGTCAGGAAGGTCATTGTTGTCGGAGTCACTAAGTTTGCAGTGTGCAGTGTCCCCTAGCGGTTCATTTTTAGGACTCACACACCTATTGACATAAAAAATAGAGCGTTCCCTTTGACTCACACACACGACATTTGAAGTATTATCAACATTCTCAAGCAATAAGGAAGATAAACTAGTAGGTATAGTATCAGTTAACATAGCATGATCAGGTTCCTCATCATCAGTGTAGATTATATTAGCAACGATTGACACACAAGGGTCAAAATTGTTAAATGACTCAGGTTCATCATTTTTAGATTCACTTGAGTCATCCCAAGTCTTGCATAGATGAGCCCTATTATGTTTGTGAATTTTATCTAAGTTAACTCTACAGTCACTAGCCATGTGTCTTAACTTCCCACATCTATATCATTCAACATTTTTAAGGTCTCTCTGAGGTCTCTTATGATTATCAGTCTAGTGTTTGGCTTCTTTTCTCTCATGAGGCCTATTATTAGATTGGTTTGGATAAGTAAGTTTTCTTTGCCTTTTTCTATTTTATTTCAAAAGTTCACAATTTTCTTAAACTATTTAGACATTAAGGAAAGCTTATTATCTAGACTATCTAAATTACAGTCCTCATCAGAGTCTAAGTCAAAGTCAGGTGTACTAAGTTCAGGTGTGGTCAACTTAGATGGAAAAACAAGATTGGAAGAAGACTGTTTCTTTTGGGACTAGGTTAATTGTTTCTTAAATTCTAATTCCATTTTCACAGTTCTCAATTTTCTACTGAGGAGTTCAGGTGTGAGGTTTTGATCATCCATATCCTCAACTACATATCTTTTATCATCAAATTTCTTTGGAAGTGATCTTAGTATTTTACAGACAATTTCCTTTTTATCATAGACAATCCCATTGGCATGGAATTTGGTCACAATGTCTGTCAACCTAATATAGAAGTCATCAAATGACTCAGTCTCAGTCATGATCAAGGAGTTGTATTGCTAGATTAACATTTGTGTTTTAGAAGATTTAACTCTGGTGTCACCCTCATGTGTGGACTATAAGGTGTCCCATGCTTCCATAGAGGTAGTACAGAATAATATCCTCTTAAATTTGTGTTCATTGATAGACATGAATATAGCATTTTTTCCTTTGTTATTGTTAAGGAAAGTTTGTTTCTATTCTTTATTCACTTAATAACTTTCTAATCCTCACTGTACTTCCTTTAGCGGCTGGTTTAGTAGGAAAAGTATAACCATTTTCAATAGAATCCTAGAAATCATCTCTTAATATCCCTTGGATGGAAGCAACCATCCTTTCCTTCCAGTAAGAAATTTTGGTTCCATCAAAGAGAGGGGGCATGGACAAGTTACCTAGTCTCACAATTCTCTCGTCCATAATTTATTTTGAGAAAACAATTTCAGAAACTCAAGATCTAAAGAATTTTTAAAAACCAAAGCTCTAATACCAATTGAAAAAAATACCACTTAAGTCGTTTAATTCAAGATTAAACTAACTAAATGGCTCTAAACAGTTTGTTGAAGAAACTTTTTTCTTAAAACAAATTTCTTAACAAAAGATGTGTAAAATAGTATGAAAGAGTTATTTAACGTATAGGTTTACCAGTTTTAGAAAACCAAATCTTATAAAGAAATCAAATCAGCACAGCCTCAAGAAAGGGATGAGAGGAAGAAGAAGTACACAAGTACAATTTTAACGTGGTAAAACCCACCCAATTGGAGGAAACTCCATGGATGTCTCTACACCTCAATAGTAAAAACCCACTAAAATAGAGTAACAGGTTATAAACTATATAACAATCAAGACACACAATCAAGCCTAAACTAAGTTCATAAATTATACCAACTCCTCTGGCGTTTTATGACTTCTCCCAAGGCTCTGATGTTTTTTATGTTCTCTCAGCTTTGTAACTCCACTCCATTTAGCTTTACGTCGATAAAAATGTTCAGAATATCTCTACCAACATTGTTTAGTGTTGTAGTGTGAAAGTGTAAGTAGTGATGTGCTCTAAACCACATGCATGTAACCCACACACACTTATGACAAACCAAATGATTATCAAACTACAAACAGATTCTAAAATGCAATGAAGATTTCTAAAATCAGTTTGATCAAAACTCAAGACTTTGTATCTTTCAATTTATCCACAGATCAAGAGGGAATCTTGCTATACAAAACAGCCAAGATCCTAAACACTTTCGTTATTCGAAAATATTTACAAATATTTCACAAAATGTGAAATAATTGAAAGTGTAAATCCCCAATGAAGATCTTATCTAGATCTCAGTCTGAGTATTATCAAAAACTAAAATCAGAAATGATTTTGTTGGTTTAGGGTTTGAACAAAACATAACAGTTTAAAACAACCAACAAAATTGAGATTTATCGAAAGAAGAAATCAAAACCAGCAATATAAACGTGAAGTGTATCACATACTCACAAATCTCAAATTTCTATGAAAGAAAATAAGATTTGGAAAACGTGACTGGTTGGACAAGAGATTAAGAACAAGAAAGGATGGAGCTTCTCAAATATGGAGTTAAGTTAGGGTTTTGTATTTTCTCCCTCGTTTTCCTCTCTCTCTCTCTCTCTGTCTCCTCTCTTTTTTTCCTCTCAAAAATGAGGTGAACCAAAATTTATAATTGAAAGGACGAAGTCACCTTTTATACAAGGAAGAGAAGTCTCTGGAAGATCTCAGGCAAGTGAATGAAAAACATTTTATCAAAGGAAATCTAATTGCTACCAACGCACCGCGATTATAAAAGCTCTGATTGATTTAAATGTAAACACAAGGATCAGGTAAGAGCACATGCAGGCCATAGATTAAAACTATCCAAGGGTTCTCAATCACTCTCAGGAATGTGAGTGTAAAGAAACGCATATCCAACTAATATAAGTGCAACACGTGTAAGGCCATGATGACTTAAGAAATGCATGTTTTTAGTCCTACAGGAATACAAGTTTTACCCATGATATTATTTAGCGCTTTCGATTTTTACCCAAGCCAAGTTTTCACAGCTTTTGTTAATTACAAAACAGCCCACAACATTTGTAAAAGCCAATTTTAAAATTCTAAAAATTATTTTAAAAAATCTTAGAAATTATTTAAAATATCCCAAAAATTATGGAAAAATTATTTTAATGGGATTTAGCTTACACACGCCCATATTATGAATAATGCAACACATGAATGCAATCCTAGGTGAGGTGTTGGTGTTCTACCTTTAGGAACAATTTGAGGAATTCAAAATGAAGAGTTTAAAGGCTTTTTGGACAAACTAGGATATGACCCAATTTTGTCACTATTTCCAAACTAGATGAGCACCTATATAATATAGACTGAAGTGGCTCAAAGATATAGGGTGGTTCAAAATTTTGTGAACACAATCTCATATATATATATATATCGTTGAGTTGGATGCTTTAGCCAAAATAGTTATGTTTGAAGACCTATGACTTCAATCTATCCTGTGGAGGTGTCTTTTAGTTAAGATAGTAGTTATTGGAGTTCAACTAAATCCCATTAACCTTCCATCACTGACGCCAGATGGCATGCTTTCAATGTGTTCGAGGATGAGTTGAATGATTTGATGGAAAAGTATAAAATTACCATTAGTATTACAACTAGGCTGCATGATTGTGAGAGAGGTTTTATGATCGTCTCAATGGAGGTGAGATTTACCTCCCCTTATAGGAACTATAGGTTGGGATTAGTCTTCCCTTACACTCAGTTATAAGGTCCATCTTAAAGGTTTATGGTGTTGATCCTAACCAACTTCCCCCTAATGCCTAGACTATAATTCTTGTGGTCGATTATATTTTGGTTGTATCGAACTGGTTTTAATCTTATATGGGAAATATTTAGGTTCATACATGGCATGAAGGATAATATCAAAGCTCCTGGGTATTATTACTTTGTACCTAGGAAGTCCCATATAAGAATGGTAAAGGTTATTCAGACGAATAATCGTAGCTGGAAAAAATGATTTGTGTTTATGAAGGGTGATTACGAGTTCGGATCTTATAAGAAGAATAGGTCTTGTAGGGTTCTGTGAGATTGGTGTGGAACAAACAAAACTGGTAAACAAATCTTCATTCTGCCTTTGGATTTCATTCTAACTGATATTGTGCTAACATCCTTGTTGAACTTTTTTAGTGAAGAAAGCTCTTGTACTTCTTTCTGTGCCTTGACAGTTACTCGAAAAAAAATTGGTGCCTATTCCTCCAAAGTTTGAGGATCTCTTTTATAACTATATAAAATCATAAGAATTTATCTCCATTATATAATTATCTAAAATCTATGATTTAACTAATCCTAACCATCAACCTCATCACCTAAAAATCTAACAAAACACACAAAAGCCCAAATTTGGCCTAACTTGAGACCATCGAACGATTGATGACCTGAGGTCGATCTATTGATCATCCTAGAAATTTAATTCAGCCCCTAACAGCAATCATCATCTCCAAATCACCAATTCACATCCTAAACAACCATGGATGATTCGAAACCCCATCCAAGTTTCATATTACAACTAAACACCAAATCCACATATTATACGTGATTGAATCATAGATCTAAATCAAAAACTTAAATTCAACACAAGATTCAAGTAAAATTCACTTTCATATGCAAGAACACTAGAATTTCAATTTCTTTCAATTAGCCCATGACTTCTTTTGATTTATACATGTAATCAAAGGTATTTATATGATTTTTGATATTAATTAACTACTAATCATTATCATATCAATCCAATTCAGATTTATAATTAAATTCATCAAACTAAGGGGAATTTCAACCTAATTATTACCAATATAGGTTAATAACAATATTATTGAATTTAATCCTTAAAGTCAGATTTATAATAAAAATAGGTTTAGATTCATATGTATAAGTATAATCTAAACCGAAAAAAATCATACAATCATTCTAAATAAATTTTTCTAAATGCTTTTGATGAAAACGAAGCCAAGATTATTCCATTCTCTTTTCCCCCTTGGCCTCATTCTCTCTCTAAGTTGTAGGATTTCCCCAAATTATGTTCTATGAATAACGAGCTCCTTATGGTTCATTTAGTCCTTTAATTTTCGAAATTGGTCTAGGGCCCAAAATGGACCCATAACTAAATGGTCCAAAATAGACTCTAATGGGTCTAAAGCCCCACCTAGGTCTTATATCAACCCAATGGGCCTAAATTACACCATTTTAAAATAAAAATATACAATCTTCGCACCCCACTAGCTCGATTCAAAATATACCAAAATAATTAATTAACAACCCAGTTATTTTACCAATTAACTAGTATGAGTCGAAGAATTAAATATTTAATTAATGAATTTTTGTGTCTTAAATCCATTTTCAAATACAAATTAAATAACATATAAATGCAAATAGTTACATCTCGAGTCACAATAAGCACACGTAATTAATTATTTCTAATTAAATAATTCACCAAAAATCTGGGTTGTTACATTCCTTCCTCTTTAAGAAAGGGATTTCATCCTCAAAATTCAAATTCAATTTATCCCTAGTCGAAAATATAAGAATATCTAACTTGTAATGTCCTCTCACTGTAATAAAAGAACCTATTCCATCCATGACCTATCATATCCTACGGTCTCCTTCGCCTTAAAATTTTATTTGGCCGTGTCCCCAGACAAACTAATCTAATCGTTGAAACGTCAAATTTTCACTTAATGACTCCCTCTGCCATTCCCTATGGAACTATATCATGCATACTAATGGTGATGAGGTGAGGTTCAACTACACCAACCTCGTAATTCCTATATTTTTTAAAAGGAACTTCCCATTGGTTTGCCTACTCACCATTGGAACCAGTGCGCCACAATTCCCACACTAAAGAAATCATTAACAATGCTTGATATTTCATCTGAACTTCCAACCCACGCTTTTGCTCGTCTTAAAATTCCTTATATCTCTCAAAAAAATTCTACGCCCTACTATGAACACCTTATCCTCAAGTAGTTTCGAATTCAGTCTAAGATAAATATCTTGCTACTCATACTTAAAATATGTTGATCAAACTAACTCAAATACCCCAAGTGGTCTCATGCCCTCTTTGGAACTCCCGATTCTCATCAAAATCAATTAGTTTAATCTCTCACTTTTATATTGGGATTTCAAACACGATACCTCTTTAAATGTCTTTGGTGTTCTATTGTATCGACTATCAGGAACACCATTTTGACACACATTGTACCAATAATTACTTCATCATACCGACTGTGCGGGCTCCCCTAAATACTGTACACCCTATCACTTTTGAAATGTATAAAAAATCACAAAATATGTGCCTCATTCAAAACTACTTCTCATCATTTTCACACACACACACACCACCCCCACCCATCGACAAAAAAAAATTCCTTGAAAAAATTTAGCCCTCTTCTGTCATCAAATGGATAAAGGACCCATTCCCTTGGTAAACTTCGACATTGGGGTATAAACCACCCATAATCATAGATTTAGGTATAGCAAACACCACTACTACACCATTCCATCTTCAATAAGATACCATCTCAAATCATAATCAACTACCCTTTTGTGTGATCAACAATCCATAAATGACGCATCTGCTCCATATTGTGCTAAAAAGCTACCTTCGATACATTCTCCTCCCGATTGCACCACTGATGATAACTCGCTCCTATTTTACTTGTTGTGAGGAAACATTGTCCTTAACTATTCCAACAGTTCATTGAAGCATAAAAACAAATGATTGTCTCATGTCTCGACCATATTATGCTCCTGGTGGTCCACACATCCACTTAGTGAACCATCCCTCTTTAGGGAGCTTTCACACAGTGGCATTATCCTTGAATACTGAGTTGGCTCTAAAACTATGACGTCTTCTCCCACAATAGCTCTACCATCCCTAGAAAATTCATCATCATAAAAAAAAATTACAATGGATCCAATTCTACTGATAACCCCAATGAAAAATTAAACCCTTATGTGAGGGATAACTCAAATAACTAAAGTCTGGAAGAACCTCGAACTATCGATGAAACCTCTACACAACTGTAATTACCTATAATATACTCACATCTATACATAAACAGGCATTGTAGACATAATTCCAAGCCTAAGAACAACTGCACTATAAGCACAAATTTTCGATTGAGTCAATTTGTATATATTGTCAAGCATATAACGTATTTGATTAACAACGTAGCGACAAAGCTTCGGACTGAATTATCGTGTCATGTTTAGTACCACGTTTCATCTTCACATTTTCGAGGATCTCTAAATATGAATGTAAATACATTTAGATCCTTGGAAATTTATTTTAGGGTGTTTGTTATTTTTGAAAGATTTTAAAAGAAAATTTATTTTATGTTTTTAAGTCATTCGAACGTGTTTATGTTGTTCATTCGAATGATATGTGAATGTTGTTAGAACAACCTTCTAATGAACATCAAATAATATGTTTCTGTTAGCATAACAAAAATCGTTCGAAGCTCATTCAGGGTGCGTTCGAACGAAATTATCGTGTTCGTTCAAACGAGATTATCATGTTTGTTCGAACGAGTTTTTAGTAAGTTCGAATAAGACATCTTTTTATAATAAACCCTTATTTCATTCGAATGAGATTTCATGAAAAATGCACAACCCAAAAAATTTTCGTTTCTATATAAATGGGGTTCTGGCATTTGTTTTTAGTGTGTCTTTTGGCGAAAATCATTTTCCCATACATATCCAAAAGTTCTCAAACCAAAGTTTCACCCTAACTCTTTTAGATCCAAGTTTCAATATTATACGCTTTGAGACCTTGTTTGACATCAAGATTTTACTGATCATAATCTTTGTTGATTACGTTTCACACAATGAATTTTGTGTTTGCTATTTATACATGGTGAACTCAGTATTTGTGGAGTTGCGGTGAAAAGCGTTACATATGTGTTCCATATCCATAGACGGTTGATGATCTTTATCGACGGATACCGAGGCATATGTGGACTCACGTGTTGTAATAGCTTCACGGGTGGACTCATGAATGTGGTGGAGGTTGTGGAACGAAGAGCATCAAGGCTTATGATGGCGTCGAGTCGGTTGTGTAAGTCTTCTGTCATGTCCTTTATAATTCCAAAATAGTGAAATTTGTGTGTCTAGGTCATCCAAGGTTTTTCCCATTATGAGTTTTCCTTATTCATTGGCATATTGTGGTTTGTTACTTTATTTTATGGAAAGTGCGGAAGCCCCCAATTTTTAAATTCAAATATAATGAAATGGTTCAAATTTTAATTTTCCAAAAGTTATTTAAAATTTTCTTTTCTTAAAGAGAACAAACCCACTTATGAAAAAAAAAAAAAACTAAACTAAAAGTGAAATTAAAACTACACACACAATTTTCATTTTGACTTGAACACACATTAATCCAATTCAAATTAAACTTGCATGTTATCAATATAAAGTAATTTTGCACTTGAATTAAATTGAACATACCCAAACATTAAATTTGCACCAAATTAAATAGATTGTGATTTTGAACTCATTTTACCTTTTAGTCCTAAGCATGCATCTAGGTGATATAGCAAGATAAAATAAATCTCAATCGCACTACGCCGGATGTACGAGAAAGACCCAAATGCGAAAAACCTCGAACGGCCCTAGCCTTAAGTCCACTAAGTACGATTTTACAATTACAAGACAAATGACTTACTTCCTCGACTCGACTCCCTTCAAGACTTGACGTGTCTTCTTGTAAACACCTCCGCCTAGTCGACAACCCCGAAACTCTACCGGAATCTTGGAATCCACCAATGAGACTTTTGGACAACCTTCAACCCTCAACGAAGACTTTCTTCGAGTGGGAATGTCACATCAAACAAAGCTCTTCTCCTTTATGAGTTGAAAAGAAAACTCAAACTCTCTTCTTCAATAGTGTAGAGAAAACTGGTGCCAAACACTCCAAGCAATATATATATGTTGAAACTTGGATATAGACAAACATATGGGTGTATATGTGTTTTGAAAGGAATTTACCCCATAAAACTTAACACACAAAAAAGGAACTTTTTCTTTAAAGTATTTTGCTCCAATGACTCTTCGAAATGTGAAAAAGTTGTCTTCAAAAAGTTTGTTCCCGCAGTTAAGAAGTATGTCAAAAAGGAAGTGGAGTAAAGAGTGGAAAAGTGGAAAAACGGGCTTAAAACTGTTATCGTTGTTTTTTTTGTTAGAAATTTCATTCGAACGAGACTTCTAACGAATAGATAGAACGAAAAAAAATTCTTGTTTGAAAACTGGTTCGAATGACTTCTCATTCGAATGAGGTCCTTCGAGCAACCTATCTAATGAGATCTTAGCCCATGGTTCTATATAATTTTGATACGAACGCGTGGCCGCCAGTTTCGTATTTTTCTGATTTTTTTTATTTGATATGATTTTTCTACTGAAAGTTATCCAAGAACAAAATATTTAGAACTATGAATTCAAAAAAAGTTTAACAAAAAAATACTAACACCCAAAATAAATTTCTAAAATACACCCAATAAATAATGATCCAAGCTCCTATATATATATATATATATATATATATATATATATATATATATATATATATATATATATATATATATATTAAAATGCATTCATACCTTAGGAGCAATGGAACCATGTTGATGACGTTGAAACGAGGCACGACACACACGACATTTAATGAAGCTTTAATATATTGGCCGCTACGTCTTCAACAAACACGCCATAGGCTTGAATGGATAAACTTGAACTCTATCCTATAGCTCAAATGTTTTTGTTCGGAATTGAGCCAAAACTACAAAGGACTCAATTGGAAATTTGTGTCCTTACAAATCTCCCCCTTTGGCTATTCCGGGACAAAAACCAAACAAAAATCCTAAAGGGCCGTCAAGCGCTACTAAACTGACAAAAATGTCCCACTCAAAATAAAAGTACAATGCTTGACTCAAACAACCCAAGGATCAATATCTTTGCTCGATGATGAATGTTTCCATTTAGAATAATTCCTACACACTTAAGCAAACTATCAAACACATAGGGAATATCAATATATTAAATGCAAAAATAAATACTCCCCCTAAATGAATTCTACCCTTTTATCAAACAAATCACCTATTTAGAAAGACGTCTCCCCCTAAGATAAATCTCCCTAAACTAAGATACGATTATAATAGGTTTAGATATCTCCCCCTAAGATAAATCTCCCTAAACTAATACACGATTATAATAGGTTTAGATACCATTTCTCCCCCTATCATTATCCCCCTTTTTGTTCAGGAATAGACAAAGGCTAAAGAATCAAAACTTAACTTATCTCCCCATATTAAAGCATATACACCCATTAAACTAAACAAGGGATAACTAAAATGGGATAACAAGTTAAACATGCATTAGTGCATAAAGTGATAAGAACATTAAAGAACATAGGCAACTAAAATTCAACTAATCCAAAAAATAACATCGGATACCAACTAGGATGCAATAAAATGATACCAATATGATATATAATATATTAAACATGTGATATCAACAAAGAATGCAACAAGATGGATACTAATTATGAATTAAAGCATAGATGGACTATAAAAGCAAGGCGAAGACCAAACACAAACACAACATCATATATATGTATACACAATATATATTCAAACTAAGCATAAATACACACATATAAATATAAACACTAAAATGACACAAAACACAATAAGTTTTTCACGCTCGTATGGAAAAAATGTGTCATATGGAAACGGAAGTGTTGGGGTGTGAACTAGAAACAATTAAATTTAGACCCAATCACTTAAAACATGTTCACGGAGTTCTCAATTGATTGCAAACTTCATCGCATTTTAATATAACCTCATGTGACAATATAGATTGAACTCAATGAACAAACATACACAATGCATACATGATGATGATTCTACAAACCAATAAAGTCTTGACATTGAAAGTGCAACTAGGATAAATGGACATTGTGCCAACTGTTGATATACCATCCAATCTCCCTCAATAAGCATATATTATTTTTGAATGAATATATCAATCCAACATAGGCCTTGGCAAATATTTTATTTTTAATGCCATAATTTTATTTTTAGGCCTTTAAACCACGTATTTCTTTTAGGTCCCAACAAACGGTGACTTACTATTCGCAAAGGATAATAAATCCTTTTGGAGCCCTTCCCCGTGCACATTTATATTTATCATTTTTTTTATTTTTCACGCAAATCTCACATGCAATGGATTTTGACATGCACTAGCCCTCCTAGGTCACAAATATGTAGATGACAAGATTGGTAGGAGAACACCTCACAAAGCTCAAATATACATATGAAGTTAAAATTTCAAATGAGCTCGTGCATATGTGAATTGAGTCATATAAAAATCGAATCCATTTAAGCAACACAACATCCAACTACTCCATGTAGGCATGGTAAAGAACATAAGAAGGATTGACAATCTAAACAAAAAGTTCTAGCCACGTGGGAGGAAAAAATATGGGTTTCTAACACAAATGTATGCCACATAAAGTGTGTCAAACTAAAATACAAACAAAATAAAATCTTTTTGAGTTTTTCAAAATTTAACCAAAAATAAAAATATATACTCAAAAGACACAAAAAAAATCATTTACATTTTCCATTAAGCCTAAATTACTAAAAGGTAAAACACAAATGATAAACAAAAATCTTTTTGTATTTTTCATTTAAAGCAACCAAAAATGAAGCAAATATAATAAAAAAATATAAACAAGTCATGATTTCTAGCATGAGATATGAAATAAAGCAATGACTAGAAAATGACTAAACAAGCATGCAATTAGCAAGGGTTCTATAACATGAAGCACAAAGCTAAAGTATGCAAATAAAACTAACACATTCAATCTTTAGATTTTGTAAGGGAGGAAGCATGTGAAAGTAAATGAGAATCAAATACCCTATCTTGTAAAGCTACCTAATCGGATCTCCTAACCCAAACTAATGATGAATGACTATATCGGGGCATAGGAATATTAGCTACCTCAGTTGCCTTACGTTGGGTTTTTCTAGGACTTCGTTTAAGATCAAAACAAAATTTCCTAAGATGACCTTTTCGACCACAATGTGCACAAGTAAAAACACGTCGAAAATTATTACCTAAGGATTGATCTCTAAA
This sequence comes from Sambucus nigra, assembly GCA_949130495.1. NCBI lineage: Eukaryota > Viridiplantae > Streptophyta > Magnoliopsida > Dipsacales > Adoxaceae > Sambucus > Sambucus nigra. The sequence goes on along the minus strand of OX422219.1, from coordinate 118,714,110 downwards.
GATTTTCCTAAGTGATTCTCTTAAAACATTGGTTTTGGATTTATGAAAAGATTCATTACAAATATCGAAGCCTAAACCAAAAGTGTCATTTTTAATTTGGACCGTTCCTAAAATTTTATCTAGTTTCTCCGAACGACACTCCAAATCAAATTTGACTTTCCTAGAGTCTTTTAATTTATTTTGTAATTCTAAAATGTTAGACTCTAATAAAACATTTCTCTCTTCAAACTCGAGAAGATCCTTTTTCATTGACTCCATTAAACCTCTAAGGCTATCTCTCTCGCCTTCTACATCTTCAAGCTTCTCTCGAAGAGTTCTCTCGTGTCCTAAGTTTTTCCACTAACGCACTATCATCAACGACCTTGACACGCTATCTTAGACTCGCTTCTAACTTCAAATTAGCTCTTTTTAATTTTATATATTCGTTATAAATTTCTTGAAATCATTTTGAAGTTCACTCACATCAACCTATTCTTCACTTTCACTTTCTTTTTCTTCTCCACTCTCACTACCATCAAAGACAAGGGAATCATAAACTTTTACCTTGGAAGTGTCATGTGTTAACATTTCATCAATAGAAGAATGCTCACTATCACTCACGTGACTAGCCATAAAACCCACAATTTTGGGCTTAGAGGAGGAATCGGGTCCCTCTTTATTATCACTATCACTAAGGGTTGCATTAAAAGACTTTGGTTGCTTACCCTCTATACTTAGTTTAGTGGGGCACTCAAAAGCCCTATGGCCATACCCTTCACAACCAAAACACCTATTTGACTCGTCTCTATTTAAATTTTCATTAATAGTTTTAGGGATCTTCTAGGCTTTGTCATGTGTAGATTTTTCAAATTTCTTAAAATCATTTTTAAATTTATCTTTGTTCAATTTAAGAAATTTTTGAAACTTTCTAGCAAACAAGGTCATATCTTCCTAGTCACTGTCACTCTCCCTCTCTACTACTTATTTTTCCTCTTTCCGAGCTTTTAAAGCAATGCCCTTTTTAATTTTCTTTTCGATTTTAGAGGGAAACATGTCCAGTTCATAGGTTTGTAAATCACCTACGAGCTCTTCTAATTTTGTAGAGGCTAAAGTTGGTAAAGAATTTAAAATGGTCACTTTTGGAATAAATCTATCAGGTAGGGACCTTAAAATTTTATTTACTACTTGGTTGTCGGGTATTTTCTCTCCCAAATTAAAAGATGAATTAACAATATCGGAAATTCATCAAAAGTTTCTTCATCGTTCATTTTGATGGTTTCAAATTGAGTGGTGAGGTTTTGGAGTTTTGAAGCTTTTACGACACTTGTACCATCATGAGTGAGTTGTAAAATATCCCATGCTTCTTTAGTGATCTCACACGTCATAATGCGTTGGAATTCATCCGATGTGACAGCGCTAAACAAGGCTTTTAAACCACGGGAATTAAAATTTGATAATTTAAATTCACTCTCACTCCATTTATCGACCGGTTTGGTAACACTTACATTATCTACTAAATGAGTTGGTGGAGACCACCCGTTAACTACAGATAACCAAACCCTCTCGTCGACAGATTTAAGTGCCAATTTTATACTCGCTTTCCAATACGCGTAGTTAGAACCATCGAAAATAGGAAATTTAGAAAATGGGGAAAATTCCATTTTTGCCAAAAATAATTAAAGGATCTTAACAAAGTAATTTATCGTTTTGGCTCTGATACCAATTTGAAAGCGTGGACGCCCCCAATTTTTAAATTCAAATATAATGAAATGGTTCAAATTTTAATTTTCCAAAAGTTATATAAAATTTTCTTTTCTAAAAGAGAACAATACAACTTATGAAAAAAAATAAAACTAAACTAAAAGTGAAATTAAAACTACACACACAATTTTCATTTTGACTTAAACACACATTAATCCAATTCAAGTTAAACTTTCATGTTATCAATATAAAGTAATTTTGCACTTGAATTAAATTGAACATACCCAAACATTAAATTTGCACCAAATTAAATAGATTGTGATTTTGAACTAATTTTATCTTTTAGTCCTAAGCATGCATCTAGGTGATATAGCAAGATAAAAAATATCTCAATCACACTACGCCGAATGTACGAGGAAAACCCAAATGGGAAAAATCTCGGACGGCCCTAGCCTTAATTTCACTAAGTACGGTTTTACAATTACAAGACAAATGACTTACTTCCTCGACTCGACTCCCTTCAAGCCTTGATGCGTCTTCTTGTAAACACCTTCGCCTAGTCGACAACCTCGAAACTCCACCGAAATCTTGGAATCCACCAATGAGACTTTTGGACAACCATCAACCCTCAATGAAGCCTTTCTTCGAGTGGTAATGTCACATCAAACAAAACTCCTCTCCTTTATGAGTTGAATAGAAAACTCAAACACTCTTCTTCAATGGTGTAGAGAAAACCGGTGCCAAACACTCTAAGCAATATATATATGTTGAAACTTGGATATAGACAAACATATGGGTATATATGTGTTTTGAAAGTAATTTACTCCATAAAACTTAACACACAAAAAAGAAACTTTTTCTTCAAAGTATTTTGCTCTAATGACTCTTAGAAATGTGAAAAAGTTGTCTTCAAAAAGTTAGTTCCCGCACTTAAGAAGTATGTCAAAAAGGAAGTGGAGCAAAGTAGTGAAAAAGTGAAAAAAAACTGGCTTAAAACAGTTCCCGCTGTTTTTTCATTAGAAATCTCATTCGAACGAGACTTCTAACGAAGAGACAGAACGAAAAAAAATTCTCGTTTGAAAACTGGTTAGAACGACTTCTTGTTCGAACGAGGTCATTCGAATGACCTATCTAACGAGACCTTAGCCTATGGTTCTAGATAATTTCCATACGAACGCGTGGCCGCCAATTTCGTATTTTTTTTATTTTTTTTGGATTTGATATGAGTTTTCTACTGAAAGGTATCCGAGAACAAAATATTTAGAACTATGAATTCAAAAAAAGTTTAACAAAAAAATACTAACACCCAAAATAAATTTCTAAAATACACCCAATAAATAATGCTCCAAGATCCTATATATATATATATATATTAAAATGAATTCATACCTTAGGAGCAATGGAACCATGTTGATGACGTAGAAACGAGGCACAACACACACGACATTTGATGAAACTTTAATATCTTGGCTGCTGCGTCTTCAACAAACACGTCATAGGCTTGAATGGATAAACTTGAACTTTATCTTATGACTCAAATGTTTTTGTCCGGAATTAATCCAAAACTACAAAGGACTCAATTGGAAATTTGTGTCCTTACAAATTCTTGATCACACCTAGATACCTATTTTAGGATAAGATAAAATTTGGTAAATTGTTTATCATAATAATCAGTTTAAAATTAGTGCATAGTTTTAATTTGGGTTAACTTGTTTAAGCTTTATATTTCATTTGAAAAAATTAAAAATTGATCTTTGTTTTGACTATCCATTTAATATCCCTTAATATTGTAGCTTCAAATTAGTATCTAAGCGGGAGCAATTAAGTTTTTATGTTAGATACATGTTTAGACATGAATTTTTCTGATTTTTATTCAGAGGGTCAATCAGTTTCTATGGCACCGATGTTTGATGGGTCTAATTACACATACTAGAAAATGAAAATGAAATCAGCACTTAAGGCTATAGATGACCGGGTCTGGTAAGGGGTAATTAAGGGTTAGTCCCCACCCACAACCTTAGCTAGTGATTATAGGATTCCCAAACTCGTAAAAATATGGAGTGATGAAGAACATGGGTTAGAAAATTATAATTTGTGAGTTTTAAATGCTCTGTTTTGTTCGATCGCAATGGAGAATTCTATCATATTATGACATTTGAAACGTATAAAGAGTCCTAGGATATACTCCAACACACCCATGAAATTATTGGTGTTGTTAAGGCTTCTAAACTCCAAAACTTAACCACTAAGTTTAAAACTATTAGGATGGAGGAGAGTGAAACCTTTGATGAGCATTATGCTAGACTCTCAACTATTGTGAACTCATCTTATAACTTGAGAGAGAGAATATCGAAAATCATGTAGTCAATAGAATCTTAAGATCCTTGCCTAAAAGATATAATTCAAAAGTTGCAGTTTTGAACTCCTCGGGTACTTTAGACTCTATGAAACTCGAAGAGCTTGTAGGTGATCTTCCAACGTATGAGCTCGATATGTTTTCCTTTCAAAAGATGAAGAAAGACTTGAGCATTACTTTGAAAGCCCAAAAGTAGAAAAGACGTGTTTCAGATGATGAGTCTGACATCAGTTCCAATGATATGCCTATGTTCGTAAAGAAGTTTAGAAATTTTCTTAAGTTTGAAAAACCATCGAAAGATGTAAAGAAGTTTGTTGAAGACGTAAAGAAATTTTCTTAAGTTTGAAAAACCATCGAAAGATCTTCAAACGTCGGATAAATGCTTTCGATATGAGGTTTATGATCATAGGACCACTGAGTGTTCCATAAAAGTAAGGAAGGTGGGTAAAAACCCAAAGGGGTATAATGCCAGCCTTAGTGATAAATCTAATTTTTTCTCCGTAAATTTAGTGTCGTTATCACTATGCATTCTATTGATAGTAACACCATGTTGGTTTTGCAGGATATGATAGAATATCTGTAGAAAATCATCTACCATCACTAGGATGTACCTCTTACCACCCAGACTCTCTGTAAGAGTAGGACCCATGAGATCCATAGGTATCAACTCAAGTACTCGTGAAGTGGTAGTGAAATTCAACTTCTTGTGGGGGCTACGGATTTGCTTTCCCAACTGACAGGGTTCACAAACCGGGGAAGTTAGTTTTCCAACTGTTGGCAAGTCACGTACTAGGTCCTTTTTATCGAATTTCATCAAATCTCTAAAGTTCACGTGACCCAGACGTTGGTGACACAGATCCATAGGAGTGATCGTGGCACTGTTGCATACAAATGAGGACTTAGGCACAGTCCCATAGCAATTATCCTCTGTCCTCACACCTTGCAATAAAAGTTGACCAGCTTGATTATAGACATTACACGAATCCCGGTCAAACTTTACTACAAAGGCAGTGTCGCACAGTTGGCTAATGCTGAGAAGGTTTGCTTTCAAACCTTTGACGTAAAAGACATACTCTAGCTTAGGAAATCCTGGTAACTCTACAGTACCTCATCCTACGATGCTAGACTTTCTCCCGTCTCCAAAGCTGACTTTACCTTTCATATGATTCTCTTGGTAGTTAAAAAATGAGACATTGGCATTCATACGTCTAGAGAACCCACTATCGAAATGCCACTGTGAGGTATTTTGTGCTATAATAACAACAAGTGCAACAAGGGCTTTTATGTCGGGCTTAGGCACCCCAGATGAGGTAACCTTTTGTTTATCCTTGTCAATGTTATTTCTAGTCGGGCTTGTGGAAGTATCCACTGACGGAATGGAAATCAGTTGAAATTCTACCATTAAACTCTGAGATGTGGCGACTAGGAACTCAACCTGCTCTCTAAGACTCGAGAAATCTCTAGTGGCAGGTGGCGGAGCAGTAGCACGTCATGTCCGACCCAAACTATAGAAAAACTCCCTAAGGTGGCACTTTCTTTTGTAGTGGGTACAGAAATACACAGTCTTAGGCCGACCTTGGTTTGCTTTTCTTGGTGCAAATTTTCTTCGTGGTATTTGACGAAGGTCATATGGAGTCGTTATAAACTTAGGAACTGGTCCTGGTGCGATTTGGGATGTGGAGGCACCATCGAAACCTATTTCCTACCTTTCTCCAAAACCTAAACCGGGATCGAGGAGCATCTTTCCATATATGTCCTCAAGTTGAACCTTGACTTCCCGTGCTCTCTCAAGGTCATGCGTAAGTTGGGCTATAAGGGCTTCAAGTTTCTTCCGAACCTCCAGGGAGGAATGGAGCTCACTCGTAAGACTATCCACTTTCTTAGTCAAGTCCCCTTTCTCTTTCTCTAAATAAATCTCTCTCTCTCCAAACACTCTCTCTCTCTCTAAACTGACTCCCTCTCTCAACACAACTAGACTCTCTATTTCTCAAGGTAGTGCAGATGGTAGACTCTCTTTCTCTCGCTTCACCTAAATCTTCCTCTAAAGCGGTGATTCTAAGAACTAACGCTCTGTTACGCTTTTTGGTTTTAAATGACTCGGTATATAACTCGGCGTAGGCGCATCGAAGATCACTCTCGCTCTCACTTGTGGCATCCCCCCTCAGTCACTCCGTTCTCACTATCGAGGTGTCCCTGAGAAGTATCATCCTCATCATCGTGAGGAGCACTATAGGTACTCACATGACTAGCCATGAATGCGATGAAGTTACATTCATGCGATGACTCATCTCCAGAGTCCACCGACTCGACCTCACTGTCGTCACTAAGGGTACCGTTAAGGACAACTTTGCCTTTTTCTTTGGTTTGTTTGTTCAGCCTAGTAGCACACTAAAAATCTCTATGACCCTTACCGTCACACTCATAACATCTGTCACCATCATTCTTAGGAGGGCCTTTATTATCTTTTTCATATTTCTTTTCAAACTTGTTTTTTTCAAAAATCTTTTTATGTTTGAAATTTATATTTTTCTTGAAATTGAGAATTTTCTTGAATTTTTTTGCAAACAAGGTCAAATCGTCTAAATCAAGGTCACACTCGAAATTTGACATTTCTTTCTCCCCTTTTCTAGACGACTCTACTCTATTTCTTGCCGACCACTCACTCTTCCTATCCTGGGCTTGAAGTGCTATGCCTTTATTTTTAGATTTTATCGTGTGAGGGAACATGTCAATTTCATATGTCTGGAGGTCTCCTACCAACTCTTCTAATTTCATATCTCTTAAAGTGTTCAAAGAGTTTAGCACAGTGACTTTGGGGATGAAAATCTTAGGCAAAGTTCTCAAAATCTTTTTAATCACCCTAAAATCAGGAATATGCTCACTAAGGTTAAAATTTCCGTTAACAATATCAGACAAACGAGCATAGTAATCATCAAAGCATTCAGATTCAAGCATGGTGATTGTTTTAAATTGAGTACTTATATTTTGCAACTTTGATTCTTTAACAGCATTATTGCCTTCATGGGTAAGTTGGAGAACATCCCATGCCGCTTTAGACGTGGTTCACGTCATTATGCGACAAAACTCGTCAGGAGTGATGGATCCAGAAATGGCACTCAGACCCTTAGATTCAAACGTGAACCATTTTTATTCATCCTCGATCCATTGGGTTACATGTTTTAAATTTGTCACATTATCAACTGTGACCATGGGAGATGACCACCCATTTTCAGCAAGAAACCACACACGTTCATCAATGGCATTAAGATAAGATTTCATACGGGCTTTACAGTACGCATAATTAGACCCGTAAAAAACTGAAATTTTACTAAACAATTTTTCCATTCGAACAAACGCCTTTTCAAGAAATCAATTTTTTAAGGAAATTGATATTCAGAAAATTTTTGTGAAATATTACACGGTAAAGTTATATAAGAGGCTCTTATACCAATTTCAGAGAGCGCTTATGTTCAAACAAATAAATTATTTAATTAAACTTCGTTTTTCAATTAAATCCTAAAACATGCATCTAGGTGTTATTGGAGATAATATAATCATGAAAGAACATTCAATCACAAACAATTACATAACTGAGGAAAAATCCCCTAAAAGGGCAAAACCTTTTATTTTTACTTTAATTTGTAAAGAACGGTTTACACGGATTACAATGAAAACAAGAGTGATATACGAAATACCCTCAAGTGTCGTATCCGATGTCATTGGCTGAAATCTCCCACAGGAACTCCAGATGGTCAGCAATGGAAAAGAGACGGCTTTTCCACAAAGTTACTCTAGATGAGTAGAACGATCCATTGAGGGTTTAGAGATTCACACAAATGATAAAGGAATGATTTGTGAATCAAAATGATGTTTGGAACATCAAAACTTGAAGTCTTGTTGTGTTTGAACTCTTTAAAACTTTTTCCCAAAGACTTAAAATAAACAGCCCCGAAATAACCCTTATAAAGAGTGTTTGAGTCGGTACAAACAAATCTAGTAGATTCGGGCTTATCTGATGCGGCGATCCAAATTGCCCCTGGGAGGCCGGTCCAGATCTGTGCCTAAATTCATCCAGAAAGATTTCCTTTAGGCGGTCCAGATTATTTTCCATAAACAGGTCTAGATCAGTGAGATGCGGTCCGAATTGTTTTCCATAAAAACGTCTGGATCGCCCCTAAAAACTGTCGACGACCTTTACTTTTGTCGGTCCGGATTGCCTTCGCAACAAAATTCTGAATATCAATATCTTTAAAAATTGATTTCTTGAAAAGGTGCTTGTTCAAATGGAAAAATCGTTTAGTAAAATTCCAGTTTTTGACGGGTCTAATTATGCTTACTGGAAAGCCCGTATGAAATCTTCTCTTAAACCCATTGATGAACGTGTGTGGTTTCTTATTGAAAATGGGTGGTCACCTCCCACAGTCATAGTTGATAATGTGATAAATTTAAAACATGTAACCCAATGGACTGAGGATGAACAAAAACGATCCACGTTTAATTCTAAGGTTCTGAGTGCCATTTCTGAATCCGTCACTCCTGACGATTTCCGTCGCATAACGATGTGCACCACGTCTAAAGCGGCATGGGATGTTCTCGAACTTACCCATGAAGGCAATAATGCTGTTAAAGAATCAAAGTTGCAACATCTAACTACTCAATTTGAAACAATCACCATGCTTGAATCTGAATGCTTTGATGATTACTATGCTCGTTTGTCTGATATTTTTAACAATAGTTTTAACCTTGGTGAGTATATTCCTAATATTAGGGTGATTAAAAAGATTTTGGAAACTTTGCCTAAGCGTTTCATCCCCAAAGTCACTGTGCTAAACTCTTTGAACACTTTACGTGCTATGAAATTAGAAGAGTTGGTAAGATACCTCTAGACATATGAAATTGACATGTTCCCTTATACGATAAAATCTAAAAATAAAGGCATAGCACTTCAAGCCCAGGATAGGAAGAGTGAGGGGTTGGCAAGAAAAGGAGAAGTGTCATCTAGAAAAAGGGCGAAAGAAACTTGAAATTCCGAGTGTGGCCTTGATATAGATGATTTGGCCTTGTTTGCAAAAAAATTCAAGAAAATTCTCAATCTCAAGAAAAATAGAAATTTCAAAGATAAAAAGAATTTTGAGAAAAATAAGTTTGAAAAGAAAAATGAAAAAGATAATAAAGACCCTCCTAAGAAAGACGGTGAGAGATGTTATGAGTGTGACAGTAAGGGGCTTTTGAGTGTGCTACTTGGCTGAACAGACTTGCCAAAGAAAAAGGCAAATTTGTCCTTAATGCTACCCTTAGTGACGATAGTGAGGTCGAGTCAGTGGACTCTGGAGACGATTCATAACATGAATGTAACTTCACCACATTCATGGATAGCCATGTGAGTACCTCTAGTGCTCCTCAAGACGATGAGGATGTTACTTCACAGGGACAACTCGACAGTGAGAACGAAGTGAGTGAGGGGGAGGATGCCACAAGTGAGAGCGAGAGTGATCTTCGACACGCCTATACTGAGTTATATACCAAGTCATTTAAAATCAAAAAGAGTAGAAGAGCGTTAGTTCTTAGGATCACCTCTTTAGAGGAAGATTTAGGAGAAGTGAGAGAAAGAGGGTCCTCCACCTGCACTGACTTGAGAGAGAGAGTCTACCTGTGTTAAGAGAGAGACTAGTTGTGTTGAAAAAGAAAGTCAGTTCAGAGATAGAGAGAGACTATTTGGAGAGGGAGATATTTGTTTAGAGAAAAAAAAGGGGACTTGACTAAGTAAGTGGCTAGTCTTACGAGTGAGATCCATTCCTCCTTGGAGGCTGGAAAGAAACTTTAAGCCCTTGTAGCCCAGCTTACTCATGAACTTGAGAAAGCAAGGGAAGTCAAGGTTCAAATTGACGATAGATCTAGAAAGATGGGAAAGATTCTCCTCTCTCCCTCTTTAGGTTTTGAAAAAAGGCATGGAATAGGTTTTGATGGTGCCTCCATGTCCCAAATCTCTCCTAGACCAGTTCCTAAGTTTACAACGACTCTATATGGTCTTCATCAAAAACCACGAAGAAAAGTTTGACCAAGAAAACAAACCAAGGTCGGCCTAAGATTGTGTACTTTTATACCTAATGCAAAAGAAAGGGCCACCTCAGGGAGTTTTTCTATAATTTGGGTCGAACACGACGTACTACTGCTCCACCACCTGCCACTAGCAATATTTTAAGTCTTAGAGAGGAGGTTGAGTTTCTAGTCGCCACATCTCAGAGTTTAATGGAAGAATTCTAACGAATTTCCCTACCGTCAGCGAATACTTCCACAAACCCGACTAGAACCAACATTGACAAGGGCAAACAAAAGGTTACCTCATCTTGGGTGCCTAAGCACGACTTAAAATCCCTTGTTGCACATAATTCTCTTAAAGAACAAAATACCTTAGAGTGGTATTTCGATAGTGGGTGCTCCAGTCATATGACCGATGATGTTTCATTTTTTACCTCCCCTAGTGGATCATAAGGAAGGTAAAGTCACCTTTGGAGATGGGAGCAAGTCTAGTATCATAAGACAAGGTATAGTAGAGTTACCAGGATTTGCTAAGCTAGAAAATGTTTTGTACGTAAACGGTTTAAAAGCAAACCTTCTCAGCATTAGACAGCTGTGCAAAGCTGACTTTGTAGTAAAGTTTGATCGGGATGCGTGTAATGTCTATAATCAAGACTGTAAAATTTTATTGCAAGGGGGTGAGGACAGAGGATAATTGTTATGGGATTGTGCCCAAGTCCTCATTTATCTGCAATAGCTCCACGATCACTCCTATGGATTGGTGGAACCAACGTCTAGGTCACGTGAACTTTAGAGATTTGATGAGATTAGCAAAAAAGGACCTAGTTCATGGCTTGCCAACACTTGGAAAGACAACTTCCACAGTTTGTGGACCCTATCAGTTGGGAAAGAAAGTTTTTAGTCCCCACACGAAGTTGAATTCCATTACCACTTCACGAGTACTTGAGTTGATACATATAGATCTCATGGGTTCTACTTATATGGAGAGTCTGGGTGGTAAGAGGTACATCCTACTGATGGTAGATGATTTCTCCAGATATTCTATCGTGGGATTTCTAAGAGAGAAATCAGTTGTTGTAAAATTTCTGACGACCAAGTGTCGTGTCCTACAAAACTAACACGGTGTCACTATCAATAAAATTCCTAGTGACAACAGCCCTGAATTTACGGAGCAAAAAGTATATCTTTACTGTGATATCCTAGGAATCAAACATGAGTTTTCAGTTGTGAAGACACCTTAACAAAATGGGATTGCTGAGAGAAAGAACAGGACAATTCAGGAAATGGCAAGATCTATGCTTCTCGATCGTAAAGTTTCAAGGAGGTTTTGAGAAGAGGCAGTGTCTTCTACATTCCATACGGTGAATAGGGTTTACCTTCATCCACATACACTTAAGATGCCCTATGAATTGTGGATTGGAAAAAAGCTCAATTTTGCATATTTTCATGTTTTGGGGAGTAAATGCTACATCCTACGGGATAGAGAGTAATTAGGAAAGTTTGACTCCCGAAGCGACGAGGGAATATTGTTAGGATATTCATCGAATAGTAGAGCATACCGAGTTTTTAACCTAAAAAACTCTAAGGTGATGGAGTCAACAAATATCACTGTGCAAGATGACGACCCATCGACGTATGTTGTTGACTTCACTCATTTGAGTGAGGAAGACACAGTCCCTATTGATGATCCCACTGTGTCTCCCACACTCGGGGTGGACCCTACTCTTGTTCTAGGGGACACACCTGCTTGGTTTTGCAAGAGTCATAACCCTATGTCTATTCTAGGAGATCCCACCCTAGAGGTCAAGACTCGTGCTCAACTAGAGAATGTTATTAACCATGTCTGCTACACATCTAAAGCTAAGCCCAAGAACTATAAAAAAGCACTCAAGGATGAACACTAGATCTCTGCAATGCAGGACGAGTTGCTTCAATTTCGAAAGAATGAGGTCTGGGAATTAGTTCCTCGACCTAGTGAGACTAATGTGACGGGTACCATATGGATCTTCAAGAATAAGATGGATTAGACATGTACTATCATCAGAAATAAGACTAGGTTGGTTGCTCAGGGATACACACAGATAGAAGATGTAGACTTTGATAAGACATTTACTCCTGCTACAAGGCTTGAGTTCGTTTGTCTGTTTACTGCTCGCCATCGCATGTCATCTGCGCTTCAAGCTATATCAGATGGATGTCAAGAGTGCCTTTATGAATGGCATTCTACAGGAAGAGTTTATGTGGAAGAGACAAAAAGGTTTAAAGACCCTAAGCACCCTGATCACGTCTACTATCTGAGCAAAGTCTCGTATGGTTTGAAGCAAGCACCCCGTGCTTAGTACGAGAGGCTTACTTCCTATCTCTTAGCTCGTGGCTTCAAGAGAGGTGGAGTCTATATGGCATTATTCGTCAGGAGAGATGACTGTGCTATTTTTGTTGCCCAGGTCTATGTGGACGACATAGTCTTTGGGTCCACGTGCTCCCAGCATGCTCACCACTTTGAGGAAGAGATGAAAAGTGAGTTTGAGATGAGAATGGTAGGTGAGCTTACCTTCTTCCTTGGTCTCCAGGTTCGTTAACTAGAGGATGGGACGTTCATCTCCTAATCCAAGTATGCTAGAGATCTAGTGAAGAAATTTGTCTTAGACTCCACTAAGCACTCACGTACACCTATGAGTACATCTACAAAGCTTAGTAAGGACACTTCAGGCAAGGACATTGAGAAAACCTTATATCGGAGTATGATAGGCAGTCTTCTCTACCTGAATGCTAGTTATCCCGACATCGCCTTTAGTGTTGGAGTCTGTGCGCGATATCAGGCGTACCCTAAAGAGTCGCACTTACTCGCTCTTAAACGTATTATCAAATATGTTAGTGGGACTCTCTCCCTTGGTATTTAGTATTTCTTTGATACCACTAACCGTTTGTTCGCATATTCGGATGTCGACCGGACTGGGGATGCTGATGGATGTAGGAGCACTTCTAGTGGGTGTTTCTTCTTTGGTTCATCTCTTGTCTCTTGGTTGAGCAAGAAGCAAAACTCCATCTCGTTGTCCACTGCGAAGGTTGAGTACATAGCCGTCAAGAGTTTTTGCACGCAACTTCTGTGGATGAAGCAGATGATGGAGGATTATGGGATATCACAGGACACCATGACCATTTCCTGTGATAACACGAGTGCGATACATATATCCCACAATCTAGTCTAGCATTCGCGTACAAAACACCTTAGGATACGCTGGCACTTTATCCGTGAGTTAGTAGAAGAGAAGGTCGTATCCTTGATTTTTTACCTACCGACCACCAGTTAGTCGCTATTATGACAAAGCCTTTAGACGCCCTTAGATACGAGAGTCTTAGGAAGTCTTTAGGTATTTGCACAGTTGACTTAGTGGGTTGGTCCATGTCTAGGATAGGATGCATTGTCATGATCATATCATAAGATTCCTATTGATAGTTTGTATCTTTTGTATTATTTTTTCTTTCCTTTTTCTAATTCTTGAAAAATCCAAAAAGATTTTATGTTTTCTTTTTACAAAATTTGAAAAATCCAAAAATATTTTTTGTTTTGTTTTTACAAAAAATAAAAAATCCAAAAAGATTTTGTTTTTGATAACAATTTTAAAACAAAACACACAAAAAGATTTCTATATTTTGTTTGCACCTTTTATGGATGATCATTTAAGACAGTCGAGTCAAAACTTCATTTCCATATTCCACGTGACTGTTTGATAGTGATTTCAGATGCTACATTATTTCATCCACGTGCTTTACTTTAGTTGGAGTCATTGCGATGTGATTAGTGATATCTTTCTACATGTTTGGCTCATTATATCCTTTATTGCACGCGTGCACGGTTTTGTTTGAGTATTGTACTTGTCTATCACATGTTGTCTTGAGTGTTTCCATCTCAATTCTGTTTATACAATGCACCATATGCGATAAAACTTGACAATATTGGAATGCTTGTAAAAACCGTTTGGTGAGATTGTGTGATATTTGACAACAGGGAAGGGCTGCGAAAGGTACTCATTTGGCCTTTGCGAATACTAAGTCATCGTTACACCGAACCTTAAAATTGAGGCATTTTAATTATCCGAGGTCCAAAGAGGTTAAAAAAGCCCAAAAAAATTTAAAGGCAATAAAAAAAATTCATGCAAAAAATGGGCCATTAAATTTCAACATCAATTTTCCAATTTTTGAGAATTTAGATCACCTCTAACTGAAAATATATATATGAGGGAGTTTGGTGGGGAATTTAAATGGGGTTTCACTCCCTTGAAGGTCCTGAAAAAGCATTAAATGGTTTTGGACGTTATTAGTGTGGAAATCACTTTGAGCTTTGATTTGTTATTTGATTGAGTCAATTTCTTATAATTCCATTTGTTTACACCTAAGGAAGATGTTGAGTTCATTCGTTAGGAGTATCTGATATTCATCGTGCACATATGTTATGTTTGTTTTCATTTACTTTCCTATCGAATTTGATCACTTCCCTACATTTTCGCTTTCACCGACTTGGTTGTTTTTGTGATGTGAATCTTTGTTGTATATTTTGTGTGAAAAATTTTGAAAATTCAACAAGAGAGAGTATATTGATCGCCCAGTATTTAATTAGGCGGGGTGTCACATGTGGTATCAGAGCATCAGGTTCTAGTGTCCTTTAGGATCTGTATGGCTTATTGTGTTTCCATCTTAGCATCTTTGATATAGAGCCCTAATATTAGGAATGTTGTATTCATCTTTATACATTGGGAATTCGTGCTTCTGCAATTTTTTGTGCGAATGATGAAATCATCCAGATTATTTAAATTTTCAGATGGATCGACAAGAAGAACTAGATAATGCCGTTAATGGAGTCCACGAGCAAGGTCGACTCACACCTCTGGTGTCTCCAGAGAGAATATCAACTGCCGAGGTAGCAGGTATTGTGGCACAGGCAGTTACCACTGCGGTCTTGGAGTATCAAGAACGCATCACACAACTTATGGGGGGCAAAAGATCTAGAGAGTATAATCAGTCTGTCATAACTAGAAATAACAAGTGTGTGAAGACACAAAAATCGCAACAACAAGCTTCTCAGGACCGTAAAAGTCACGAAGGTAACAAATTATGCAGGGAAACCCAAAAGCGTCAAGGCCAATAAAGTCGGGGTCCGAGTGAAGTCACGAAGGGGTGTTTCAAATGTGGAATGGACGGTCATAAACGTCAAACTTGTCCGGATCAGTCTGAAAAGGAACTCCAAATCAACCAACGAGAACTTTCCGGACTCTGCTATAAGTGTGTACAAATGGGTCATAAGTGGAGGGACTGTCCTCAACCAAATGTCATTTTTCATCAAGATACTCAGCAGGGACGTAAAATGAAACAGTTCAGGGGTACATGCTTTAATTGCGGTAGGATGGGTCATCGAAGGCAGGATTGCCCAGATAAGAGTAAGATACCCCAGCAACAGGGGAAGAAAAAGCACGAATGTGTGTACGACGCCCAGCATACTGAAACCCAACAGCCATCATCGGCCATTGATGGTACGTTCTTTCCTTCTAGTACTATAGGATACATTTCAATTTAATACTGGGACATCATGCTATTTTATAGATACTCACTTGGCGCGGACCTTAAATTTTTTAGACATTACTAAAGTACGGTGTCATGCGTAGACTCATCATTTGGGAAAGGGTCATTTATTTTTCGTATATGCTGAGGTGTAGGTATATAGTTTGGTAGTTTGGTAGTTTGGTTTTACCTGCAGTCACACTAGTTTTTGTCATACGTGAGCATGACGTTAATAATTGGCATGGATTGGATCGCTATGCATAGAGCCATAATAAATTAATTCGGTAGGAGTATTAC
Source organism: Sambucus nigra (assembly GCA_949130495.1). Taxonomy (NCBI): domain Eukaryota; kingdom Viridiplantae; phylum Streptophyta; class Magnoliopsida; order Dipsacales; family Adoxaceae; genus Sambucus; species Sambucus nigra. The sequence goes on along the minus strand of OX422219.1, from coordinate 118,698,182 downwards.
CTTTGTCATTGCGGGGCAGGAGATGTTTGAGTGGCGATGCCTCGCCCAGAAGGGGTATCTTTCACCTATTTTATTATATAAAGGAGGATACCTCTAAGGAGATTGTGATTCTCCTGGATTCGATTCCAGTCGTTCGTGAGTTTCTGAATGTATTTCAGGTGATAAGTGAATTAATTATCGAGGTATTTTGTGGAAAGTGAAATCACACGTACTAAAATATTTTTCCCGAAGTGAGTAGAGGAGATAAGGGTATGGTACCTAGTAAAAGACAACGATTAAAGTAGTTTTGTTTTTGTTTGGGCAGGTGTGTTACATCCGGAGACAATTTGTGCAGTCAAGACGATTGGCAAGGTAGAAGTATAGGTTTTATCCTCAGAGGATGAGGCTTGTTCTATCTGACACGAGCGAGTCATTGTATTTTGTTCATTGCTAGATTAGCATGTGAGACGAGTTTAATGCGTATAACTACGAACGATGTTATTATGTGAAAGTTTTCCCTAGTGTAGCGGGATTTTTCCTTAGTGATATCCACGAAGGATGGATGAGTATATTAATAGTGTTATATACTTTATTAAGGTCACTCATTTTTGCGATATGATATACGAGTATAATATGGTACTGATTACAACTTTATAAAAATGGTCAATACGATAGTAGACAGCTATTGCAAGGCTATCGGAGTGGTTGCATTAGTGCAACATGTTTTGTTCTGGCGAGGCCTCACCTGCAATAGGGTTGGACTCGCACTTATATTTCGCTCAATCGTAAATTCGATACATGCTGAATCATAACGGCAAACTCCCTACACACACTGGTATCAAATATCTCGTGTCCACTATCCCCTCTGAAGTCTCTATTTTTTTTAGCGTTCATGACTTAGTGATAGAAAGAGCGCATTGTTATATCTATCCTTTAGAGATGTGGGAGTTAAGGTTTATACCCCTCTGATTGGGGAAAGGGATTTTGAAAATCCCGATTGTATGTATTCGAGGTTTATGGAATACAATTACCACCAATACTGTACGATAGTGCAATTGGTTAAATGTTCTTTGTTAAGTATAATTACGGGAAGAGATGTAACTTTTCTGTCGAAAGACAGAATAAAAGGGTACATGCTATGGACGGAGGGCCTAACGGATCTCGATAACCGATAATGCTAGGTAGTAGTGTATCGGGGGGTCCTTGTTTGGATTTCGCTTTGCGAGACATCCCACGCATGAAACTTAGTGTAAGTTTGGAAATAGGGAGATGTTTGGTCATTAGTCCATGAGTTTTGTACCTCGGTTGTAATAGGAGAAGATAATTATATCGATAAGTTGGTAGTTGAATTATGATGTAAGGCCAGTGGAGCCGATTGCATGATAAGAAAGCATTGAATGTTTTGTTTTACCACCACGAGTTGAGGGGGTAGAGTGATGATAAGGCGGATTTAGAATTTTGAGTTCTAGGGTAAGTGAGGGTACCCAAGTGTTGTAATCACATTGTGAGCACTAGGAAAACAAAGAATTTGTTATTAGGTGTGAAGCGTATGTGATGCTTACGCTAGTATGCACGGTTTATAGGGTGTGTAGACATCCTGGTTAGTTGATGTTAAAAAAAAATCATCTGAGTTGAAGGGGCGTGCTAATAGACGTGTGGAATATATATATGTGGGACTAACATAACGAAGTGAAAGTGGTAGAGTGGATTAAACACCGTGTGAAAGATGATAAATCCATATATATGTGTGCAATCAGAGTAGCACACCGAATCTGGTTGGAAGGCTGTGGAAGCCATTTACAAGGGGGTATTCCTTGAGAAGGGTAGAATTTAACTATATGGAGAACACTCGGGACGGAGTTGTAATTATTCAAATGTTAAGAGAGAGTTGTGCATACAAAGAGTGATAATGTTAGTATGTTATAAAAGAACCAGGAGTGCACATCATGGAGAAAAATGCACGGGTCGAAACTTTTGATATACACCAAGGAAGGAAGGGGAGTATTAAGTGTCACTTAATGTGAGACATTTCAAGGAAAGTCAATATTAAGCGGGACATTGTGAGTAGTCTCTGCATGCACCACTCATAGATAGAGATCGGTTGGAATAAGGGGATCAACCAGAGAATTTTGTGATTATCAACAATTCCAATAACGGAAGGGGGCAGTAAGGTCGGTAAAGTCCTTGGATGGGTTTCCATCTTCAAGGTAAGATCAAGGGTTCATCCGAACATGTGGTGTAAGTCTCCCAAGAAGGGAGTGATTGACATCCCTTTGGGGTGATTTACAATGTTAACTAGTGTGCCCCAGTCTTCCTTTGAAAGGAAGGGATGGCGCCGGTGCGTGGTCCTACACAGTATTGTTTTCTAAATCTGGATGAAATTTGTGAATCCCACCTTCAATATGGGATTTCAAGAAACAGCGAAAATAATGTTTCGTTCAGAGTAGGAAGTATCACCCGTAGCCGAGGAGCAGGCGCACGGTGATTAACGAGTAGTGGAGATGCGTGAAGGTGATTTTTGAAATCTTGGTGATCATTTCTTTTACACCACGGATATAACTAGCAAGTGAAGTATAGTATGGTAGAGTCCTGGGGAAAGCACTCGTACATGTTTGTCGTAAACGAGATGCTTATTGAGGTTTTTGTGCGGAAGAACCCTAACTATTATCCTTCTGTATGTTTAGAGGTGAGCGGATGACCGGAATTTTGTATCAATCAAGAATAATCCGACGACTATGGTGGAATTCCATGATTGTTTTAGGCGAACAAGAGTGGTCAGATGTTCGTATGGTTTCTCTCAGAATGGAGTTGTGTAGATAAATCCGAGTAGTTGTCACGTAGTGAGGTGCGGCCTCCCAATGACATTGACATAATGGGAATTAATAGTTTATATGTGTGTCTTATGCAAATTTTATCAGATAGGAGCACAATGTGAAGTATCTTTAATGAAGAGTGTTAAACAAGCTTGCAGCGAGGCGGGGGCTATAGTAATTAAACACCCTACTATGTGGATAGGTTGCGTACAGTTAAGGTATCCAAAATGTGTTTTACCAGGTAGGCCTTATTTTCTGAATTTCGGGACGAAATTCCGTTATTAAGGGAGAAGTATGTAATACCCTGTATTTTTATGGCATTTAAAATTGAAGATTTATTAAATTTAAATTGAGATATTAATTTAATACAAATCCAAAATTTTATTTTTATATTTACTAACGCGATGTGAGTTAGTAATTATGGAAAATTGTTGAATATTACTAGACGAGTAAAGTAATATATGAGATTTATTTTATTACAATTGTCACGAGTGAATAAAATGGCAATTACGGAAATTTAAGTCGGGTTGCGCCTGTGTCGTGTCAGGACTAAATTATTATATAAAGTGAATAAATTATAATTTACTCGTATGGTCATTTTGAGTGCGCCAAAGTATCCGGAAGGGCCTAGATAGTCAGAAAAGTGGACCCGGGGGTTTAGTTTGGGTCTCGGGGCATTTTTAGGCCTATTTGACATCCCGGGAGGGTATTTTGGACACCTTGCATTTTTGGGTAATTAAACCCACAAAATTAATTAGGTTATATCAGCCGTTTGGAATTGTCTCTTAGGGTTAGAAAACTCAAAACCTTAGAATGGCCATTAGAGAGGAAGGTAGAAAGCTTTCGAAGCAATCCAAGGCTAAGAATTCATCCGGTTGCACCGCCACCACCACCAAAACGTAGATCGAGCGATGGGGAACACTATCATACCATTTCATCCACGAAATCAGAAGCTTGAATTTCCGGCAAGTATCTATCTTGCTTTAATCAAGTTAATGCTTCATTTATATTAGTCTAGGGTTGTTTAGAATTAGTGTTCTTGAAAGAAAACATTAATTGGAGATTAAAAGTTACATGTTTTAGAGATAAAGATCATATTCTGAAAATCCATTTCACATGTAGAGGTTGAACCACAAATTTCCACGGCATTAGTGATAGAAGATCTAGAAAAAGAATGAAAGAAACTAAGCTAAAGAAAATATTAGGGTTCTTGAGATTTATATAGATTTTACCCTCTTATTTTGTTATACTTGATGAAAACTCGCATATCTTACGTAAGATATTGTTTATATGGGTATACAACACTTGTAGTATAAGTTGTTGGGTGTTTGGGAGTGAAATATGATGATTTGGATGAGTTTGGAGTAAGATTTCCGTAGCTGGGTTTTTTGCAGTTTCGCTATAACTGCTTGATCGATCGATCGAGCCCACAGCATCGATCGATCGACCCCCTTTCATCGATCGATCGATCCCTCCTGGAAAATTGCATTTTTGCTCGTGTTAGCTTAATTCGATTTTATGCATAGTAAATCTTGATTAGAGTTGCTAGAACATAATGAAACACAAAAAGGACCAGTAGGGTCAAGATAAACCCGGTTAAGTGGGACTTTAATGTGAAAGGGAAAGGAAGGGTAAATGGGGAGATATTCATACTTAGGAAATCATACGTGCGTTGATTAAATAATCTAAATGTCTAGGAAGTTGGAGTAGAAGGTGAGTGAGGTTCTACTGAAATTGTATTTAGGTAAAGAGAATACTTCGAAAGACGAGAAGTGAGTTTAGAATAACTTAATTACGAGAATAAAATAAACGAGTCTGTTGTACGAGATAATCGAGTAAAATGTGTAATAACGGATAATTATAATTATGGGTCGTGAGCGCACCTAATTTAATAACGTGGATTTGAATATATATGACGGTGTGATTGTGCATATATTATTTCTGTGTAAAATCGTACCCGAGCTACTTGTTATCACAGGGGTTTTCGCGCCGGGACAGTCTTATCTCGATTCGGCCTTTATGGGGGATAACGACTCGTACCCTAGAAGATAGTATCCTTGATTACAGGCTATCTGATTCATAGTCAGATGGTCCTAAGAGACGTGAGGGTATGTGCTGACCTCTTAGGACTGGGAACTATGCTTCACCTCCATTTGTATGTGTTTTGTGTTAATACAGTTCGAGAGTGATTCCGAATCAGTATTCCCTTAGTACGAGTGATATGGGGACTTGATAGCAGAGTATGTCGGCACCATAGTTTGTATGTGGGGTGTAGATAGTATGTATATATATTATATGAGTAATGGGTATATATATATACTTACTTATATATGGAAACTTTGCACCATAGATTTTATGTGGGGTGTCGTTTGTATATATATTATATGTGTAACTAATATATATACGTATATCTATATGGGAACTTTATACTGTGTGTGTAAGTACTTAAGAAATGAATAAATGTTTCACTTCACTATAAGTATTCGGAAACGTTATAATGATACATAATTTTTCTAAATAACGTAAGAAATCTTGAAGAGATCGATTTTCTAAAGTAAATATCATAACCTTAATTTTATGTTAAGACTTATGGAGAATAAGTTAGAGAGATATATGAGATTCATTAGTACGATAGACGTGCACACTAGATGAGAGGTGAGAAATCTCAAGAGAGTGTCGCATACTAATATGATTGTTGCATTAGCCGGTAAGCATTTTAAATACTTGCTAAACTATTTTAAAACAGTTTTACAATCGGGCTCTGACCCGTTTGCTGTCATTTCTACTCTCTTGTGTATATATATATATATATGTGTGTGTGTGTGTGTGTGTGTGTGTGTGTGTGTGTGTGTGTGTGTGTGTGTATTATAGGTTCCCAGCCACAGGGGTGTCATGCTTAGGATTCTTTGGATGGAACGTGCTGTATCTTTGTGGGAGTTGCAGGCCATTGCTTAGACGACTTCATTGTTGACTCCACTTCTAGTTCAGTTTTATCCAGTGGGGCATGTGTTGCCCTTTTCCATTATTCAATTGGTTTTGTCAGAGTTTGTAATTCTTTTACTTTCAGTATCTTTACTTCGGGATTTATTACTGTCAGGATGTTTTCCTTTAGTGTTTTAAAGTCGGGATTTGTTATCGATGGTTAAAGTCTTGAATGTTCATTTATATTCTTATACTTAATGTATGACTCTTAATTGTTAATGGTCAAAGGTTTTATAATTGGATTTAATAAAATGGAAATAAGGTTTTAAATGGTTTTGACACTTAGCTTGATTAATCAGGGTGTTTAAATTTGAAAATTTTAATTTACGACCGTGATGCTAAGAATGAACCAACTATTCACCTTGATTTTAATTTAATAAAGGATTGATCGCCCGGTATTTAATTAGGCGGGGTTTCACATGGATATCATATTGTTTATTCACATCACAAAAAGACCTTAAAATTATTATAAAAATGATTTTTACGGTAAATAAATGTTATAATAATACCGATGAACATTATTTGTGATTTACAACTCGTTATCAAGAACGGATATAGTTATATTTCCACATAATCAAAACTGATGCACCAAGGAAATGGGTTGACCTTTTTCATCTTCATAATGCCAAAGTAATATCATTTCTCTTTTGGTGCCACAACTCAATCTTTCACATTTTATATAATTCAATCAAGAAGATATAATCAAGTCAAAAAAATCTATTTGTTTCATGATCCTTACTTCACACACAACATTTACATATGATTTTTTCCTGTAGCTTTAACGCTTCATTTCCCACTGCAGATCTACGACAAATATAACCACAAAAAATAATAGACAAATACATAATATTGACATATCTTGCATATTTATGCATCCGTTTACATTAAAAAATCTATTTACAATTAATAATATGAATAGTACAACATATATACATGTCTTTCAAATGAATACACAATCAGAATAGTGAAATTAGAGTAGAACCATAGTTAAATTATAAGAATAAGAAATTGTGAGTATAATTAATCATAATGAATGAATTTAAGCAATTTGGAACCAAACTAGGAATAAAACAGTCCCACAACAAAGGATTTACGTGGTTCGAAAATTGCTTATGTCCACGAGGTGTTTCTCTCTGTGCATTAATTACTTATCATTCGTAAACAAAGAATTACATGCCCCTTTTCCCTAGGTTCAGGGGTCTATTTATAGCTATTAATTGAATTATGTCGAGCTTCTCCCAGCTAAGGGTTGCCTCATTTCTTGATTTATGCTAGTGTCCTATAAGATTCTAGATAACAAGATTGAGATCTTCATACTTATCCCTAATGTCATTAATCTTGACTTGAGTCATACACTTCTGGTTTTCGAGTTAGGATCACTTGGGGCGTAATGATTTTGTTCGTTACGGTTTGCATCCCACAAAAATAATGATAAATAGTAAGAAAATTGTAGAAAGATAAAAAATTACCCCCAAACACACAATCGTCAGCAAAAGAAACCTGGTTAGTTCAGAAGTGATACGTCTGCAAATTTGATCATAAAATAATGAATTTTAGACTTGTACGACCTAATAAATCGTTATACAATCTCCATAAAACGGTGAGAGGCTTCAATAATAAGTCTCTAAACAATGATTTATCAAACCTATGGCATAGAATGTAAATGGATAAATAAAAATTTATAGGAAATCTACATCATCAATATAATGTATGAAGAAAGGTAAAAGCCATTAATAGTGGAAGAGAGCATTGAAAATCCCAATGGGTAGTGAGATTGATGAAAGCACTTTGAAAATCAGCCTTAAAAAATTATAATATCTAGAAAGGGGAGAATTATGCATTGCATTAATAGGAAGTTAAAAGAAATTAGAGTAGTGCTATGAGTCCCAAATAACTCCCCCAAAACTCCCCCAAAAAATAATTAATATGGTGCCCTGGCGGGACCCCATAATACAAGGCAATACTTAATAGGCAGGTGAGAGTAAGTGGAATCCACATAAGATTTGGGGGAGATTTTGGGGGAAATTTTTGTACTCATATCATTATTCAAGAAATTAAAGGTCTCCATTCTCTATTTGAAATATATGAATATGAAGAGGCAAAGAGTTTAAGGTTGTATTAATGGGTTCCATAGTTGTCAAGCTCCAAATTAGAGCTTCCGTTATGTTGGGGGAATGGGGTGGTGGAGCTCTTTTATTGTATTAATTAGGTGTGACAGTTGTCATGCTTCAAATTGGAGCATCTATAAATATATATATACACACAGAGAGATGCCCGCTCCTGTAAGGACTCCTTATGGTGCAGACCTCAGTACATATCATTTCTTTAAAATAGTAAAAAAATGAATTTTTTGATGAAACTTCATGAATATGATTTTCACGGTGAGAATATCATATCCAATTTTTTTTATAAAAAAAATCAATAAAAAAATCATTGAGATGCGGTGATATGTAAAAAAATGGTATAAGTATGCATTTTCTATCATTGAAATTTTGATGACCATCTCACCCACTTTTTGATTGAATTTTTTGATGAAACTTCATGGATATGATCTCGACAGTCATATCCATGAAGTATTAAAATAATTCAATCAATCATGTGATTGACGCAGACCCAAAATTTTAACAGTCGAAATATTTACACCATTTTTAACATATCACCTCATCTCAATGGTTTTTTACTAATTTTTTTGATGAAAAAAATTGAATATAATATTCTCATAGTGGAGATAATATCCATGAAGTATCATAAAAAAATTCATTCTTTTACTCTTTTAAAAAAATGGTATGTACCGAGATTTGCACCATAAGGAGTTCTTACATAAGACTTTCTGTATGTGTGTGTGTGTATTAGATTCATATTTCAATAATAAAAAAATTGTCTCAATGTCCATGTTGATACCAAATTTAGTCTGCTGACATGGCCTAATTGAATGAAGACACGTGGCAACAGCAAACACTTTCGAGGAACTCAGACGCTCCGAGGAACCATACTACAATGAGGAACACTGCTTCCCCGAGGAAATCAGACGCTCCGAGGAACCATACTACAACGAGAAACTTTTGAGTACCGAGGAACTCTTGAGTACCGAGCAGCTGAGGCGGTCCGAGCTGCACCTCGAACAAAGCATTAATAGCAGGATAACCAACAGTTTGACTGTTCATTAAATTCTTATCATTCATATGTATACGCTTAAGGGGCATTTAATATATTACCCTTTCACATGTATAACATTGAATGTATTACCTTTTCACATTACAGCCTCTGGGCTATAAATACATTGTACAATCCTCATTATAAGGGGACCGGAATTTCATGATTGAACTTGTAATCGAGAATTCCCAAACAGTCATCAATAACAGAAACAGTGGACGTAGGCCATTCTTATAAGGCTAAACCACTTTAAAACTTCTTTGTCTCATTTATTTTATCTGTGATTAAATAATTAGATACGATCTAATTTTTTACATCAACAGATTGGCACCGTCTGTGGGAAACGACTGGTAATATCATTTTTCATCGAAAATAATTCATCACAAATGGCTGATATTCCAGAATCCAGCAATCGAAACGCTGGAAGCCCTCCAAATCCATCTGCTCCGCCAAATATTCCAGATCTGGCTGGAATAATGACAAATCTGGCTCAGGGCCAGACCATCATGCAAGAAACTATGCGACAACTCATACAAACCGTCCATGGCGGTGCACCAACCCATTCAGGATTGCGAAGTATTCAAAGAAATACCCGTGCACCTTCTTCGCGTACTAGGCGTCCTGATTCATATCGTACTGAGGAATCTGAAGATTTTTCTTATCAACCTGGACGAACTTCGTCAGTGCGAGCCACAGATACTGAACAACGTATCACTCTTTCTCCAGAAAGGATTAGTGCGCTAGAGAGGTTAAGCAGGGTATCACCTTTTGATCGATTAGGACCTAGAAGGAGAAGAAGTCCTCCTAAAGTCGCATCGAGGAGTTTTCGACGACCATCAGATTTAAGGGAAGGATCTTCCCAGTCGCGACCAGCTGCTCGTCAAGATAAATCTTAAGAAGCCACATCAACGTGATCAGTTGCTCGAACCAACAGGCCCGAGGAAGGAAATGATGCATGGAAAGGCTCTATTCAGAGGCTGGAGGATAGATTAGGGAAATGTCTAAAGCCATGAACCCTCTGCAACGAACCTTTGTTCGAGGAACACCTTTTGTCCAGGCCATTATAGATTTTCCAACACCATCAAAGTTCAAAGCACCTGTTGTGACCCCCAAATATGATGGAAAGACCGACCTTGTCCTTCATATAGAACAATACCAAGCTGCAGCCGACATCTATGCTGTTCGAGATGAGATGAGATGCAGAGCATTCTCGAGAACTCTTACCGGATCTGCTCAAATATGGTATAATAATCTTCCTCGGGGTAAGATCTCAACTTTCTTTCAACGGGACGAGTTATTCATTGGGAATTTCTATTTTGGGGCAAAGTCAGTTAAACGAGTAGCGCATTTGTTAAGTGTTAGACAAAAGGCTGGTGAGAGTACTAGAGATTATATAACTCGTTTTAATAACGAGAAACTCGAAGTCATTGATTATGAAGAGAAGATAGCAATTACCGCCTTGATGAGTGGACTACTGCCCAATAAGTTGTACTACACTTTGGCGAAAGATCCACCTAGAACTATGTCAGACCTGATGGGAAAAGCGTCCAAGTTTATGAATACCGAGGAGGCTATGGCTGCGAAGAAGAACATGGATGCCAAAGAAACCAAGGTGGAAGGTGATAAAGCTAAGAAGAAAGAGCATAAGAACAATGGTAATGACAAACATTCAAAAACTAGGTCGGTATGGGACGTAATGAAGAAATTCGATAATTATACTCCTTTGAAGAAGGATGTCAACCATGTTCTAGAAGAAATCAAGAACAACGAGGAATTAAACTGGCCAGAGAAAATGAAGGCAGACCTTGATCGGAGGAATAAAGCAAAGTATTGCGAGTTTCATAAAGATCATGGTCATATGACCAAAAATTTCATAGCTCTTCAGAATGAGATTGAAACACTCATCAGACAAGGAAAACTGGCAAAGTATGTTAATCGTGGAAGCAAAAGAAGAAACAACGACCGAGCAAGAGACAGGTCTAGATCTCCTCGTTGTGCAGAGGAGAACCAGAAAAGAAACCATGAAGTTGATCCAGAAGACGACCCCGATCTTCCCAAGAGACCAAGGCAGCCAAAACGTGAGGTATTTTCAATACGCTTTGGGTCATTTAACTGTAATGTTATTACATGTGGAGATGCAGGAGGAGGAGACCTTACTGCAGAGAGAAAATCTTACCTCTATGAGGCTCAAGCTTGCTCGTACATTCAACGAATAAATCTAGCTGAGGAGGATCGCCCGAGAAAGGTGAACAAAGAGAAATTAGTCATTGGTTTCTCAAAGAACGACCTCGCAGGAGTTTTGTATCCTCATGATGACCCATTAGTGATCAAAATGAGGATAAAGGAGGTAATGATCTCAAGAGTACTGGTAGACAATGGTAGCTCGGCAGACATCATGTTATACTCATGCTTCGATAGTTTAAAGCTAAAGCTATCTCAACTGGAGCCTTATCATAGACCCCTCCTCGGTTTTGCTAGCGAGAAAGTATTTCCACTTGGGACGATCAAGTTGGATATATTCATTGGTACGTGGCCTGCTTGTCGAACAGAAAGAATACACTTCTTCGTGATGGATAAGAATGTTCAATCATCATACAATATCATCATGGGAAGAGTAGGATTGAATAAATTTGAGGTTGTACCATCTACAGTGCATCAGTGCCTAAAATTTCCAATAAATTTTGGAGTAGGAGTTGTGAAAGGTGACCAGAAAGTAGCTCGAGAATGCTATTATTCATCCGCCGAGCAAGAGGAACTAGAGGAATCAAGGAAAAAGACTACTACCTATCAAGTGGACGAAGGTGCCGAAATTGAAACATTGGATCCTAGAGATGAGTCGCAACTCGTAAAGGGTCAAGTGGTGGAAGCTACTGAAAACATAATTCTGGACGACGAGCACCCTGAACGAACTACTCAAGTAGGTTCGTCGTTGGAAGCCTCATTACAATAGGAATTGATAACTTTCCTAAGAAGCAGAAAGCAAACCTTTGCGTGGAGTCATGAGGATATGCCCGGAATAGACCCAAATTTCTTATGTCACGAACTCAATGTGAATAAGGAGATCAAGCCTGTAAAGCAGAGAAGAAGAGTATTCAGTCCCGAGAAGAATCAAGCTATACAGGAGGAAGTCGAGAAGCTCCAGAAATCTTGCTTCATTGAAGATGTTAAATATCCAGACTGGTTAGCAAATGTGGTAATGGTGAAAAAGAAGAACGACAAATGGAGCATGTGTGTAGACTTCACCGACCTCAATAAAGCATGTCCAAAGGATCACTTTCCGTTGCCCCGTATTGATCAACTAGTCGATGCTACCTCGGGACACGAGCTGCTGAGCTTCATGGATGCTTATTCTGGTTACAATCAGATTAAAATGAAACCTGAAGACAGGGAGAGTACTTCTTTCATTACCCCTAGGGGAACTTATTGTTATAATGTTATGCCTTTTGGTTTGAAAAATGTAGGTGCGACATATCAGCGGCTGATGAACAAGGTCTTCGCTGAACAAATCAGTTGCAATATGGAAGTCTATGTTAACGATATGCTGACAAAGAGTAAGAAAGCTACCGATCATCTAGTTGACTTAAGTCAGACTTTTGATCAACTGGATAAATATCAAATGAAGCTGAACCCGACGAAGTGCATATTTGGAGTACGAGAAGGCATGTTTCTCGGGTACATTGTCAATCAACGAGGCATTGAGGCAAATCCTGAAAAGATCAAAGCTCTATTAGGGCTGCGATCTCTGACGACGAAGAAAGAGGTACAAATTCTTACATGATGAGTAGCATCACTCAACAGATTTGTATCGCGAGCAACTGATCGATGTCTGTCATTCTTCAAGACACTCCGAAAGACTTTTGAGTGGAATGATGAATGTGAGAAGGCTTTTCAAGACTTGAAGAAATACTTGGGAGCACCTCCACTACTATCCAGGCCAGTGATGAGAGAGAAATTATACTTGTATCTGGCAGTGTCCGAGAATGCAGTCAGTTCGGCATTGATAAGAGTGGAGAATGGAGTATAAAAACTGATCTACTACACAAGTAAGGCCTTTCGAGGAGCAGAGATCAGATATCCAAGGCTGGAAAAGTTGGCACTAGCATTGATCGAGGCAAGTAGAAGAATGAAGCCATACTTTCAAGCTAATACCATAGTAGTATATACTGATATGCCATTGAGGCAAGCCCTTCATAAACCAGAAAAGTCAGGAAAATTGATGTGCTGGGAAATAGAACTCGGTGAATACGATATAGTCTATGAACCCAGATCATCACTAAAAGGGCAAGCTATGGCAGATTTTATAGCAGAGTTCACCTATCCTGATACCCTCGAGGAGAAAAAAATGCTCGTTGATCAACCTGTGGATGTTACAGGATCACCAAACACAAGCTCAGACCAACTTAGGTTGGTAAAAGGGCAAGTGGATGTTGCAGGATCATCAAATTCGAGCCCAGACCAACTCAGGTTGGTAAAAGGGCAAGAAAAGATAATCGACGAAGAGCAAGAAATATCAGGGGAGGATGAAAGGAAGGAACAAATATTTCACCGAGGAACTCTATCAGATCAAAAATTTGAAGACGAGTTACCTATATGGAGGTTATATGTAGATGGCTCATCTTGCACAACAGGCAGTGGGGCAGGGATAGTTTTGAATAGCCCGAACGAGGTCGACATGGAATACGCCCTATGATTCAAATTCAAAGCTTCCAATAATGAGACTGAGTATGAGGCCATGATTGCAGGTCTTAATTTGGCAAAAATTATGGAGGCACAACAGGTTATTGTCTTCAGTGATTCTCAATTGATCGTAAATCAAATGTTGGGAATATATGCAGCTAAAGGAGAATTAATGATCAAGTATCATGCAAAGGTGATGGAGTTGGTATCAGAATTTGCTGATATTCAGCTGGTCAGAATACCAAGAATAGAGAATGCAAGAGCAGACGCCCTAGCTCGATTAGCATCAGCTACTCTTACCGAGCTACGAAGAACAATCCCAATTTAAGTTTAAGCTGGTCGGAGTATAGATGAAGATCTGACGACGAACTTTATTACCCTCGATTTAGGATCATCATGGATGGATCCCATCAGGGCATATATTGAGAAGGGAGAATTACCAATTGACAAGCTCGAAGATAAGAAATTAAAGTTTAAAGCTGCTCGGTATGTATTAACTAACGGTATTCTATATAGTCGAGGAATTATAGCAGGTTTGCAAAGATGTGTGCATCCCTCCGAGGTGAAAGAATTGATTAAAGAGATCCATGAAGGGTCCTGTGGAGCCCATGAAGCAGGTCGGACGCTTTTGCAAAGGGTGATGACGCAGGGATACTACTGGCCGATGATGAGGGATGATTGTGTAGCCTATGCCAAGAAATGTGACAAGTGCCAACGCTTTTCCTCCATCCGAAGAACTCCACAAGCATTATTGACACCTATCACTTCCCCTTGGCCATTTGCCATGTGGGGAATAGATTTGGTTGGGCCACTACCAACGACCAGAGGAAGGTTCAAATACCTCATCATCGCAGTGGATTATTTTACTAAGTGGGTGGAAGTTGATCCTCTCATTGATATGACGTACGAGAAGGTGTACCAATTTATTTGGAAGAACATCATTTATCGATATGGTCTTCCTCATGCTTTCATCACAGACCATGGAACACAATTTGACAACGAGGAGTTCGCTGCCTATTGTCATCAGTCAAACATTTTGAAAATCCACTCAGTGTCAGGCTATCCTCAAAGAAATGGACAAGCTGAAGTGACAAACAGAACGCTGTTGAATGGCTTGAAGAAAAGACTGGACGATGCGAAAGGGAATTGGATCAACGAGTTACAGTCAGTACTGTGGGCTTATCGTACTACTCCCCGAGCAGCAACTGGAGAATCTCCATATATGCTAGCGTTTGGAAGTGAAGCTGTTATACCTGCCGAGTTAGGCCTCCCAACACACAGGGTACTGAATTTCAATTCCCCTGTCAGTGACTTAATGAGAAGATTGGATTTAGACATGCTCGAGGAAGTTAGAGAAGAAGCAGCCACCAGGAATGTTGCATACCAACAACGAACAGCTTTGTTCTACAATAAGAGGGTGAAGAAGTGCGACCTGAAAGAAGGAGACTATATGCTAAAGAAAGTGATTCAAAAGCACAACAAACTAGAGGCAAACTAGCATGGACCATACCGAGTTACAGAAGTTGTTCGACCAGGAACTTACCGAATAGCAACTTTAGAGGGGGGGGGGAGTTTAAGAATTCATGGAACGCAGAGCACCTACGCAAGTATTATCAATGATGTATATGCTCATGTAACGCAGTTCCGTCAACATGAATAAAATGAAGATATATAGTCGAATTCTTTCCTTTTATTAAAAGTTTTCCGGGGAATACTAGTGCTACACACTACTCGGCAAAACTCGGACTAGGCGAAACTCAGACTAGGCGAAACTCGGCAAAACTCGGACTACTCAAAATTTTTCTCGAAAACGCCAACTAAGGTTGGTCGAAAAACAAATGTATTCCTCCGGAAAGTAAAACTTGTATTCCTCCGGGAAGTAAAACTTGTATTCCTACGGGAAGTAAAACTTGTATTCCTACGGGAAGTAAAACTATGTGTTCCTCGGAAGTAAAAGTATTCCTAAAAATGCCAACTTATGTTTGTTAAGAAGTAAATATATTCTCAAAAAGCCAACTAAGGTTGGTCGGGAGGTACAACCATTCCAAAAAGTGCCAAAGTTGCTCGTTAAGAAAAAAATCCACTAACTATGGCTGGTCGGGAATAAAAACCCACCAACTGTAGTTGGTCGAAAAGAAAAATTTATCGACCTTGGCTGGTCGAAAACATTTTATGAATACGAGATACTCGTAACTTTTTAAAGTTGGTCGAGAAACAAAACATCGTTTTTGCCAAATGACTACCACAAATTCAAACTACTCGATAATAAGTTGGTCGACAAATAACACAATATCGTTATCTTTTTAACAGATGCACATGCATAGATGTAAAGTGTTTTATAATTATAAGACAATGGCAATTAAGATTGCGAACAAAAATTAAAGTCTTTCATTAAATCCAAAAACAAATTACATCGAGAATAAAATGTATACAAATTTATTACATCAATATTCCTATTCTATTGGTTTTTTCCCCTCTGCTTTTGAAACAGGTTCCTCGCTAGCAGGCGGATCATTTAAAGCAAGAGGAAAATTTATGAAGTTAAGATCTTTTAACATCCTGATATTCATCACGGATGGTTGATCTAAGAGGTGCTGGGGACGAGATATCTCGACATTTGAATGGAGATTTTAGTCGCCGAGATATTTGGAAATTAAGTATTACGGAATGGCCCGAGCAGGGATCCAACTCATGTCGAGCTTGAATAGTGGCACTGGAAGGTCGAGCAGCCTAGGATTATGGTAATCCCACAGGTAATGACCCTGTTCCAGTTGCAGCATACCTAAGGCATTCAACCAGCCCTGTTTTTATCCCTCATTATTGGCATTTTAGATACGATCGTCCAAGTGGTAGAGAGCCTCGTTGTAGCCAGCCATCCAAAACTCCCTGGGCTGTTTGTGGAATTGATATGTCAATCTTTCCAGCTATTCGTGGAGATTTTTGATGAAGAGTTCTTTATTCTCCAAGACAGACTTCTGCGCAGAAATCTGCTCTTCTAGGTCCCTGATTTTCATAGACATCTCAGCCAATGCCTGGTTCTTCACCATAAGCTGGAAGGCCTGGTTCTCTAAAGCAGACTGAGTCCTCTGTTCCTCGACAGGAATCCGAGTTGCTCTTTCTCATCCCCGAGGAGCTCTTGCTCGTCCACGAGAAGGTGTAGAAGGGCCAGACCTTTTCAAGGTTTCCAACTCATCCCTCAAGTTGGCGTTCTCGACCTCCAAGAACGAGAATCCCTCATCAGTCACTGGGATCAAGGCTTTTGAAGTGGAAGCTGCAGACTTCAACTGCGACAACTCTCTTTGAAGGTTGTTATTCTCTTGCTCTAATAATTCAGCTATTTGTCTGCACTCTTCGACCTCAACCCTCAGAGTTCTCTCCCTTACATCGTAGCCAGCAAAAAGTTTATCGTATCCCTTGTCGGTAATGATTTGCTGATACTTCTTCTCGTACCCCTCGTGTAATAGGGTAGTGGATTCCTTATATTGTTCCTGAAGGTCTTCAAGAGTGCCTTGGAGATCCTCAATCAGATCATAATAAGCTACATTATTGGCCACCGCACAATCAAGCAGACACTTCAAATATTGGTAAGCCTCAATTGCCTGTTCCGAAGCATCTTGGCCGAGGATGTCGATGATTTGTGCTGCACTCAGATCTGTGTGACCAGCCTTAAAATATTCATTGCATTTCCGTAACAGCTTTGTATCATGAGCAGACAGTAATTCCATCCTGGCCAGAATCTAGTAGAGAAAGAAAAAGCAATAATCAAAACAGAGCATGAAGAAGAGAAACAACAATATGCATAAACAAAAGTTCAAGTTGTATTATATCACAAGGTTCAGAGTTACATGTTCAGGATTACATTTGTCAAAGAAAAATAAAATAGATAGAAGTCCGAACAACCCTACACCTTTTCCTTGTCTCCCAAAACTTTCTCGGGAGGCTAGGACGAGGAGGTAGGTTGCTCGGATGGAGCAGATAGTAGCTGGGGAAGTGCTGGAGGTTGCTCGGAGGAAGTAGCGAGTTGCTGAAGTTCCTCATTTGTAGGATGGATGGCTGAGGGATGAGAAACTTGATCTCCCATCACCATGGAAGACTCTTCGGAGGCAGCTTCGTCCTCTTCTTCGTCTTCAGGAGTTGGAGGGGGACCAGGTATGTGTCGCTGGAAGAGTTCAGAAGTTTTATCAACCTTCATCTCTGCTGCGACCCACCCATCTCTAAAATATTTTAGGCTGCCATATTCAACTTGCGACATCATGGCAGCCAAGCCTTTGTTCCACCCCTTATCCCGGCCAGCGCTAAAAGATTTCTTCATAGCCAACTTCCTCTTTGTCTTCTCTGAGGAAAGATTCTCGGAGAGAAGTTTATCAGTAGCTTTCAATTTATTCTCAACCTCCTCATTCTGACGACTTACTTCCCGAAGTAAACTTAACTCCTCCTCAGCAACCTTGAGTTTATCTTCAAACTCCTCAGCATTCTTGAGCTTCCCTTCGAGCTCTTTATTCTTTTTCTCCAAGTCCTTTATTTTTTTCTCCAACCTCTTGGAGACTTTAACAACCTGAGCCTTCTCTTGCACGGTTGAAGTAAGTTTCTTCTCCCCAGCAGCCTTATCAGTATCATACTTCTGATGAGAATCTTCCAAAGACCGCGTCAGACCTACGAAAGCCTCCTCTACACCTGACGAGGAGCTTGAAGCTTTAATAGCTTCATCTTTCTTCAAAATTGTATTAAAGCAGCTCACAAAGTGTGAAAAGAAAATGAAAGCAAATCAGAGACAGATATAACAAGGGAAAGATGAAAAGTTCAAAATAATAAGACTTACAGAAGCAATATGGCGAGCATCCAATGAGGTTTCCATGTCCCGAGAAAGGTTCTCTTCAATACCTTGGATCTCGGGAATGATCCAAGTCTTCATCGAGCTCATGGTAGAGCTCGGGGAAACAAAAGTAGGAACACCAGTTCCAGTAGTTGGGGGCTGAGAGCTGGTTTCAGCCAAATTGACTGAGGAGCTTTTCTTCAGCTTCCTCGGGGGAACAGGAATAGTTTCAACCAAGGAGGAACTCTTGGTCGGTGATATGACAATCACCTCACCTGGAGCAGCAGCCTGGCTCGGGGCCACTGGGAGCTTCTCGACAACCTTTGCAGGGGCAGCCGAGGGAGGTGCATCAATGTTCTTTGTCCCTTCTGGGACATCGTGTTTACTTCTTTTTGCCTCTCCAGCAGCAGAGGCAGGTTTCTCGAAGAGAGTAGGAGGTCTCCTTTTCTTCATCCTTTCACTTAAAGGAACGTGTGACTCAGGCAAAGAACTGGTAGAAGCTGGTACTGGCTCTGCATCGCTTATCACCGGACGAGCAGTAAAAGAAGTTGTGTAACTCTTGTACTGAAGCAGATATGAAGCTGACCTAATATGCTCGTCGATAACAGTCTGATGCAAACTCCAGATAAGTTTTAAGTGCCTTATATTAACGTCTGCCTCTTTTGGACACTTTCTTTTACTGTCAACTGTAAATAAATAAACATTAAAATATCAGTGGCACATTTTATCAAACATAAAGGAAGCATAATCTCAAAATAAATAAAATGAAATAAAAATAACCTATCCCATTGCCATAGGGAGGGCATCTAGGACCCTGATACACTTCATCTCCAGATAAAGGAGCATGTTGCCAATTTTTTATAACAACCCCGTGCTCAAAATAGTCCCTATTGGCATCCGGGAGATTGACCACTAAAGCCCTATTTAAAAATCTAGTTTTTAAATAAAAATTATTATCGCCTACAGCCCATCTGTAACAAAACATGATTTCTGAAATTCCTATGCGAGTTCCATGAATTTGATTTAGTCTATGAACCCCGTTAACTATTCTCCATTTATTGGGGACTATTCTTGCAGGAATAACGTCAAAATATTGACAGAATTCCAGACATAGAGGATTTGGCAGAAAATAAAATCCACACTCAGCAATAAAGAGACTGGGGAACCAATGTCCCTCAGCCAAACGAAAATAATTGGAAGGTTCAGAAAGCTCTTCCAGAACAACCCACGAGGGAATAGAGAAATCAGAGCGAAACTTATCAAGAGATTCAATAAGGTAAACCATGATGAGTAAAGGAAATGAAGAAGAAGGAAGAAGATCTTACAGAAAAAGAGTGGATCTGTTGACAACGAACGATGAAAAGGATGAACGCACAAGAGAGTAAGACAATAGAAAACTCGAAGATACAAATTTGAAAAAGTAGAAGACGATGGGATTTTTTGCAGTGTTTAAACACTCTGCCTTGGGAAAAGGTAAAAGTAATGATTACAAAAAAAAAGACGGTTATGTTACCGGCAGCTAAAAAGACGAAAAGGGGCACGGGAATCGAAGCGGGCATAAAAATTCAAAAAAGACTGATTCTACGAATTTGGAAGGAAAAATAAATACAAAGGAAACACTCCTAAAAATCAGGAGGGCCATTTAAAACTGCCATATTCCGAGAAAGAATGTTCCACACTCCTCAAATTTCGAACTATGAAACATTGGGGGCTTCTGTTGATACCAAATTTAGTCTGCTGACATGGCCCAATTGAATGAAGACACGTGGCAATCTACGTGGCAACAACAAACACTTTCGAGGAACTCAGACGCTCCGAGGAACCATACTACAACGAGGAACACTGCTTCCCCGAGGAACTCAGACGCTCCGAGGAACCATACTACAACGAGGAACTTTTGAGTACCGATCAGCTTAGGCGGTCCGAGCAACTGAGGCGGTCCGAGCTGCACCTCGAACAAAGCATTAATAGCAGGATAACCAACAGTTTGACTGTTCATTAAATGCTTATCATTCAGATGTATACTCTTAAGGGGAATTTAATATATTACCCTTTCACATGTACAACATTGAATGTATTACCTTTTCACATTACAGCCTCTGGGCTATAAATACATGGTACAATCCTCATTATAAGGGGACCGGAATTTCTTGATTGAACTTGTAATTGAGAATTCCCAAACAGTCATCAATAATAGAAATAGTGGACGTAGGCCATTCTTATAAGGCTGAACCACTTTAAAACTTCTTTGTCTCATTTATTTTATCTGTGATTAAATAATTAGATACGATCTAATTTTTTACATCAACAGTCCATTTAAAAAAATTCAATGATTGTATCAGAGTTAATTTAATCAAAGAAATGTTAAAATAGAGTTTTTGAGTGATAAATTGATGTTCAACAATTACAATAAATAAGAAATGTTGTCACCTTATATTTCAAAGCGTGTGATTTATAGGAAGTGCTTTGTGGAGAACCAAGCGACAGATTCTTCAAAAGGTTTCAAAATATGAAACTGAAAAATGTACTCAAAGTTTTGCAAAAACCAATACACCAAGACATTTGAACATAATTGGAGGGTTAAGATCACTAAGTGATATTTGGAGAGAAATTTAGAAGTTGGGAAAAAATTTTGATGTTGCTAATGACATAAAAAAATGATGTCGTGCAATTAGGGGTGTTCGCGGTCCGGTCCGGTTTTAGGGTATTTTTGGGACCGGACTGTATTAATCGGTCCTAAAAAATTACGGACCGAGACCGGATCGAAATTATCGGTCTCGGTCCCATTCGGTTTTCAAATGGTCTGTGTTCGGTCTCGATCCTATTCGGTCCATACCAATAAAAAAATAGCACATTTTTTATTATTAAAAACAACACTTTTTTTTTGTAAAACTGCATTTTTTATTAAAAACAACACATGTAGAACTCCATTAAAAAACATCACATTTTTTTTATTAAAAACTGCATTAAAACAGCTATTTTCTTTTAAAAAAAACAGCAACTTTTCTTTTAAAAAAACAGCACACTATTTAAAAAAAACAGTACACTATTTAAAAAATCAGCACTATTTTAGGAAAAACAACTAATATACAGATACAAAAAATAACTAATACCCACATACATCCATGCCGCCACGCCACGCATTAAACTTCTCCGTGACAAAATATGTCCACCACATAATTAATACAATTCATAACAAAGTATCATGTTTAACTAAAGTATTACAAGTTCAACAATCAAGTAAGATGAAATATCACAAAATATGCCACGCCGCACGTTAAAATTCTCCACTTGTAGTTCCCAACAACTCTACAAATTATTAAAAACAAGTTTATCAATAATAGAATTTAAACAATCAAATAAGATGAAATATCACAAAATAACAATTTGTTACCGGAATCAAGTTTCTCTAGTTTTTGAGTGTCCTCCAACGAATCTCGAATATTTATTGGCTTTGTTGAGGAGCGTAGCCAATTTTGACCACAAACAAGTGATTCCAGAATATTTGTTAATAATGAGCTACGAAAAGGGTCAAGAATACGACCTCCCATGCCAAATGCGGATTCCGAAGCAATGGTAGACACGGGAATAGCTAATATATCACGAGCAACAAGAGAGAGGATTGGATATCTACTTTGATTATTTTTCCACCAACTAAGAATATCAAAATCTGTACAATCCATCTCACATGTTTCCAACAAATATTTTTCAACTTCCGACTTAGCGCCAAAGTTATCTTCCGCTTCCAAATGTTTTTTATATTGAGATAACAAAAATGCACGCCCATCCATATCATCATCATCATTAAGCACGACAAAAGTTGGTGTTGGAGTTATATTGCTCGAATTTGTATTAGAAGAACTATTTTCGTGGTACCAATCAAAAAGTCGAACTAAAGTCTCTCTTACCTTCCTAGTCAAGTCTATTGCTAAAACAAAGCCATGCAACTCTCCAAAAAAGTATTCAACATACTTCAACTTATATCTAGGATCAAGAACCACCGCAACGAACAAGAGAAAGTTTATTTTCTCGACATTCCAATACTTGTCAAATTTAGATTGCATGCTAGCCGCCATAGTAGACAAAAAATAATCTCCATTGTTTCTCAAAGATATCAACTTGCTTTGAATCATTATAAGCTCGTGGAAAAAGGCATTTGAGGTGACATATAAAGTTTTGGAAATTTTCAAAGTTGCATGATAAAATATTGAAAGAAATTTCACAAAACTTCTCACCTTATCCCAATCCTCACTATTAGGCGAACCCAATTTTCGTGCCCCCACCCCTCTCCCTCCAATATCATCATCATTTTCATCTTCCTCACCAATATATTTTTTGTATTATTCGTCATCCTCATCCATCCTCTCAAAGACTTTCTCAAATTTCAAAGCGGACTCCAACATCATGTAAGTCGAGTTCCATCTAGTTGGTACATCTAGGCATAATAGATTTTTTTATTCTATTTTTACCTTTTCAACATATCTCTTGAAATTATCCAACCTAGATGGAGAAGACTTAACATATTTCACAACCCTCCTCACTTTCGCAATTGACTCATCAAATTCCCTCAAACCATCACCTACAATTAGATTTAAGATATGTGCACAACACCTCATATGCAAATGCTCATGCTCTAATACGGTGCCTTTGTAATTTTTTGTTTTTCTTTTTAAATGATGAACCGTACCGTTATTAGAGCTAGCATTATCAACTGTGATTGTGAAAATACCTTCAATTCCCAATTAATTAAACAATCCTCAACAACCATCCCAAGTTCCTCACCCTTGTGACTTTTAACTTGACAAAAGTTAAGTATTTTTTTGTGAAGCTTCCAATCCTTGTCAATAAAGTGGGCCGTAAGACACATATAATTTATTTTTTGAATCGATGACCCTGTATCGGTTGTAAGATAAACCCTTTGCCCTTTCAATCCAACTTTTAACTCTTTTTCAAATTTTTTATAAAGATTGATGCAATCCCGTGCAATCGTGGTACGACTCGGTATAATTAACCTCGGTTGGGCGAGTGCCATGAATCTCCTAAAACCTTCATTCTCAACAAACTTAAATGGAAGCTCATCAATCATCAACATTTCCACAAGTCCTTGCCTACAAGCTTCGGCATTAAACGACATGAGTAAAAGATTTAAACTTGGACCATTTCCCCCATCATCTTTCTTTGGAATAAATGATAGTTTTTGTTGTCCATTGTTATTGTCATCTAAAACATCCAAACACGCTTTTTGATACGCTAGACACGAGGGAGTATGGCTTAGTAAATTTTTAGTCCCATTTTTCCTAGCATGACAAGTATACGTGATACCACAATAGTTACATGATGCCCTAGGATTTTTTTTATCATTGTTCTTAGTAAAATGATCCCATACCGTAGAGCCATTTTTTCTCTTTTTCTGTGGTGATGTATCAAGGTCAATTGGTCCATGCATGGTAGCATTGACGAACTTTGGATCATCAACCTACAATAAAAAAATATATGTGAGATCAAAAAAGAATAAAAAACAATAATATAATTAAAAAAAGATATCTCCCTAAAAAAAGATATCTCCCTAAAAAGATACCATACCTGGGATTTTAAGGGTGGTTCCGCCATAAAAAAAAGATATGTGAGATCGAAATTCAACCTACAATCAAAACAAATAAATAATTACTACTTAAGCAAATAATTTAATTTATTTTCAGAAGAAAAAATATGTAACAAATCTTCACAAACACCCAATCTGAACATCAAGCACAAACACCCAATCTGAACAAACACCCAATCTATATTTAATTTAATTTAATTTAATTTAATTTTTTTTAATAAAACATCAAGCACAAACACCCAATCTGAACAAAACTAGAATCCATAGAAAATTATATTAAATAGAGAAGAAAACTAGAATAAGCTTTCCTCAAAGAATCCATATACACAGTTTACACTTAACATAACAAATCTTTCTCATAAAGGTTAACAAACACACATATAAATGTTAGATCTAGAAAAATAAGTGAAATACCAAATGGGTGATGGGCATGGCTGCGGTGGCTGGCTGCGGTGGGCGGTGGTTGGCTGCGATCGGTGGGCGGTGGCTGGGCGATGGGTGGTTGGGCGATGGGTAGTGCCAGTACGTGCGTGTTAGGACTATGGCTGCTGTGGGCGATGGGTGGATGCGTTGTGGGCAATGGGTGGATGCGTGTTAGGGATATGGTTGCTGTGGGAACCTAGGGCAAATTGTCAATGGCTGTTGTGCTGTGCAGAGAGAGAGAGAGGAGAAATGTATATGTTAGGGAAGTTAGGGTTGTTGTGTCCGTGTGCGTGCGTGTGGGTATATTGGGGTGAAAATGTGTGTGTGGGTATATTGGGGTTAAAAAAAATTCACTTAACTAAATATATATATATATATATATATTCAATAAATGCAGTCCGGTCCTGTCCAAAACCATTTTTTTAGAGTCAAAATTAAGATCGAACCGAATAATGCGGTTCTACATATTTTAAGACCAAATTAAAACCGAATTTAAAAAAAACCGTAAAAGTAGGTTCGGTTCGGTTCGGTTCGGTTTTTTTGGTCCATTCGGGTTCGTGCACACCCCTAAACCCCGTAATGAAATCCATGGAAATACTCTCCCACTTTCACGTGGGTATTTCCAACGGCTGAAGCAACCCGAAGGTCTCTGGTGGTCCACTTTTACCATCTGGCAAGTACAACACTTAGACACGAACTCAGTAATATCCTTCTTCATCCCACTCCACCAGTATTGTCGCCTCATGTTCTGGTACATCTTATCTCCCCCAGGATGCATCGCAAATCGGGACCGGTGTGACTTGGTCATCACTTCATGATGTAAGTCTGCTCCTTCTGGGACCACCAATCTTCCATTAAACCTCAAACCTCCATCAAAACTAATTGAATAGGACTGGGCACCCTCGGCTAAAAGCCGTACAATTTGCTCCTGGCAAAATGAGTCTGTTGTCTGTGCCTATATTACTCTCGTAACAATCTCGGGTGTCACCATCATGGAAGATATGAATGAACGGGCTA
Organism: Sambucus nigra; assembly: GCA_949130495.1. Lineage (NCBI taxonomy): Eukaryota > Viridiplantae > Streptophyta > Magnoliopsida > Dipsacales > Adoxaceae > Sambucus > Sambucus nigra. Next base: position 118,672,723 of record OX422219.1, on the reverse strand, counting down.
CCGCGTCCTGGTGACCCAACTCTTTCCACTTTGCTTTCCAGATGTCTGCTATATCGTCTGCCGGTCTAAGGCTCAACGCATCAGCAACTACGTTGGCCTTCCTCGGATGGTACTGTATGTCAACCTGATAGTCTTTCACAAACTCTAACCACCTGCGCTGACGTATATTCATCTCTCGCTGAGTGAACAGGTACTGCAGTGACTTGTGGTCTGTGAACAAGCGGAATTTCTCCCCCAATAAGTAGTGTCTCCATATCCTCACTGCAAAGATGACCGCTTCTAACTCTAGGTCATGGGTGGGGTAATTCTTCTCGTGTGGCTTAAGCTTGCGAGAGGCAAAAGCTATAGCCTTCTCTTCCTGCTGAAGTACTCCTCTAAGTCCCCGTAAGGAGGCGTCGGTTTAAACTAGATACTCCACGCTCGTCTTGGGTAAAGCAAGGACTGGTACCGAAGTTAGCTTATCTTTCAGCTCATCGAAAGCTAATTGACAAGTATCGTCCCAATCATATGGTTCCCCCTTGCGAGTCAGGTTCGTCAATGGACCCGCTATCTTGGAGAACCCTCGAATGAATCTCCCGTAGTACCCGCCTAGCCTAAGAAACTACGCACTTCCGTCGGTGTCGTGGGCTGTCCTCACTCCCTCACCGCTGACACTTTACTCGGGTCAACCGCTATCCCCATTTCATAAACAACATGTCCCAAGAATTGCACTTCCCGTAGCCAGAATTCGAACATCTCGTACTTAGCATACAACTGATGCTCTCTTAGAGTCTGAAGAATATGTATCAAGTGCTTAGCATGCTCTTCCTCAGTGTGTGAATATATCAGAATGTCATCTATGAAGACGATAACAAACTGATCGAGGAACTCTCTGAACACTCGGATAATCAAGTCCATGAATACGTCTGGAGCATTTGTGAGTCCAAATGGCATCACTTTGAACTCATAGGACCCATATCTCGTCAAGAAAACAGTCTTCGAAACATCCTGCTCCCTAATACGTAGCTGATGGTATCCTGACCTCAAATCTATCTTCGAAAAGAAAGTTGCTCCCCTCAGCTGGTCGAACAGATCATCGATTCGAGACAACGGATATTTCTTCCATATCATGACCTTGTTCAGCTCCCGGTAGTCCACACATAGTCTCAGTGAACCATCTCTCTTTTTCACAAACAACACTGGAGGGCCCCAAGGTGAGGTACTCCTACGAATGAAGCCCTGACCTAACAGCTGCTCAATTTGATCTCGTAACTCTCTCATTTTCTCCAGAGCCATATGGTATGGGGCGCATGCTATCGGTCGAGTATTCGGTAATAAATCTATGACAAAATCTATTTCTCGATGGAGGGTAGGCCTGGTATCTCCTGAAATACATCAGAATACTCACGAACAACTGGGACCGAGTCTAAGGGAATCACGACCTCCTTAGAGGTATCCTCCTCTATGTGATACAAATGAGCGATAGAGCTTCCCTCTGGGCGAGGCATCGCCACTAAAAATATCTCCTGTCCCGGAATGGCAAAGACAATACTCCCACCGAAATAATCTATCATGGCTCTGTATGCTGCGAGCCAATCCATGCCAATGATAACGTCGTGCTTATGCATATCTAAGGCTAACATGTCTGCTGGTAAGATTAAGCTACCAATCTCTACTCCCACACCTCAGCATATAAAGAAAATTAACGATCCATTTCCCAGTGGTGAGTCTACGCATGTCACAGTGCTCTCTGTTATGGCCAATAAACCTAAGGCATTTGTAAAGTGAGTAGATATAAAACAGTGTGTCGCCCAAGTATCAAATAAAACCCGACCCATAGTACCATGGATAGGAAATGTACCCTCAATCGCGGGTGGCGCTTGTGGGGATGCTGCCTGGTGGACATTATAGACACGTCCGTATTGTAACTGCCCCAGCTGCACTGGAGCTGCTGGAATGGCGGGTAGAGCGGGTGCTGGGAGGGCAGCTGGAAAAAGTGGCCTATGTGGCTCATTACGGGCACCCTGCTGCTGTGGGGACCTATCTCCCTCTGGACAATCATGGCGCCTGTGGCAATTTTTACCACACCTGAAGCATCAGCCCCTAAAATTTGCTCCCCTTTGTCCCTGCTGATTACGGCCTTGCTGGCCGTTACCACCCCGCTGCTGGCCCTGCTAAAAATGCTGTTGGCCCTGCTACTGACCCTGCAGCTGACGATGTTGGCCCTGCTGATTAGACTGGCCCTGCCTGAATCCCCCAAATCCCTTGCTGGAGTCACCTGATCGAAACCGCTTGGCAGGGTCCCCTTGATGGGAACTCTGCTCATGCTGACGAGTATGCCCCTGAGAGGTCAGTGTTCCACTAGCACCACTACCCCATATCCTGCTCTGGTGGCTGGACTCTCCTGCTCGCTTGCTTCCCTGTAGGTGGAAGCGATGATCCTAAAAGTGTAATAAAGAAGCATTGAGTACGTCCATGTAGGTACTCAGTGAAAGATTACCTATGAGATGCTGACGGATCCTCCAAGCCAACCCGTCCACAAACAACAGTATTTTCTTCCCCTCGGTGGGTGCCTCATCTGGCACTATAGTGATAAGTCTTGTGAACTTCTCTTCGTAATCAGCAACAGTCGAATTCTCCTATTTCAAATTCAGTAACTTTTGCCTCATCTCAGTCTGCACGACTGATGGAAAGTATTTACTGTCAAACCGTGCCCAAAATGACTGAATAGTGATAATATCCAGTTATGGGTTTCTTCTTCAAAAATCATCCAAACCAATATATTTATCTTCCAAATTCCCAATAATTTATACTACAAGTGTTATATCCTCAAATAAGTGGTATTATACATAAGGCATACGAATTTTCATCATGTATAACGAATTTAGAGGGGGTAAAATCCATAAAATTATCAAGAACCCTAAAATTTTCTTTGTTTAGTTTCTTCCCATTCTTTTACCAAATTTTATACTCCTAACTTAATGAAATTTCGTGGTTCAACCTCTACATGTGAATTTGAATTCCAGAATAAGTCTTATACCTATACATCATGCAATTTTGAGTCTCCAAACTAGGTTTTTCTTTCACAAAAACTAGTCCTAATCAACCCTAGACTAATATATTGAAGCATTAACTGAAATAGATCAAGATAGATACTTGCCTGTGATTTCTTGATTCAGATTTATGGAAAATATTGGCGTGATTCTGATCCTTGTTGCGCGATCTAACGTTTTGCGGCGACGGCGGTGCAAACGGTGGAGTTCTTGGCTTAGAACTCCTTGGAAAGCTCTTCCTCTTCCTCTCCAATGGCCATCTATGGTTTATGGTTCTTCTAACCCTAGAAGATGACTCCTACCATCTGATATAACCTTAGAAAAATCATGGGTTTCCATGCCCAAAAATATAAAATGCCTAAAACGCCCTCCCGGGATGTTAATTAGGCCTAGAAACGCCCCGAGACTCAAACTAAACCTCTGAGTATATTATTTTGACTATCTCGACCCTTTCGGACACATTGACGGGCTCAAAATGGCCATACGGGTGACTTATAATTTATTCACTTTTAATAGTTCAAATTTAATCCCAATACGACACAGGCGCGTCCCAATAAATTTTCAAAATTATCAATTTAGATTTTCGTGATAATTTTTCTAAATTTAATTACACCCCTTACTTTACCCATAAAGTAACTTATAACAAAATAATTTTATTTTCAAAGATGAGAATTTCAAACAGTTTCGGAATTGGAATTAAAATGGAGTCTTAATTAAATTTTTATTATATAGAAGAGTCCTCAAGACATAAAACTCTCTAAGAGTCCTCAAAACATAAAACTCTCTAGAAAAAAAACTATTTAAAAATATTGAACGGTCCGATCGAGCTGAATTTTTTTGTGTAGCTTCCTCTCGTCTTCAGCTAACTCTCTGTAAAATTTCATCCAATTCCAACGGTCCACCCAAACCCTCTTTTTTCAAAATTACCTTATATTTAAAGGTTCGCCCTAACGGCATCCAATTCTGACCACCATTGTTGGAGCTTCAACGACCTTCATCAAAGTTCCGGTTTGGGATGGGTAAGGGTGGCATGTGGTGCCGCTGGCGCGAACCTTTGAAAATAAGAGACTTTTGAATAAATGGGGTTTGGATCCACCGGAGTGTCATGGGATACCACTGGCGCAGACCTTTGAAAATAAGATTGGATAAATTGGATTTGGAACCTCTAGAGCGCTAGTTTGGGGTGAGTAGGGGTGGCATTAGGTGTCGGTGGCGCAGAGCTTTAAAAATAAGAGCATATTGGATATATATATATATACTAGGGTGTACCCGTGCCGATGGCACGGTTGCAAAAATGTTCCGAATATTTCATAATACTGATGTGGTTTGGAAAAACAAAACACGCGATAACGTAATACGAACCGACACGAAATTATAACTTAATGTGTGGACCCTTAATATTTATGATCATATGATCACCAAACTAATAAAATACTATAGTTAACGGTTAATGTTTGTGTTGACCCGCATCAGTCGTAAATAAGAAAAATTATTAGGGGCTCTTAAAGTTTTTTTTGGAGATTAATGTTAATTTAACGATAAATAATTTGCCTAAATGAGAGATTTAGTATTGATAATAAATTAATGAGTAATTGTATTTAAAATGAGCTAATGTATCAACTTATATACGATTCGAAATAATTCTAAAATATGACCGTACCAATGGCATGGTGAAATTAAAGGTCTACTTAAAATTAGTTTAAATCTATATAATTTCAAAATATAAAAATTAGGTAAAATTCGATTTTCTTTTAATCACATTTAAAGGGAAAATTACCCAATTCCCCCATAAACAATTAATTTTCAACACCCAACTCAATAGTTCATGGGGTTGGCGTAATTTTAATTTACACTATTTTAAGCATATAAATTTCAAATTATAGTTTTGGTGTGGCATTATTTCACATGGGTCATGATACATGTTTTCTTTATTTCACAATTCCTACAGGTCTAAGCTTATGGTTTCAAGGCTCAAGTATTTTAAGCATACGAACGTGGGTACCCCTAGTACTTCTCTTATATTCTAACATTGCTCCACTTTCTTACAGGTGTTAGACCTTTGCTAACAACTCATTCCCATTATTTTCTAATCTTATATATTAATATAATATCATCTAACAAAAGAGGAACAAATAGGGACAACCCATCGCACGATGTATTCGTGCCAATGGCAATGTGCTAAATTATTTCATGAAAACGATGCTAATTAAACTTGGCACAATAAGAAGGTATCAATTACAATTAAATCAAATGTACATTTCACTATCACTATTTTTCAAATCGATTACATATTTCACTTGAACCACATGGAACTTAGAAAGAAACTAATAATTCTGCCCAATAGTTAATAAGGTTTGTCAAATAAGATTCACACGATAACATAATACGGACTTATACGACACGATAGCATTAAATATGACAATGTACCAGTGCCGATGGCACGGTGACAAATTTACTCTCAATTATTCGTGATTATATCACACTTGTAACCATGTCGATGACATGATTATAAATTTGCTCCTGAGTTACTCCCATGTATGGTATTTTACACTTTCAAAAACTTAAAAATACGATTTAAATTACATTTATTAAATAACGATGCTACACACCTTTGTAAGACAACATTTTCTAACTGCACACTTAGTAATATTACATGTCACGATTGCTCGTGCCGATAGCACACTGAAAATAACAATATCTATAAAATTCATTCAAACATACGTGAACTTAAATGCTTTATTCAATATTAGTAAGACTTCTAAAAATTTTTTCGTATAATGTTTCAAATTTTTGAAACCTTCTTCAATAATGTTCAAACTTATTAAATGTTTTTGTATTCTTTTCATATTTTCTTTAAAAAAAATCAATAATTTCTAAATTTTTAAAATAAATTTTTCGCAATTTCAAAATAATTTTCTATTATTTCCAGATTTTTTTAAAATAAATTTTCAAGTAATTACATTATTTTTCAGAAAGAGAGAGAACCAAGCATATTGGTCTCCAAAAGGCTTTCTAAAATTTAAGAACTTGGGAGCAACCTATATTTGTTATTTTTGTACACATGAAAAAAATCGTCAAAATTCATAGATATAACTTCATTTAATAAAAAAATCAATTCTACTTTAAAGCGTAATAGATCTTTCAACTGATCCTAAATTCAGATCCTTTCACTATACACTTGTAAATCTAGTATACACTGGTATATATATAAGAAGTATTTCGTGTCTTCATTTGGTTAGATGATCTGGCCTGGACTTAGGTATATAAGAAGTATGTCGTGTCTCCATGATTTGTCCTTTTCCTTGCATTGAAGATTTGTTTGTCAAAATTTCTGTTAGGCTCATTGAGAATATTACTTAATGAGTCTCCAATTAGAATATGTGTACAAAAAATAATATTACCTACTCACAAATAATAATAAAAATCCAAATAATCATTTTTTATCCAAAATTATTTTCAAACATATGTTCTATACTCGAAATCACCCTTATTCAAAAGACAATTGATTTTTTCTTTTCTATAGGTTACAGGTGGAAATTACAAATATTAAGAAAATAACCCAAATCAACACCCACCTAAATAAGACTCAAAATAGATCAACATGAGCGCTATATTTCCACAACCCATAGATAGGAATCCTAGAAATAAATAAAAAGGAAACCCATAGGAGAGGCTAAGTTCAAGGATTTTGTTCTCTGCTCACTCTTGTTCAATATACAACTAATATGATGTGAATATACAAATCAATCACCCTATATGAAAATAGAAACATAGATGCAAATGAATAGTAAGGAAAAAAATCATCGTGTGTAAAATTAGAAACATAGAAATGTCCCTTTTACACAATATTTGTGTCCAACCTTCATAAATTAAAAAAAAATATATCAGGTAGTTTTTATTTCCGAACTTTAAACAACCAATATTTCGGTTGTTTTTATCTCAATGGTTCAACCGATGACTTTTCTGGGGAACACAACAAATTGAAGAACAATATTAAAGTCATAAATAAAGTGAAACACCCAGTTAGGTCTTTTATCAAACACCTACAAACTAATTTGTGAGGATATCCAATTTCTATCATGGTGTGGTAACTCTGAGAGTGATGAGTGATAGAAAATTCCATGATTTGAACCCCAAAGATGAAGAGTGAGAGATTTTAAAAAAAACATAAAAAAATTTACTACCTGAACCGTCTGAATCATAAAAAAACCCATAAAAAAGAAATAGATTTCAAAAAACCCATCAAAAAACCCATTGGAACCATCTCACCAGATCTGAACCATAACTTCCTGAACAGGCACACGATAAGAACCGTCACCTCCTCTTATTTGGAAAGTGAGTTGAGAGAGCTAACATGTATATGGATATGCGTGCAGTATTAATAAATGTGGTCGGATAATACAACACGTTAGCCTTGTGCCCTGTGCAAAACTTTATGTAACCTATAGGTGGGTCTACTAATATATGTAACCTATAGATAGGTGTGCAAAAAATGAGGGGTGTACAACACGTTAGCTCTGTATTCCACTAATATATGCCCACACTCTAACGTGTCGTATACCCATTTTTTTTAAAGAAACCTCTCCCTGCGTTTAAGAGCTGCCTTGGCATCATATATATATATATATATATATATATATATATCAACTCATGTTTTGAATCCTTAGAAACTCGAAATAGCTGTGTAGATATTTGTGCATTTTACAACTGTGTAGAAACTCAAAACTCACAGATCTGCAACTATGAGAGCTAAGAATCCGGTTTGGAGGGTCTGAGCAAAGGGAGTCTCGAATTTGAGAGAAAGAGGCACATGTCTGAGGTGAGAGAGAAAAATAGCGAGGAGCGCAATTATTTTCCTTTTTCTTCCATACCTCAAAGCCACACAGGGAGACCATGTAGCAGTATACGCTATGACAACCCTGTAGCAGTACCAAAGTTGCAAGTATGTTGACAGTTCCCTACACCACCAACGTCACCAATTCACCGGAGTTCCCTGCAATCACTATCCCAAACATTCAAAATAAAAAATAAATAAATAAAAACTTACAACCCAAAGAAGAAACAATACAAAGAGTATGTGATGTTCTACTTGCTAATGCAAAAATGAGTGATGGGTACAATCCAAGAAAACTGATTGAGAGGAAATAAAATGAGTGATGGAGAGAGAGGGCATAACTCTGTCAAACTGAGATATAAAAAACTCCGGCATCTGGCAGGAGCTTCTTGGTGTGTTGCGTTAGGGGTTTTTGGATGCTGTAGTGGTCGGTTGGGGAGAGATCATCTGCTGGGTTTATGAATAGTAAAGAGAGAGAAAGTAAAGTGCTTCGTTCCATAAGAACGAGAATGAAAGTGGAGGAAGAGTTTTTGAATCGTAAAGAGAGAGAAAGTAAAGTGTTTTTAAATTGAAGTAGTCTTCTTTTCTTGTGTCAGGAGTTTACCGACTCTAGTGATAGATTTTCTTAGTTGTTGCAGAGAGTACGCATAGTAGGTTTTTAATTCTCATTGAGCCTTGTGCTTAATCGCAGATGTATTGTGTCTTGAAGTAGTAATTACCATTTAACCACTCGGCACATCAGATACAAACCTTCAATACTTCTCAACCGTTAGATTTCGCCCTTATGCACCATCTTGAATTCCTACCTCCATTAAATCTGAACCGTCAGTTGATAAAGACCAAATCCACTAACTTTAAATCTCATCCGTTAATTAGAGGAGACAAAAAAACCCTCCTACTTTATATATATATATATAATGTGATAACACAGTAAATGCTATTATTTGTAAAAATGTCATAGATATTAAACTTTATAGTATACACCAGAAAATGAAATAGTTTTATATCTATGACATTTTCACAAACAATAACACTTACTGTGTTAATATATTTATGAAATAGTTTTATATATATAGCATTTTCACAAACATTAACATTTACTGAGTTAATATTACACAAACATTTACTGAGTTAATATGTTTGTGTAATATTAACTCAGTAAATGTTACTGTGTTAATATTACACAATATATATATATATATATATATATCATTTTCACAAACAGTAACATTTACTGAGTTAATATTACGCAATATATATATAATATATAACATTTTCACAAACAGTAACATTTACTAAGTTAATATTCACTACACCAAATCTGCCTAATTGTCACGGTCATTGACCTTGACAAGTTGGACTTGTCAAGGTCAATGACCGTGACAATTCGGGGTGAGATAATTTTTATTGTCACGGACGTGTCACGGTCATTGACCGTGACAAGTTCGTTAGAATTATCACGGTCGTGTCATGGTCCACGACCGTGACAAGTTTAGTCACGATTAATAATCGTGACAAAGCCTTGACCCTTTTTAAAAAATTGTCACGGTCATTAACCGTGACAAGTCCATGACAATAATCCTTTGTCAAGGACTTGTCACGGTCAATGATCGTGACAATTCTGGGCAGAATTTAAAAAAATTATGTTGGGCAGTATGGCCACTGCCACTGCCTAGCAGTATATTTGTACCTGTTATAGCAACGTTGTACCTGTTCAAGTATCATATATCCAAATAAACTAAAGATAATGCAAATATATATTCAAAATAGAAACAATGTGCATGACGATATAATCCAAATATAATTCAAATGTACCAACTTAAAAATAATGATACTACATGTCTGGGGTAAATGTGAGGAGGTGAGTAGGCCACACGATATACGAATTGACACACCCACTAATATACATCGTGACGCATTGTTCGAGCAACCACAATAGGGAGTTCTCCTTCCCGGGTATCACATGCGTGACGAGCACTTTGGACTCGATCTCTTGAAGCGCATATCCATGAACTATTCCACCCTGGACGATATTCGGGTCCCTCAACCCCCGCCCTATCCGCTGGACATCAAATACGTCCAATATGAACACGCTCGGTCAACCAATTGTCGACATCGGTCTGGGGAAGGGATCCAAATAAGTAAGTGGATCATCGAAGTACGCACGTGTCGCTGATGAAGTAGTGAGGTCCACATCCTCATCATCCTACGCCTCGTCCTCCCGCACCTCCTCCTCCTCCACCGCCTTCTCCTTCCCTTTCCCCTTACGATCTCCTCCCAACGTACTCTTCATGAATGAGTACATATCTTGGACCGTCGCTTCCAAATGGGACAGCTTCGCGTCATGTGAATCCATCGTTCGAGCCAACCCGGTGTCACTCATCTCCAATCCGATGATCCTAGATTTGGCCACCCACGATCTCACCCCCTTGTCCTACCCTTACGATCAGAGCCAAGCATTTAGCTGAGTGCGTCTATGGACAAATATGCCTTGTCGGCATCAGACTGCGACTCATGCACTTCCTTAAGCTTTGCCTGAAGCGACAAAAAGCACATGATTAGTAAAATAAGTAAACTAAAAAATTATAACGTAATTAACAAAAATTAAACTGTCGGATTACTTACAATCGTGGCCGCGACGCTCGGGGACACCTCCTTGTCCTTCCCCTTCTTCGTCCGAAGAGCCACATAAGTATCAAGCCTATGTGGCTTACCCCCAGGGCCACTCCCTACCCCTGGAATAAAATAAAGTAAAATTAGTATCGGCCCCGCAAAGTAAAATAATGAAGAATAATATATTTATGTAGTTATAGGAAACTTAAATCTTACCTTCATCCTATGCTCCACCTCGGCGTAAGACGTCCGACCGGAGTAGCGTACGTCCATCTTTTTTGCCCGATTTTCCCTCCCCGATTGGCGAGATGCCAATTGTCGCTCCCCCATCTCATTGTCAATGAACTTTTTCCATTGTGCCAATGAGATCGGCTCCTTGGGCGGGACGGATTCACGCCGTTGGATAATGGACTCTCGTATTTTTCCAAAGTGCCATGTCCTCATATTTTTCTTCCACGTCTTGTGTTGCTCCCTTAATTACTCCAAGACGGAATCGCGTAGCTTTGGATCCAAGTTGAATTGTTCTTGTCCAACAAATACAATGTTAGTTGCGAATAAATATAAATATAAATATAAATATAAAATGAAATTGAAATCGAAATTGAAACTGAAATTGAAATATTCATATAAATATATTACCTGTAGTGTCGCCCAAACAGCTAACTTGAGCTCATATGGCACCTCCTTCCAACTCATAAATCCCGGGCCGATGACCTTCTTTAGAAGCTCGAGGGATCTCGCTAATAGCTCTAACTTGTTCTCGTGCTAATCCCAAATTTGCCAAATTTGGGGAGCCTATGGGCCGAGGAGCCCTCGTCGCCTACGCTACCACCGACCCCAAACGACATCATCATAACCAGCATCATCATCCTCGCCTTAATGCCTGAAGGAGACATTTGCTGTAAAAAAATGTTATTAGTACAGATCAAAATAAATTAGAAGAAGACATGCAAATATGTACAGTTACTACAAACCACCCCCTATCCCCACCCCCGCCCCCTCCCCCACCACACACACGCACACGCACACCACCCCCTGCCCCCCACCACACACAATAATCCAATAGTGATTAATAATTATATATAGTATGTTTCATTTAATTATGTCTTATTTATATTCAAATTCAATTATTCAAAAGTTGAAATCTCACCCCCATATGGACAATAATCCAGTGTTCATGCCACTTTTAAAACTAACCAACCCAACATTTACTAAACAAAATAATCCAACAGTAATGTCAATAACAAATGTGTATTCCGTACTCCTTCTAATTCATCTACTCAATTAATTCATTTCATCAATTAAACTACCTTGCCCCACCCCTTCCCCCACCCTGCCCCCACCCCCTCCCCCACCACACACACGTACACGTACACACCACCCCCTGCCCCCCACCACACACACAATAATTCAATAATGATTAATAATTATATATACTATGTTTCATTCAATTATGTCTTATTTATATTCAAATTCAATGATTAATAATTATATATAGTATGTTTCATTTAATTATGTCTTATTTATATTCAAATTCAATTATTAAAAAGTTGAAAAATCTCACCCCCATATGGACAATAATCCAGTGTTCATGCCACTTTTAAAACTAACCAACCCAACATTTACAAAACAAAATAATCCAACAGCAATGTCAACAACAAATGTGTATCCCGTACTCCTTCTAATTCATTTACTCAATTAATTCATCTACTCAATTATTAATTTACTAATTTACAATGAGGGGCAATCCTACTTTCATAATTAATCATATATTAATTTACTAATTTACAATAAGGGGCAATCATATATTAACTTACTAAAAAAATTAATAATCAATCAATTCTTTTACAAGGGACACTACACACACACACACATAGACACACACGCAGCCCCCCACCCCTACCCCCCCACCCACCCTCATCCCTGCCCCCACCCCCACCACACCACACACATGCACACGTACACGTACACCCACCCCCACCACCCTCCCCCCACCACACCCCCTGCCCCCCACCCCACCACCACCACCCCCTGCCCCACCACACACCACCACACACATATATACACACACATATAGACATAAATATACACACATATATATACACACATACACACACATATAGAAATGAAAGAGAAAGAGAGGAAAAAAAATATTCTTTAGAGAGAGAGAGAGAGAGAGAGGGAAACCAAAAAACGGTGGGAAAAAAAGCCTAGGGCTTTTTTTGCTGAAGAGATTCTCACGATCGTGTCAAGGTCCTTGACCGTGACAATTATTTTAAGTATTGCCATGATCATAGACCGTGACAATACTTTGTCACGGTCTTGTCACGGTCATTGACCGTGACACAAAACGCGTGTTTGTTGTCACGGTCAATGACCGTGACAAGGGTGACCAGCTGAAAGGTGACATTTTGACCATTTTGGTGTATTGTATTACACAATATATATATATATATACACGGTAGATCCAAACCTCTTTTTTTCAAAATTACCATATTTTTAAAGGTTTACGCTAGCGACATTCAATCCCCACCCCTACCCACCCCAATTGTCGGAGATTCAACGACTTTCATCAGAGCTATGATTTGGGGTGGGTAGTAGTGGCATAGGGTGCCGCTGGTGCGGACCTCTGAAATTAAGAGAATATTACATAAATGGAGTTTGGATCCACCGGAGCTCCGATTTGGGGTAAGTAGGGGTGACATTTGGTTAGGTTTATATCTATAACATTTTCACAAACATTAACATTTACTGTGTTCATATAACACAGTATGTATATATATATCCAAACCTCTTTTTCTGATATTATCTTATTTTTAACGGTCCGCGCCAACGGCATCCACTCCCCACCCCCACCCACCCCCATTGTCGGAGTTCCAATAACCTTCATCAGAGCTCTGATTTGAGGTGGCATGGGATGCCGATGTAACATTTTCACAAACAGTAATATTTATTATTTGTAAAAATATTACAAATATAAATCTAACCCAATGCTACCCCTACTCACCCCAAACTGGAGCTCCAGTGGATCCAAACCCCGTTTATCCAATATTCTTTTATTTCCTAAGGTCCGCGCCAGCGGCACTCCATGTCACCCCAAATCAGAACTCTGATGAAGGTTTTTGGAGCTCCGACAATTGGGGTTGGTGGTGGTGGGGATTAGATGCCGCTAGCGCGGACCGTTAAAAATAAGACAATATCAGAAAAAAGAGGTTTGGATCGATCGTATATATATATATTGTGTTGTGTATATACTAGGGGTGGCCGTGGGCCGGGCCTGGGCAGGCCCGGTTGGGCTCGGACCGGGCTTATAAAATTAAGTGATATCCCAAGCCCGCTCGGGCCCAGATCGGGCCTTATTATGTAATCCCAAGCCCGCCCAGATTTCAAAGCTCTTTACCTAGGCCCGCCCGATCGGGCCTTGTTATGTTAATTAATAGATTTTTTTTAAATTAAAATACCTATTTTTTTATTTAATGACCTATTTTTTTAATTAAAATATGTTTTAAACTCCATATATTACAAAGTCCGTATATAAAGTTTCTCACTCTACATGAAAAGACTTGGTATACGTTTTTATATTTATAAAGCTCCCCCCCCCCCCCCCCCCACACACACACACACACACATATATATATATATATATATATATATATATATATATATATATATATATATATATATATATTTTTTTTTTTTTTTTGGGACTCGAGTCGGGACGGGCCTCATCGGGCTTAAGAACTCATACCCAAGCTGCCCGAAAAAAATCGGGCCTATTAAATTTTGCCAAGCCCTCTTTGCGGGCCTATTCACCTTATCCAATACCTATTTTTTTATTGGGCGGGCTTGGCGGGCCTCGGGCCTATGGCCACCCCTGGTATATACTGTGTTATAACACAGTAAATGTTACTGTTTGTGAAAATGTTACAAATATAAACTAACCCAATGCTAACCCTACCCACCCCAAATCGAAGCTCTAATAAAGGTTATTGAATAGCGTGGACCTTTAAAAATAAGATAATTTCGAAAAAAAAGGATTTGGATCCAGTGTGTGTGTGTGTGTGTGTACTGTGTTTGCACTGTAAATGTTAATGTTTGTGAAAATATTACAGATATAAACTCATTTCTCTTTCTGGTGCATACAGTAAAGTTTACTGTCTGTGTAATTTTTTTTCTTTGAAATTATATATGCTTCATGGATCTTGTTTGATAGATCTTGTCGAGCAAATTTCAAAAATAGTAATTTTGCGAAAAACGGATATGTCAATTAAAAGTTATGATCATTTGAAGATTAAAAAAAAAAGTTCAACCATTTATGTGACTTCCTCAAGGAAGTTACCAATGGTTGATTTTAAAAGGGTTAAATTATGAAAAAAAATTCCAAAAATTTAGAAGTAGGACTTATATGTAAGGGGAAAACATTGTGGGACTAGAATGTCTAAAAAAAAGTCTAATTGAATCAAAATGTGAATGTCCCTTATATATAAATTGTTCTCCTATGTAAATATATTAACATGACATTACCCTTTGATATTACCGTTATTTATTCTTGAAACTAAGTTTCCAAATGTAAATTTACTGTTTATTCTTAAAAAAATAATGCAGTTTTTAAATATTTTTTGTAGTAAAGTCTAAAATAAAAAAATATTATGGATTAAAATAAAAAATCCAAATAAAAATATTAATAACAATAATTATTGTAATAATAACCATACATGTAAAATATAATATTTTTAAAAACTGTTTTTTCCACTAAAGTGTTTCTATTTTTCGAAAAACTGTTTTTCCAATATTTCTTTATCATAAAGAATTTTTATTTTGTTAAAAACTGTTTTGTTTTGTTAGAAATATTTTTTTAAACTAATTTTTAGAAGTAGGACTTATATCTAAGGGGAAAACATGGTGGGACTAGAATGTCTAAAAAAAAGGCTAATAAGATCTAAATGTGAATGTCCCTTATATATAAATTGTTCTCCTATGTAAATATATTAACATGACATTACCCTTTGATATTACAGTTATTTATTCTTGAAACTATGTTTCCAAATGTATATTTACTGTTTATTCTTAAAAAAATAATGCAATTTTTAAATATTTTTTGTAGTAATGTCTAAAATAAAAAAATATTATGGATTAAAATAAAAAATCCAAATAATAATATTAATAACAATAATTATTGTAATAATAACCATACATGTAAAATATAATATTTTTAAAAACTATTTTTTTCACTAAAGTGTTTCTATTTTTCGAAAATTTGTTTTTCCAATATTTCTTTATTATAAAGAATTTTTATTTTGTTAAAAACTGTTATGTTTTGTTAGAAATATTTTTTTAAACTAATTTTTAGAAGTAGAACTTATATGTAAGGGGAAAACATGGTGGGACTAGAATGTCTAAAAAAAGTCTAATATGATCTAAATGTGAATGTACATTATATATAAATTGTCTCCTATGTAAATATATTAACATGACATTACCCTTTGATATTACAGTTATTTATTCTTGAAACTAAGTTTCCAAATGTATATTTACTGTTTATTCTTAAAAAAATAATGCAGTTTTTAAATATTTTTTGTAGTAAAGTCTAAAATAAAAAAATATTACGGATTAAAATAAAAAATCCAAATAATAATATTAATAACAATAATTATTGTAATAATAACCATACATGTAAAATATAATATTTTTAAAAACTGTTTTTTTCACTAAAGTGTTTCTATTTTTCGAAAAACTGTTTTTCCAATATTTCTTTATTATAAAGAATTTTATTTTGTTAAAAACTATTTTGTTTTGTTAGAAATGTTTTTTTAAACTAATTTTTTATTATAAAATTAGTAATTTTGTTAAAAAAAGTTTTTTCATTAAAACTGTTTCTATTTTTTTTTAAACTGTTTTATTTTCAAAAACCGTTTCTTTTTTTTATTAAAAAGATGTTTTTTCCCATTATAAGCCTATTTTAACCCACCAAAACTGTTTTCATTTTTTATTTTTAAAAAAAATATATTTTTATAAAAAGTAGAATAAACATTTTTATAAAACAGTTTTCTAAAAAAAACATATTTTAATAAAAATATTTTTATAAAAAATAACATAAAATATATTTATAAAAAAAATTTATAAAACATATTTTTATAAAAAATAAAATAAAATATATTTTTATGACCTCCTTCATTCTAATCACAATGTTGAACCACTAATAACACCCACTCACGCTAGTGTACGCTAACACCTTTCTATTAATGCATTCTCTCAGTATGAAGAACTTCCCCAATCGTCTGGAAGCATCTCTTAACACACCAACTGATCGAGTGTAACTCCCCCCTCTTAAAAACTAAAAATGTTTGTCTAATCCATTGTGTTGACTTTTATTCAATTTTTATTACGATAATAATAAGTTTTATCTAAGTTTTACAGCATTTTTATTGTAAACAAATTTTTTTTTATAAAAATATGTTTTTTTTAGAAAACTGTTTTATAAAAAAAAATTATAAAAATATATTTTATTTTATTTTTTATAAAACTATTTTTTGTAAAAAGGTTTTATAAAATATATTTTCTTTTATTTTTTATAAAAATAGTTTTTTTTTAGAAAACTGTTTTATAAAAATGTTTATTCTATTTTTTTTTAAAATAAATCATAAAAACAGTTTTGGTGGGTTAAAATAGGCTTATAATGAAGAAAAAAACAGCTTTTTAATTAAGAAAATAAATTTTTTTTGAAAATAAAACAAGTTTAAAAAAAATAGAAATAGTTTTAATGAAAAAACTTTTTTTAACAAAATAAATATTTTTTATAATAAAAAATTAGTTTAAAAAAATATTTCTAACAAAACAAAACAGTTTGTAACAAAATAAAAATTGTTTATAAAAAAGAAATATTAAAAAAATAGTTTTTGGAAAAATAGAAACACTTTAGTAAAAAAACAGTTTTTATAAATATTATATTTTACATGTATGGTTATTATTATAATAATTATTGTTATTAATATTATTATTTGGATTTTTTTATTTTAATCCATAATATTTTTTTATTTTAGACTTTACTACAAAAAATATTAAAACAATTGCATTATTTTTTTAAGAATAAACAGTAAATATACATTTGGAAACTTAGTATCAAGAATAAATAACTATAATATCAAATGGTGATGTCATGTTAATATATTTACATAGGAGAACAATTTATATATAACCGTTAATAATGTCTTTCAAATTAAGGGTGATGGTATGCATACTGAGAATCTTAATTTTCTGTTTCAGCATTAAAGAAAGAGAGAGGGGCATCTTTAAGAAGAAAGAAGGAAACAAATTAGATTGCACGTAGGGGTGTGCACGAACCCAAATGGACCGAAAAAACCGAACCGAACCTACTTTTACGGTTTTTTTAAATTCGGTTTTAATTCGGTCTTAAAATATGTAGAACCGCATTATTCGGTTCGGTCTCAATTTTGACTCTTAAAAAACAGTTTTGGACCGGACCGGACCGCATTTATTAAAAATATATATATGTTTTTTTTATACATATATATATTTAGTTAAGTGAATTTTTTTAACCCCAATATACGCACACGCACGCACACGGACACAACAACCCTAACTTTCCTAACATATACATTTCTCCTCTCTCTCTCTGCAGAGCACAGCAGCCATTGCTGATTCACCCTAGGTTCCCACAGCAGCCATATCCCTAACACGCATCCACCCATCGCCCACACCAGCCATAGCCCTAACACGCACGCACTGGCACTGCCCATCGCCCAGCCACCCATCGCCCAGCCACCGCCCACCGATCGCAGCCGCCCACCGCAGCCACGCCCATCGCCCATTTGGTATTTCTCTTATTTTTCTAGATCTAACATTTATTTGTGTGTTTGTTAACCTTTATGAGAAAGATTTGTTATGTTACGTGTAAACTATGTATATGGATTTGAAAGAGTTGGCGCTTGCGTTCAATTAAGAAATAATATAATAAATACCATTTTTAACCAACATTAACCCTAAGCATGCAACTAGGTGTGATTGAAACAATATGAAATCATGCAATAAATATTCAACACACAAAGTTTAAGGAAAAATCCCCCACAGGGGCAAAACCATTTGTATATCACTATAATTTGTAAAAGACGGTTTACAATCGGATTACAATGAAATACAGGTTGACTAAGAATTATCCTCGGGTATCGAATTCTGTAGTCGCGGCTGGAAGAAACCCTTTCCAGTAGGGCTGGCGGCTGGAACTATCCCTGTCCAGTAGGGCTGCAATGAAGAGGAAGGAGCGGTCCACTTCACAAGGGTTGAACAACATCAATGGTGTTCTAGGGTTACCAAAAGTGATTCACAAATGTATGGAATTTGTGTGAATCAATGGACTCAAATACCATGAAGACTTAAGAGTTATGGAACTCAGAAAATCGTGTGTAAGTCTCTCTTAAAAACAACCTCTGATCGTGGATTAAATAAGGAACTCTTTGCCTTAGAAAATCTGGCCACGATCTGGCAGAGTTTATCCTCGTCGGATCGGTCCGGTCCTTTAGGCGGATCGGTCCGGTGAAGTTGGATCGGTTCTTTTTCTGAAGACGGATCCATCCGGTTAGCATCGGATCGGATCGGCATTTTGGTGTCATCGGTTCGTTATGGATCCGGAGTGTACTGGTCTCAACACAGCAGGCGGATCGGTCCGGTCCCTTTTGGCGGATCGGTCCGGATGAACTGGATCGGTTCTTTTATCTGGGCCGGATCGGTCCGGTCAGGTCAGTTTCCCTTGATTCCTGTTTCTCCTTTTGATATTCGGATCCGTTGATGAGCATATGATTCTTGAACTTCCTCAACGGTGTAACGGCGTACGACATATACAATATTAATGGAAAAAAATGTCCTTACAAATCTCCCCCTATGTCTATGCCGGTACATACATAAAAACAAACATCCGAATTATCAAAGAAATGAACATGCCTATAGAAATCTACCCTTCCATGAATCCAAAACTAAAAGAGTACAAGTGAATAAGACTGCATCGTTTGATCTTCAATTCTTCAGGAATCTTCACGCTTTTCTCATCAGGGTGTGTATCATGGGATTATCAAGGATGAACCTACACACATGAGACAAATCAAATACCAAGTGACGTATCGAGTTTGAAATGAGATAAACATAAGCACAATTTAAGATGATATCCTCAGAATTTCAAAACTCCCCCATAGTCAGATAATTCATTCTCCCCCTTTTTTATGATGTCCCCAAATAGACAAATGATAGAGATAAATCAAGAAATCAAGTACCGGGGTGACACAAGGCATAAAATCACACCATGAATGAACATAAAACAACCAAGTCGGTGATAGCGTAAAAGAATGGGTGTGATCAAAATTCGATAGGAAAATCAAAACATACAAACATGACATATGTGCACGATGAATATTGGATATTCCTAACGAATGAACTCAAATGCTTCCTTTGGTGTAAAAGATTGGAAATATAAGACATTGACTATATCAAATCTACAAATCGAAGCTCAAAGTGATTTCTACACCAATAACGTCCAAAATGTTTTTCATGCTTTTTCAGGACTTTCAAGGAAGTGCAAACCCGTTTTTCAATCTCCAACCAAACTCCCTCAGATATTATTTTGAATAGAGGCATTCTAAATTCTCAAACTTTGGAGAATTGATGGTGAAACCTAAGTGGCCCATATTTGGCATGTATTGCTTTTTATTGCCTTATCAATTTTTTCGGGCTCTTTTAACCTCTTAGGACCTCGGATATTACAATACCTCCATTTTTTAGGTCCTTTTTAACGGTGGCTTTTGCGCAAAGTATAAAGAGTCAACTTTCACAGCCCCTCTCCGTTATGCAAATAATCACACAGTCTCACCAAAACGGTTTTTACATGCAATCCAATCTTGTCAAGTTTTATCGCATATTGTACATTGTATAGACAGAATTGAGATAGAAACACTCAAGCCAATATGTGATAGACAAGTGCAATAATCAAATAAAGCCATGCATGTGTGCAATAAAGGATATAGGAGTTTGGCATGTAGGAAATATCACTAATTACATCTCAATGACTCCAATCAATGTTAAGCACATGGATGACATGATGTAGCCTCTCAAATCTCTATAAAACAGTCACATGGAAAAATGGAATGAAGTTGTGACTTGGCTATCTTAAATGCTCATCCATAAAAGGCAAATCTCTTTTTGAATTTTTCAAAAATTTTATCAAAATAAAATCTTTTTGTTTTTTTCTAAAAAGAGAATCTTTTTGTATTTTTCAAAGAATAAAAAAAATTTATACAAATATACAGCACACTAATAATACAATCTAGCAATAGGCATCAGATGATATGTAAATGGCAATGCAACCTATGCTAGACATGGACCAACCCCTCAGTCAACTGTACAAATCCCCAAAGACTTCCTAAGACTCTAAAATCTAAGGGCATCTAAAGGTTTCGTGAAAATATCGGCTAACTGACGGTCCGTGGGAACAAAACTCAGGGTTACGACCTTCTCCTCAACTAACTGACGTATAAAGTGCTCGCGTAACCTGATGTGCTTTGTGCGCGAATGTTGGACAGGATTGCGGGATATGTGTATCGCGCTCGTGTTATCACAGGAAATGGTCATGGTGTCCTGTGAAATCCCATAATCCTCCAACATTTGCTTCATCCACATGAGTTGCGTGCAACAACTCCCGGCGGCGATGTACTCAGCCTCCGCAGTGGACAAAGAGATGGAGTTTTGCTTCTTGCTCAACTAAGAGACAAGAGCAGAACCAAAGTAGAAACACGCACCCGAAGTGCTCTTACATCCATCTACGTCCCCGGCCCAATCGGCATCCGAATAGGCGGACAAACGGTCATCGGTATCAAAGGAATACCAAATACCGTATGAGAGAGTCCCACTCACGTATTTGATAATAAGTTTTAGAGCGAGTAAGTGTGACTCTTTAGGAGACGCCTGATAACGCGCACAGACTCCAACACTAAAGGCAATATCGGGACGACTAGCAGTCAAGTAGAGAAGACTGCCTATCATACTCCGATACAAGGTTTGCTCTACGTCCTTGCCTGAAGTGTCCTTACTAAGCTTGGTAGAAGTACTCATAGGTGTACGTGCATGCTTAGCGGAGTCTAAACCAAATTTCTTCACTAGGTCTCTAGCATACTTGGATTGGGAGATGAACATCCCATCCTCTAGCTGACGAACCTGGAGACCAAGGAAGAATGTAAGCTCACCAACCATGCTCATCTCAAACTCACTTTTCATCTCCTCCTCAAAGTGGTGAGCATGATGGGAGCATGTGGATCCAAAGACTATGTCGTCCACATAGACTTGGGCAACCAAGATAGCACCGTCATCTCTCCTGACGAACAACGTCATATCAACTCCCCCTCTCTTGAAGCCACGGGCTAAGAGATAGGAAGTAAGCCTCTCGTACCAAGCGCGGGGTGCTTGCTTCAAACCATACAAGGCTTTCCTCAGATAGTAGACGTGATCAGGGTGCTTAGGGTCTTCAAACCCTTTTGGTTGTTCCACATAAACTTCTTCCTGTAGAATGCCATTCAGAAAGGCACTCTTGACATCCATCTGATATACCTTGAAGTGCAGATGACATGCGATGGCGAGCAGAAGACGGACTGACTCAAGCCTCGCAACAGGAGCAAATGTCTCCCCAAAGTCTACACCCTCTATCTGTGTGTAGCCTTGAGCGACCAACCTAGCCTTATTTCTGATTATGGTACCATTTTCATCCATTTTATTCTTGAAAATCCACCGGGTACCAATAACATTAGTATTACTAGGTCGGGGGACAAGTTCCCAGACATTGTTCTTCTTAAACTGAAGCAACTCATCCTGCATAGCAGATATCCAGTGTTCATCTTTGAGTGCTTCTTTGTGGTTCTTGGGCTCGACTTTGGACGTGTAGCAATGATGACTAACAACGTTCTCTAGTTGAGCACGAGTCTTGACCCCTAGAGTGGGATCGCCAACAATGGCTGAAGGATCATGACTCTTGCGAACCCAAACAGGTGTGTCCCCTAACACAGGAATAGGGTCCACAGAGTGTGGGAGAGGAATAAGAAAATCACTGTCAGAATAATCCTCATCCTCACGCTGAAGGTTGGGATCAATAACCGTCGGAGGTTCGTCATCGTGCACAGTGACATTTATTGATTCCATAACTTTAGAGCTCTTCAGGTTAAAAACTCGGTACGCTCTACTGTTCGATGAATATCCTAGCAATATTCCCTCGTCGCTCCGGGAGTCAAACTTTCCTAATTGCTCTCTATCTCGTAGAATGTAGCATTTACTCCCAAAAACACGAAAATATGCCAAGTTGGGTTTCTTGTCAGTCCACAATTCATAAGGCGTCGTAAGTGTGTGTGGACGAAGATAAACCCTATTCACCGTGTGGCATGCAGTAGACACTGCCTCTGTCCAAAATCTCCTAGAAACTTTACGACCTAGAAGCATAGATCTAGCCATCTCTTGGATCGTTCTATTCTTCCTCTCAACACTCCCATTTTGCTGAGGAGTTCTCACAGCAGAAAACTCATGTTTGATCCCAAGTCTATCACAGTACAAATCCACCTTTGCTTCCTTAAATTCAGTGCCGTTGTCACTACGTATTCTGTTAATAGTGACCCCGTGTTGATTTTGCAGGACACGGCACTTGGTCGTTAAAAATTCTACAGCATCAGATTTCTCTCTTAGAAAACCTACAATAGAGTATCTAGAGAAATCGTCTACCATCACGAGAATGTATCTCTTACCACCTAGACTCTCCGTGCGAGTAGGACCCATACGATCCATGTGAATCAACTCAAGAGCACGGGAGGTGGTAATGGAATTCAACTTCCTATGAGGGCTACGGATTTGTTTTCCAACTGACAGGGTCCACAAATCATGGAAGTTGGCTTTCCAAGAGATGGTAAGCCACGTACTAGGTCCTTTTTGACTAAACGAGATAAATCTCTAACATTCATATGACCTAGACGTTGGTGCCACAGATCCATAGGAGTGATCGTGGCGTTGTTGCAAACTAGTGAGGATGTGGGCTCAGTCCCATAGCAGTTATCCTCTGTCCTCACTCCTTGCACTAAAAGTTTACCGGCTTGATTATAGACCTTACAAGCTTCCCGGTCAAACTTTACTGCAAAGTCATCGTCGCACAGCTGGCTGATGCTAAGAAGGTTTGCTTTCAAACCTTTGACGTACAGCACATTCTCTAGCTTTGGAAAACCTAGTAACTCTACTGTACCTCGTCCAACTATGCTAGATTTGCTACCATCTCCAAAGGTGACTCTCCCATCATTATAATCCTCAAGATGGGTAAAATATGAGACATCACCTGTCATGTGTCTGGAGCATCCACTATCAAAATACCACTGTGAGGTATTATGTGCTTTGAGAGCGACATGGACAACAAGGGCCTTTTTCTCTTTCTTAGGAACCCAAGTGTAGGTACCTTTTTGTATTCCCTTGTTGTTGTTGGTTTTAGCTGGAATGCGGGGCGCATTCATTGATGGTAAGGTCATCCGTGAATTCCTCCATCAAACTCTATGATGTGGCGGCTAGAAACTCAACACGCTCTCTCAGACTGGCAAACTCATCAGTCTGATGTGGTGGAGCAAACGTACGTCGTGTCCGACCCAACTTATAGCAATCATCCCTAAGGTGTCCATTTCTTTTGCAATGGGAGCAAAAGAGCACAGTATTAGGAGGACTTTGGTTTGCTTTTCTTGGTCGAACTCTCCTTCTTGGTTTTTTATGACGGCCATAAGGAGTCATAGTAAACTCAGGAATTGGTTCGGGTGCAATTTGGGACGTGGAGGCACCATCAAAACCTATTCCTTGCCTATCACCAAAACCTAAAGCGGGACCGAGGAGCATATTTCCCATCTTCCCAGATCTGTCCTCAATTTGTACCTTGACTTTCCTAGCTCTCTCAAGGTCATGAGTAAGCTGAGCAACAAGGGCTTCAAGTTTCTTTCGAGTTTCCAGGGAGGAATGGAGCTCACTCGTAAGACTAGCCACTTGTTTAGTCAAGTCCGCTTTTTCTTTCTCAAAACTGCTCTCTCTCTCTCTTTAAGCAAATTCTCTTTATTAAACCAGGCAGACTCTCTCTCTCTCAAGGTGGTGCAGGTGGAGGACTCTCTATCTCTCAACTCTTCTTCTAACGCGGTGATCCTAAGAACTAACGCCTTGTTACGTTTTTTAGTTTTGAAAGACTCATTATATAACTCGGCGTAGGCGCGTTGAAGGTTACTCTCATCCTCACTACCTTCCTCCTCTCCCTCACTCTCTTCGCTCTCGCTGTCGAGGTGTCCCTGTGAAGTAGCATCCTCATCGTTGTGAGATGCACTAGGAGTACTCACATGACTAGCCATGAACGCGATGAAGTTACGCTCATGCGGTGACTCATCTCCCGAGTTCACCGACTCGACCTCACTGTCGTCACTAAGGGTAGCATTTAGGACAGCTTTACCCTTTTCCCTATTTAGACGAGTGGCACACTCAAACGCTCTGTGTCCCTTACCGTCGCACTCAAAACACCTCTCACTGTCTTTAGGGGGTTCTTTGAAATCTTTCTTTTCAACCTTATTTTTCTGAAAATTCTTTTTATCTTTGAAGTTCCCATTTTTCTTAAATTTCAGAATTTTCTTGAAGTTTTTAGCAAATAATGCCAAATCATCTATGTCAAACTCACATTCAGAATCAGAAGTTTCTATCTTTCTAGATGACTCGACTCTCTTTCTTGCCGACCCCTCACTTTTTCTCTCTTGGGCTTTAAGGGCAATTCCCTTATCTTTTGGCTTGGCAGATTTAGGAAACATGTCTATTTCATAAGTTTGTAAATCTCCTACCAGTTCTTCCAATTTTAGTGTATTTAAATTACCCAAGGAATTTAGCACAGTGACTTTAGGTATAAAACGCTTAGGAAGGGAACGAAGAATCTTTTTAACAACTCTAGCATTTGGAATATGTTCACCAAGATTATAGCTAGTATTAACAATGTCAGAAAGCCTAGCATAAAATTCATCAAAACATTCATTTTCATGCATGGTGATGGTTTCAAATTGAGTTGTTAAATTTTGCAATTTTGACTCTTTAACAGCATTTGTTCCTTCATGGGTAAGTTGCAAAATATCCCATGCCTCCTTTGACGCGGTGCACGTCATTATGCGTTTGAACTCATCAGGTGTGACAGACCCAGAAATAGCACTTAGACCCTTAGAATTAAAAGAAGACCATTTAAATTCTTCATCAGTCCAAGAAATGTCAGGTTTCAAGTTGGTCACATTATCAACAGTCACGGTGGGAGGAGTCCACCCTCGTTCAACCAAAATCCAGACACGTTCATCAATGGCTTTTAAAGCCGACCTCATACGGGCTTTCCAATAAGCATAATTTGACCCGTCAAAAATAGGCATTTTATAATATGACTTCTCTATATGAACACGCTCTTTTCAAAAATCAATTTATTTCAAAAATTGATATCTTTAGAAAAATTTTGCGGAAGTAAGGAATACGCGATAGAATGGCGTAACCTGCTCTGATACCAATTTGAAAGAGTTGGCGCTTGCGTTCAATTAAGAAATAATATAATAAATACCATTTTTAACCAACATTAACCCTAAGCATGCAACTAGGTGTGATTGAAACAATATGAAATCATGCAATAAATATTCAACACACAAAGTTTAAGGAAAAATCCCCCACAGGGGCAAAACCATTTGTATATCACTATAATTTGTAAAAGACGGTTTACAATCGGATTACAATGAAATACAGGTTGACAAAGAATTACCCTCGGGTATCGGATTCTGTAGTCGCGGCTGGAAGAAACCCTTTCCAGTAGGGCTGGCAGCTGGAACTATCCCTGTCCAGTAGGGCTGCAATGAAGAGGAAGGAGCGGTCCACTTCACAAGGGTTGAACAACATCAATGGTGTTCTAGGGTTACCAAAAGTGATTCACAAATGTATGGAATTTGTGTGAATCAATGGTATGAATCAATGGACTCAAATACCATGAAGACTTAAGAGTTATGGAACTCAGAAAATCGTGTGTAAGTCTCTCTTAAAAACAACCTCTGATCGTGGATTAAATAAGGAACTCTTTGCCCTAGAAAATCTGGCCACGATCTGGCAGAGTTTATCCTCGTCGGATCGGTCCGGTCCTTTAGGCGGATCGGTCCAGTGAAGTCGGATCGGTTCTTTTTCTGAAGACGGATCCATCCGGTTGGCATCGGATCGGTTCGGCATTTTGGTGTCATCGGTTCGTTATGGATCCGGGGTGTACTGGTCTCAACACAGCAGGCAGATCGGTCTAGTCCCTTTTGGCGGATCGGTCCGGATGAACCGGATCGGTTCTTTTATCTGGGCCGGATCGGTCCGGTCAGGTCAGTTTCCCTTGATTCCTGTTTCTCCTTTTGATATTCGGATCCGTTGATGAGCATATGATTCTTGAACTTCCTCAACGGTGTAACGGCGTACGACATATACAATATTAATGGACAAAAATGTCCTTACAGGATTCTTTGAGGAAAGCTTATTTTAGTTTTCTTCTCTATTTAATATAATTTTCTATGGATTCTAGTTTTGTTCAGATTGGGTTGTTGTGCTTGATGTTTTATTAAAAAAAAAAATTAAATTAAATATAGATTGGGTGTTTGTTCAGATTGGGTGTTTGTGCTTGATGTTCAGATTGGGTGTTTGTGCAGATTTGTTACATATTTTTTCTTCCGAAATTTAATTAAATTATTTGCTTAAGTAGTAATTATTTATTTGTTTTGATTGTAGGTTGAATTTCGATCTCACATATCTTTTTTTTATGGCGGAACCACCCTCAAAATCCCAGGTATGGTATCTTTTTAGGGAGATATCTTTTTTTAATTATATTATTATTTTTTATTCTTTTTTGATCTCGCATATATTTTTTTATTGTAGGTTGATGATCCAAAGTCCGTCAATGCTACTATGCATGGACCAATTGACCTTGATACATCACCACAGAAAAAGAGAAAAAAGGGCTCTACGGTATGGGATCATTTTACTAAGAACAATGATAAAAAAAATCCTAGGGCATCATGTAACTATTGTGGTATCACATATGCTTGTCATGCTAGGAAAAATGGGACTAAAAATTTACTAAGCCATACTCCCTCGCGTCGAGCGTATCAAAAAACGTGTTTGGATGTTTTAGATGACAATAACAATGGACAACAAAAACTATCTTTTATTCCAAAGAAAGATGATGGGGGAAATGGTCCAAGTTTAAATCTTTTACTCATGTCGTTTAATGCCGAAGCTTGTAGGCAAGGACTTGCGAAAATGTTGATGATTGATGAGCTTCCATTTAAGTTTGTTGAGAATGAAGGTTTTAGGAGATTCATGGCACTCGCCCAACCGAGGTTAATTATATCGAGTCGTACCACGATTGCGCGGGATTGCATCAATCTTTATAAAAAAAATTGAAAAAAGAGTTAAAAGTTGGATTGAAAGGGCAAAGGGTTTATCTTACAACCGATGCAGGGTCATCGATTCAAAAAATAAATTATATGTGTCTTACGGCCCACTTTATTGACAAGGATTGGAAGCTTCACAAAAAAATACTTAACTTTTTTCAAGTTAAAAGTCACAAGGGTGAGGAACTTGGGATGGTTGTTGAGGATTGTTTAATTAATTGGCGAATTGAAGGTATTTTCACAATCACGGTTGATAATGCTAGCTCTAATAACGGTACGGTTCATCATTTAAAAAGAAAAACAAAAAATTACAAAGGCACCGTATTAGAGCATGAGCATTTGCATATGAGATGTTGTGCACATATCTTAAATCTAATTGTAGGTGATGGTTGCAGGGAATTTGATGAGTCAATTGCGAAAGTGAGGAGGGTTGTGAAATATGTTAAGTCTTCTCCATCTAGGTTGGATATTTTCAAGAGATATGTTGAAAAGGTAAAAATAGAATCAAAAAGTCTATTATGACTAGATGTACCAACTAGATGGAACTCGACTTACATGATGTTGGAGTCCGCTTTGAAATTTGAGAAAGTCTTTGAGAGGATGGATGAGGATGGCGAACAATACAAAAAATATATTGGTGAGGAAGATTGAAAACGTAAGTAATTTCCTTTGTATTTAAAACTCAATAGATGATGCGGAAGCGTTGAGAGAAAATGGTACAACAATTAAACAAAACAAATTTAGTTTAATAAAACAAAATTAATCGATTCATATATTCACTTAAACCGATTCATTAATCCAAGTCCTAGAATTTGCCTAAGTCATATTTATCAAAATTAGCAAATTAGGCGAAACCAAATTTTAGCAAGTGACTTGAATTAAGTATACATTACCCAACATTTAATATAAGTCTTAATTAAATTGAGTGTGATAAATTAAACCGAATTTTATCTTGAATTATTCTAAGCATGCGTTCTACATTATTAAGCAAGATAAAATAAACAATATCACACTACGCCGCGATGTACGAGGAAAAACCCAAGACGGGAAACAACCTCGGACGGCCCTAGCCACAAGTCCACTAGATACGGAATTACAATTACAAGACAGATAGACTTACAACGACTGACTCGATCCCTCTCAAGCCTCGATGCTTCTTCTCGTAGACACCTCTTCCTAGCTGACAACCTCGGAACTCCACCGCGGTCTCGGAATCCACCGATGGGGCTTTCTATGGTCACCGTCACCCGAACAAGGAGACTTTCTCCAAGTGGGTAGAATCACAACAAAAATTCTTCTTCTTTGATGGATGTAGAAGCAAACCAAAACTTCTCTTCTTGAATTCGGTAGAGATAAACCGGTGCCAAAAACTCCACGCAATTGATAAGTATATAGAACTTGTAATAAACTCAATTGGGTGTAAACACTAGAGTGATGAAAATATTTCTCTAAACATCTCACTCAAAACATGAACATTTTCCTAAAACAAATTTTCTCTCAAACTCTCTCTAAGAGATGGAAATGGTATGGAAAAGTTAATTTGGAAAATGTCATTCCCGCACATTATTAAGTCTGAAAAAGTTGGTTAAAAAACAAGTGGGGAAGTGAGTGAAAAACTGCCAAAAACTGTTCCCGCCTGACAGCTCGTTCGAACGACATTTCGTTCGAACGAAGTATCATTCGAACGAGACTTCTAACGATGCTCCAGTCTGGACTCGTTAGAAGCTCGTTGGAAATCTCGTGAGAACGACAATCTCGTTCGAACGACATTTCTAACGACAGTGGGAACTCGTTGGCAGGTTCGTTCGAACGACATCTGGTTCGAACAAAAAAACTCGTTCGAACGACATATCTAACGAACGACCAGAAAGATTGTAAAATTCGATTTTGGCCCAGAAAACTTTATGAACTTAATTTAAAGTTTTATATAATATCTTTCTTAAAACAAAACGCAGTTTTTATAAAACCTAACACCTAATAAACTTTGTTCCAAGCTCCTATATATATATAATTGCATTCATACCTTGGGAGCATGGAACCATAGTTGTTGACGTAGAAACGAGGCACGCAAACCGGCATTTTGATGAAGCTTTATATTCTTTGCCGCTACGTCTTCAACACACACTTCATAGTCTTGAGAATATTACAATTAAATACTACCCTATGAATAAATGTTTTTGTCCGGAATTGAGCCAAAACTACATATGGACTCAATTGAAAATTTGTGTCCTTACAAATCTCCCCCTTTAGCTATTCCGGGACAAAAACCAAACAAAAATCCTAAAGGGCCGTCAAGCTCTACTAGACTCAAAACATAGCATAACCCACCCATAACTTGACTCAACCCAAGGATTAAACACTTTACCTTTAAACAATGCCGCTTTAGAAGAATACCTGCACACTAAGCAAACTCATCAAATGCATAGGGAATATCAAAATATAAAATGCAATTAATTGAATTATTCCCCCTAAATTAATTCTCCCCTTTATCAAACACATGACCTACTTAGAAAGACGTCTCCCCCTAAGATAAATCTCCCTCAAATGAAGATACGATAATAATAGGATTAGATACCATTTCCCCCCCTATCATCATTCTCCCCCTTTTTGCTCAGGAATAGGAAAAAGGATAAAGAACTAATAAACAACATGTTGAAGCTTAAAGTGATGAGACATGAAAGCATATGGGCAATAAAAGCAAGGCAAAAACAACAAAATATAATATATATATATAGATTAAAACTATACCAATAGAGTACTTGCTTATATATATAGATATATACACACATATAACACAAAAGACAATAAGGTTGCACACTCGTATGGCAAAAATGTGTCATATGGAAACGTAAGTGTTGGGGTGTGAACTAGCAACAATTAAATTTAGACCCAAACACTTAATAAACATTCACGGAGTTCTCATTTGATTGCAAACTTTATCACATTTAAATATAACCTCATGTGAAAATATGAAGATTGAACTCAATGAATAAACATACACAATGCATACAAGCCTAGCATGATGATGATTCTACAAACCAAATAGAGTCATGACATTAAAGACAACTAGGATAAACGGACATTGTGTAAACCGTTGATATACCATCCAATTCTCCCTCAATAAGCATATATATATTCTTTTGCTTTTGAATGAATATATCAAACAAACATAGGCCTTGGTAATTGATTTTCTTTTGAATGCCAAATATTCTATTTTTAGGCCTTTGGATCACGTATTTCTTTTAGATCCAAAAAACGGTGGCTTACTATCGCAAAGGATTTGATTCATCCTTTCGGAGCCCTTCCCCGTGCACATTTGGATTTATCATGTTTTCATTTTCACACAAATCTCACATGCAACGGATTTTGACATGCACTAGTCCTCCTAGGTCAAAGATATGTAGATGACTAGATTGGTAGGAGAACACCTCAAAAAGCTCAAATATAACATGTGACATTAAGATTTCAAAAGAGCTCGTGCATGTGTGAATAGAGGCATATAGAAATAGAATCCATTTAAACAATACAAAATCCAACTACTCCATATAAAACATGGTAAAGAACATTTTAAGGATTGAAAATCTAAACCAAAAGTTCTAGCCACATGGGAGCGTAAACGATGGGATTCAAACAAAAATATATGCCACTTAAAGTGTGTCAAACTAAAATACACACAAAATAAAATCTTTTTGAGTTTTTAACATATTTAATCAAAAGTAAATATTTACTCAAAAGGACAAACAAAAATCATTTGTATTTTTCATTAAGCTTAAATGAGATAAATAAAACACAAATGATAAACAAAAATCTTTTTATATTTTTCAATTAATTCAAACACAAAATATAATACAAAAAGATAAACAAGTCATAATTTCTAGCATGTGATATCAAATAAAGCAATGACTAGAAAATTGACTAAACAAGCATACATTTAGCATGTGAATATAGCATAAAGTACAAACGCTAAAGTATGCAAACACTAACACATTCATCCTTTAGATTTAGCGAGGGAGGAAGCATGTGAAAGTAAATGAGAATCAACAACCCTATTTTGTAAGGCAACCAAGTCGGATTTCCTAACCCAAATTAATGAGGAATGACTATCTTGGGGTGTAGGAACGTTAACTACCGTGGTTACTTTACTATGGGGTTTTCTAAGAATTCGTTTAAGATCTAAACAAAATTTCCTAAGATGACCTTGTCGACCACAATGTGTACAAGTGAGAACATGTCGAAAATATTTACTTAAGGAGTGATCTTTAAAAGTATTCCTAGTTGATTCTCCTAAAACATTGGTTTGGGCATTATGAGTAAATTCATTACAAGGATTGAAGCCTAAACCACAAGTGTCATTTTTAATTTGGACCGTTCCTAACATTTTATCTAGTTTTTCTGAACGACATTCCAAATCAAATTTGACATTACTAGAATCTTTTAATTTATTTTCCAATTCTACAATGTTAGATTCTAGTAAAACATTTCGCTCTTCAAAAGCAAGAAGCTCCTTTTTCACAGATTCCATTAAACCCCTAAGGCTATCTCTTTCGCCTTCTACATAATCAAGCTTATCTTGAAGAGTCCTCAGATGTGTCCTAAGGTATTCTATTAAAACATTTTCATCAATGACCTTGACACTTTCTCTTAAACTAGCTTCTAACTTCAAATTAGCTCTTTTCAATTTAATAGATTCTTTATAAAGTTCTTGAAAAGCATTTTGAAGTTCACTCACATTAACCTCTTCTTCATTTTCACTCTCACTTTCTTCTTCACTCTCACTATCATCAAAAATAAGAGAATCATGTACAATGACCTTAGAAGTGGCATATTCTATCATTTCATCAATCGATGAGTTGTCACAATCACTCACATGACTAGCCATAAAAGCCACAAAATTTTTCTTAGTGGGGGAATCAGGCTTTTCTTCCTTATCACTATCACTAAGGGTTGCATTATATGAAATGGGTCGCTTGCCATCTTTCCTTAGTTTAGTGGGGCACTCATAAGCCCTATGGCCATAACCTTCACAACCAAAACATTTATCAGACTCGTCCCTATCTAAATTGTCATTGCTAGGTTTAGGGATCTTCTCGGCTTTAGAAATCTTCTCGATTTTATCATGTTTAGAAGTATCAAATTTCTTAAAATCATTTTTAAATTTATCTTTGTTAAATTTAATAAATTTTCTAAATTTACGAGCAAATAAAGCCATGTCTTCCGAGTCACTATCACTATCGCTCTCTACTACATGTTTGACCTCTTTTCGGTCTTTTAAAGCAACGCCCTTTTCAATTTTCTTTTCAGTTTTAGAGGGAAACATATCTAGTTCATAGGTTTGTAAATCACCTACAAGCTCTTCTAATTTCGTAGAGGCTAAAGTGGGTAAAGAATTTAAAACGGTCACCTTTGGAATAAATCTATCGGGTAGGGACCTCAAAATTTTCTTTACAACACGGTCGTCAGGTATTTTCTCTCCCAAGTTAAAAGATGAATTAACAATATCAGAAAGTCTAGCATAGAATTCATCAAAAGTTTCTTTTTCATTCATTTTGATAGTTTCAAATTGAGTGGTGAGGTTTTGGAGTTTTGAAGCTTTAACGACACTAGTTCCTTCATGAGTTAATTGTAAAATATCCCAAGCTTCTTTAGCGGTTTCACACGTCATAATACGTCGGAATTCATCCGGTGTGACAGAGCTAAACAAAGCATTTAAACCACGGGAATTGAAATTAGCAAGTTTAAACTCATTTTCAGTCCATCTATCGGCGGGTTTGATAACACGTTCATTTTCAACTAAATAAGTTGGTGGGGACCACCCGTTAACAACAGACATCCAAACTCTTTCGTTGATAGATTTTAGTGCCGATCTCATTCGCGCTTTCCAATACGCGTAGTTTGAACCATCGAAAATAGGAAATTTTGAAAATGGGGAAAAATCCATTTTAGCCAAAAATTATTCAAAAAAATCGTTAACGAAATAATTTATCGCTTTGGCTCTAATACCAATTTGAAAACGTAAGTAATTTCCTTTGTATTTAAAACTCAATAGATGACGCGGAAGCGTTGAGAGAAGATGGTAAAACAATTAAACAAAACAAATTTAGTTTAATAAAACAAAATTAATCGATTCATATATTCATTTAAACCGATTCATTAATCCAAGTCCTAGAATTTGCCTAAGTCATATTTATCAAAATTAGCAAATTAGGCGAAACCAAATTTTAGCAAGTGACTTGAATTAAGTATACATTACCCAACATTTAATATAAGTCCCAATTAAATTGAGTGTGATAAATTAAACTGAATTTTATCTTGAATTATTCTAAGCATGCGTTCTACATTATTAAGCAAGATAAAATAAACAATATCACACTACGCCGCGATGTACGAGAAAAAACCCAAGACGGGAAACAACCTCGGACGGCCCTAGCCACAAGTCCACTAGATACGGAATTACAATTACAAGACAGATAGACTTACAACGACTGACTCGATCCCTCTCAAGCCTCGATGCTTCTTCTCGTAGACACCTCTTCCTAGCTGACAACCTCGGAACTCCACCGCGGTCTCGGAATCCACCGATGAGGCTTTCTATGGTCACCGTCACCCGAGCAAGGAGACTTTCTCCAAGTGGGTAGAACCACAACAAAAAGTCTTCTTCTTTGATGGATGTAGAAGCAAACCAAAACTTCTCTTCTTGAATTCGGTAGAGATAAACCGGTGCCAAAAACTCCACGCAATTGATAAGTATATAGAACTTGGAATAAACTCAATTGGGTGTAAACACTAGAGTGATGAAAATATTTCTCTAAACATCTCACTCAAAACATGAACATTTTCCTAAAACAAATTTGCTCTCAAACTCTCTCTAAGAGATGGAAATGGTATGGAAAAGTTAATTTGGAAAATGTCATTCCCGCACATTATTAAGTCTGAAAAAGTTGGTTAAAAACCAAGTGGGGAAGTGAGTGAAAAACTGCCAAAAACTGTTCCCGCCTGACAGCTCCTTCGAACGACATTTCGTTCGAACGAAGTATCGTTCGAACGAGACTTCTAACAATGCTCCAGTCTGGACTCGTTAGAAGCTCGTTGGAAATCTCGTTAGAATGACAATCTCGTTCGAACGACATTTCTAACGACAGTGGGAACTCGTTGGCAGGTTCGTTCGAACGACATCTGGTTTGAACAAAAAAACTCGTTCGAACGACATATCTAACGAACGACTAGAAAGATTGTAAAATTCGATTTTGGCACAGAAAACTTTATGAACTTAATTTAAAGTTTTATATAATATCTTTCTTAAAACAAAACGCAGTTTTTATAAAACCTAACATCCAATAAACTTTGTTCCAAGTTCCTATATATATATAATTGCATTCATACCTTGGGAGCATGGAACCATAGTTGTTGACGTAGAAATGAGGCACGCAAACCGGCATTTTGATGAAGCTTTATATTATTTGCCGCTACTTCTTCAACACACACTTCATAGGCTTGAGAATATTACAATTAAATACTATCCTATGAATAAATGTTTTTGTCCGGAATTGAGCCAAAACTACATATGGACTCAATTGGAAATTTGTGTCCTTACAAAGATGAAAATGATAATGATATTGGAGGGAGAGGGGTGGGGGAACGAAAATTGGGTTCGCCTAATAGTGAGGATTAGGATATGGTGAGAAGTTTTGTGAAATTTCTTTCAATATTTTATCATGCAACATTGAAATTTTTCGGAACTTTATATGTAACCTCAAATGCCTTTTTCCACGAGCTTATAATGATTCAAAGCAAGTTGATATCTTTGAGAAACAATGGAGATTTTTTTTGTCTACTATGGCGGCTAGCATGCAATCTAAATTTGACAACTATTGGAATGTCGAGAAAATAAACTTTCTCTTGATCGTTGCGGTGGTTCTTGATCCTAGATATAAGTTGAAGTATGTTGAATACTTTTTTGGAGAGTTGCATGGCTTTGTTTTGGCAATAGACTTGACTAGGAAGGTAAGAGAGACTTTAGTTCGACTTTTTGATTGGTACCATGGAAATAGTTCTTCTAATACAAATTCGAGTAATATAACTCCAACACCAACTTTTGTCGTGCTTAATGATGATGATGATATGGATGGGCGTGCATTTTTGTTTTCTCAATATAAAAAACATTTGGAAGCAAAAGATAACTTTGGCGCTAAGTCGGAAGTTGAAAAATATTTGTTAAAAACATGTGAGATGCATTGTACAGATTTTGATATTCTTAGTTGGTGGAAAAATAATCAAAGTAGATATCCAATCCTTCTCTTGTTGCTCGTGATATATTAGCTATTCCCGTGTCTACCGTTGCTTCGGAATCCGCATTTAGAACGGGAGGTCGTATTCTTGACCCTTTTCGTAGCTCATTATCAACAAATACTGTGGAAGCACTTGTTTGTGGTCAAAATTGGCTACGCTCCTCAACAAAGCCAATAAATATTCGAGATTCGTTGGAGGACATTCAACAACTAGAGAAACTTGATTCGGGTAACAAATTGTTATTTTGTGATATTTCATCTTATTTGATTGTTTAAATTCTATTATTGAAAAACTTGTTTTTAATAATTTGTAGGGTTGTTGGGAACTACAAGTGGAGAAGTTTAATGCGCAGCATGGCCATATTTTGTGATATTTCATCTTATTTGATTGTTGAACTTGTAATACTTTAGTTAAACATGATACTTTGTTATGAATTGTATTAATTATGTGGTGGACATATTTTGTTACGGAGAAGTTTAATGTGTGGCGTGGGGTGGCGGCATGGATGTATGTGGGTATTAGTTATTTTTTGTATCTGGATATTAGTTGTTTTTCTTAAAATAGTGCTATTTTTTTTTAAATAGTGTGCTATTTTTTTAAAAGAAAAATGTTGTTTTTAAAAGAAAATTGTTGTTTTTTTTAAAAGAAAATTGTTGTTTTAATGCAGTTTTTAATAAAAAAATGTGATGTTTTTTAATGGAGTTCTACATGTGTTGTTTTTAATAAAAAATGCAGTTTTACAAAAAAAAAAAGGGTTGTTTTTAATAATAAAAAATGTGCTATTTTTTTATTTGTATGGACCGAATAGGACCGAGGCCGAACACGGACCGTTTGAAAATCGAATGGGACCGAGACCGATAATTTTGATCCGGTCTCGGTCCGTAATTTTTTAGGACCGATTAATGCGGTCCAATCCCAAAAATACCCCAAAACCGGACCGGACCGGACTGCGAACACGCCGAACGGGGTTGCCTACATCACAGCGGGGTCACGACTCCATCTGGGTGATTGTGGACCGTTTGACCAAGGTGGCTCATTTTCTGCCAGTAAGGACAGATTATACCACAGGCCAGTATGCTCAGTTGTTCATTGCTGAGATTGTTAGGCTACATGGGGTGCCCTTGAATATTGTGTCAGATAGAGACAAGATTTTCGTGTCGCATTTTTGGGAGAGTTTTCAGGAGGCCATGGGTACAGAGTTGAGATTGAGTTAAGCTTATCACCCACAGACAGATGGACAAACAGAGCGTACCAATCAGATATTGGAGGATATGATACGCATGTGTGTCCTTGATTCTGGGGGAGGTTGGGAGTCACATCTTCCACTGGTGGAGTTTGCTTATAATAACTCTTATCAATTCACGTTTGGCATGGCTCCGTTTGAGGCATTGTATGGCAGGCCTTGTCATTCTCCCACTTGTTGGTTAGAGGTGGGGGACAGTAAGTTGCTCGGACCAGAGGTGATTAAGGAAACTTCTGCGAGAATCAAGATTATCAGGAGTCGCATTCGGGTAGCCCAGGACAGGCAGAAAAGCTACGCCAATGAAAAACGGTTCTTCCGTGAATTTAATGTGGGGAACCAAGTATTACTATGTGTATCTCCTATAAAAGGAGTGATGAGGTTTGGAAAGAAAAGGAAATTAGCCCCGAGGTACGTGGGACCATTTCCTATTATCGAGAGGATTGGGCCGGTAGCATACAGATTGGGACTACCAGAGCACTTACACCGCATTCACGATGTATTCCACATCTCGTCGTTGAGACGATACCTTCAGGATGACATGATCCACACCCACATTGCGATTGAAGAGATTGACTTACAGCCTGACAACTCTTATGAGGAGAGACCAGTAGCTATTCTAGATCATAGCGAAAGGAGATTGAGGTCGAAAGTAGTCCCACTTGTACGGGTCCAGTGGGAGCATCATAATGTGGATGAATCCACTTGGGAGCGTGAGGCCGACATGTGTGAAAAGTACCCAGAGTTATTCTTACCAGGTATACCTTATTTTCTAATTTCGGGACAAAATTCCGTTATTAGGGGGGAAGTATGTAATACCCCGTATTTTTATGACTTTTAATTTTGGGGATTTATTAAATTTAATTAGAGATATTAATTTAATATTAATCTAGAAAATCATTTAAATACTTACTAGCGTGATAAGAGTTGTAATTATTGGAATTTTGTTGTAAGTTACTTTATGGGTAAAGTAAGCGGTGTAATTAAATTTAGAAAAATTATCACGAAAATCTAAATTGATAATTTTGGAAATTTATCAGGACGCGCCTATGTCGT
Source organism: Sambucus nigra (assembly GCA_949130495.1). NCBI lineage: Eukaryota > Viridiplantae > Streptophyta > Magnoliopsida > Dipsacales > Adoxaceae > Sambucus > Sambucus nigra. Next base: position 118,634,185 of record OX422219.1, on the reverse strand, counting down.
GTCGGAATTAAATTTGAACTATTAAAAGTGAATAAATTATAAGTCACCTGTATGGCAATTTTGAGCCCGTCAATGTGTCCGAAAGGGTCGAGATAGTCAAAATAATGTACCCGGGGGTTTAGTTTGGGTCTCGGGGCATTTCTAGGCCTAATTAACATCCCGGGAGGGCGTTTTAGGCATTTTATATTTTTGGGCATGGAAACCCACGATTTTTCTATGGTTATATCAGATGGTAGGAGTCATCTTCTAGGGTTAGAAGAACCATAAACCATAGACGGCCATTAGAGCGGAAGAGGATGAGCTTTCCAAGGAGTTCTAAGACAAGAACTCCACCATTTGCACCGCCGTCACCGCAAAACGTTATATCGCGCAACAAGGATCACAACCACGCCAATATTTTCCACAAATCTGAATCAAGAAATCCCAGGAAAGTATCTATCTTGCTCTATTTCAGTTAATTCTTCAATATATTAGTCTAGGGTTGATTATGACTAGTTTTTGTGAAAGAAAAACCTAGTTTGGAGACTCAAAATTGCATGATGTATAGGTATAAGACTTATTCTGGAATTCAAATTCATATGTAGAGGTTGAACCACGAAATTTCATTAAGTTAGGAGTATAAAATCTGGTAAAAGAATGGGAAGAAACTAAACAAAGAAAATATTAGGGTTCTTGATATTTTTATGGATTTTACCCCTCTAAATTCGTTATACATGATGAAAATTCGCATGCCTTATGTGGAATACCACTTATTTGAGGATATAACACTTGTAGTATAAATTATTGGGAGTTTGGAAGACAAATATATTGGTTTGGATGATTTTGGAAGAAGAAACTCATAACTGGAAATTCTGCAGTTTCGTCATACCTGCTTGATCGATCGATCGACCCAGGAGCATCGATCGATCGACCCAGGAGCATCAATCGATCGACGCATCGATCGATCGAGCACCTGCCATCGATCGATCGACCCCTCCTGGAAAACTCAAATTCCCCTTTTTTAAATAGTTGGTTTCAACTCAAATGAATAGAAATTCTTGGACATTATTGTTAGAATATTTTGGGAAATAAAGAAGACCAGTAGGGCTTGATAAAAATGGAACCCTTAACGTAAGACGAGATTAATATTTTACAAAGGTGTTTTACACTTAAGAAAATGGGAACATGTGTTTAAAGGGTGAGACTCGTAAGAAAGTTACGTTGTAAAATAAATGAGGACCTACTGAAATTTCACTTTGGGAAAATAGGAATTCATGAGTGCTACGTAGTAAGTTGAAATAATCCCATAAAGAAGTAAAAGAGACAAACCGTTATGCGGGATAATCTAGTAATGTGCAATGAGAATAAATATCATAAGTATGGGTCATGGGCGTACCTAAATTAAAAATGGGAATAGTAGTATACATATATGATTGCATTTGTGTATATACTATATACGTGTAAAAATCATGCCCGCGCTACTTGCTATCACTGAGGTTACCGCGCTGGGACAGTCTTATCTCGATGGGACCTTTATAGGGGATATTGACTTGTACCCTAGAACATAGGAATCCTTGGTACAGACTATCGGATCGATAGTCAGACTGTCCTAAGAGACGTGAGGGTATGTGCTGACCTCTTAGTGACTTGGAACTATGCTTCGCCTCAATTTGTATGTGTTTTGTGTTAATACAGTTCGAGAGTGATTCCGAACTAGTATTTACCTTAGTACGAGTGATACGGGGACTTGATAGCAGAGTATGCCAACACCATAAATTTATGTGCGGTGCCGATTATATATATATATATATATATATATATATATAAACTTAAAATTTGGGAACTATCTACTGTGACTAAAGGTAGGTAAGAAATGAATAATTATTTCAACTTGGGTATAAGTGTTTGAAAACGTGTGAAGCAACACTGAGAAACATTATAACTAAATGAGGTTATGTGAGAACTTTGCTTTTAAAATTAAATCTCTTAACAACTAGAAATTGTCGGCTTGAGACCTTGTGAGTAACTTAAGATAAGCTAAACTGTTGGGATAAATAGTGCGGTAGGTGTGCACATTAGAAGAGAGGTGAGAATTTCTCAAGAGAGTGTCGCACACTAATATGATTGTTGCATTAGCCCGTAAGCTTTTTAAATACTTGCTAAACTAATTTTTAAACTGTTTTACAATCGGGCTCTGACCCGTTTCCTATTTTCTCTTCTCTTGTGTATATATGTATATATTACTGGTGCCCAACCACAGGGGCGTCTTGCATAGGATCCTTTGGAAAGAATGTGTTGCAGCTTAGGTGGGAGTTGCAGGACTCTTGATTAGACGACCTTATTGTTGATTCCACATCTAGTTTTATTTTATCTAGTTGGGCATGTGTCGCCTTTTCCATTACTCAGTTGGTTTTATCAGAGATTGTGATTGTCTATTTCCAGTATTTATATTTTGGGATTGTTACTGTCAGGATGTTTTCCTTCAAAGTTTTCATGTTGGAATTATTTAGTTGATTGCTTATATTACTTGGATTATTTTCCAGTCTTGTTATTATGGGATCTTAAACTATGGATTATGAAAAGGTTTAAACATTGGTTTTAAATTAAATTTGGAAATTAATGTTTTAAAAAAATGGTTTTGTCACTTAGCTTAATTATTTAGGGTGTTTAATTGGAAAAGTTATTTTGCGACAGTGATGCTAAGAGTGAACCAACCGTTCACCTTGGTTATAATTTAATAAAGGACTGATCACCCGGTATTTAATTAGGCGAGGTGTCACATGAAGCTCCGACAATGGTGGTAAGAATTGGATGCCACTAGCGCGAACCTTTAAATATAAGATAATTTTGAAAAAAGAGGGTTTGGATCCACCGTATATATATACTGTGTAATATTGCCACAGTAAATGTTACTGTCTGTTTGTGAAAATGTCACATATATAAAACTATTTCATATTCTAGTGCATACAGTAAAGTTTACCGTTTGTGTAAATTTTTTTCTTTGAAATTTTATAGGCTTTATGGATCTTGTTTGATAGATCTCGTCAAGCAGATTTCAAAAATAGTAATTTTGCGAAAAAGGGATCGGTGAATCAAAAGTTATGATCATTTTAAGATTAAAAAAAAAAGTCCAACCACTTATGTAACTTTCTAAAGGAAGTTACGGATGATTAGTTATAAAAGGGGAAAATTGTGAAAAAAAATCCCTAAAAAGTTGGAATAGGACCTATATGATTGCTGAAAAGTCAATAGGACTTATATGAATGTTGACCCGACAAATGGGACTTAAATATAATTATCTCTATATATAACCATTAATATTGTCTTGCAAATTAAGGGTGATGGCATGCATATTGAGACTCTTAATTTTCTGTTCATGTTTAAGAAGAAAGAAGGAAACAAAATTGATTGGACAACATCAGTTTTTGATGTAGTTGGAAAGAATAAAAAAATTTCCTATAAGTTGCCTCATACTGTGAAGGTAAGAATTCGTCTATGAAGTATTAATTACAAACTTCAGATGAAATGAGTGGACAATTGAAGATTTTGAATAAAATAATAAATCTGGAGAGAGAAATTGAAGAATCAGGAAGTGGATGATGAAATAGTAAAATAGAAAATAAAAAGAAAATGAGAAGTTTAAAATCCATAGTGATGAATTTGAAAAAACTCCAGAAATCTTGGATTGTGACCAAGAAAGTAAAGTTGTCACACTTCATATATGAATAAATAAAATATTTCTTTGAGTTATTTTTATTTTGTGAAGTTGGGAAGATGCTCATGCACTTACAAATATTAAATGGAGTCGCTGACATTTTATTTTGGAGAATCCAATGGATGTAGACTTTGATATATTTATATTTAAAAATAAAAAAAATGTAAATTTGACCCTGAAGTTTGGAATCATTTTTAATTTTAGATTCGATATTTCAAAAATTATAATGTTAACCCTGAATTTTAAAAATTAATACAATCAAACCCACCGTTGCATCTCTGTTAATTTTTTTAATGGAAACGATGATGTGGCTTCATATGTGGGAAGCTTATTAAATCATCCAAAGAGATTGTATCATTTGTATTATTGTGCACATCCTTATTAAAAGAAAAAAAGAAAAAGAAATAAATTTATAAAATTTGTGGATGTGTGTATTTGTAACTAGGATATACACAGTGTTACTAAATATTGCCAACTAAGATGACTCATGAGTGCCATGGCACTTTTCAGTCAATTAATTTAAACATAGTTAGATAATTGGTCGACATTGCACATTCTAACATACTTCAGGGTTAACATTGCAATTTTTAATACATTAGGTCTAAAATTGAAATTGATCCCAAACTTTAGGGTTAATTTTTCATTGTCATTTAAACATATTTATATGAAGCATGGAAGTGAATTTTTTCATAAGGAATTTTTTATCGCGCATACTGAAAAGATGAGTTTGAAAAACATACACTACAAAATAAATTTTTATGGCATTTTTTTTCACGGCATGATTAAAAAATGTTGATAATACTTATTTTAACGGCATTTATTTTTATGTCTTGTAAATTTACTACATTTATATTAAAATATAATATATAAGATGCATTTTTAATTAATGTTGAGATAAATTTTGATACCCCATATGTTTAGTGAATTATTAAATTGAAAAAATAATCACATGTTCTTATTTTGACTTGACATGTCACTATTTACATTTTTATGTGTTATTTAATTCGGATTTGAAAACGAATTTAATACACAAATAAAATATATTAATTAAATATTTATTTTTTGGTCTCGTACCGATTAACTAGTAAAATAATTACATTGTTAATTAATTATTTTTGTATATTTTATATCGGGCTAGTGCGATGCAAAGATTATTCCTTCTATTGAGTTAGTATAGGACCTATGTGGGGTTTTAAACCATTTAGAGTCTATTTTGGACCATTTACTTAGGGGTCTATTTTGGGCCCAAGCCCAATTTTGAAAATTAAAGAACAAGCTAAACCATTAGGAGCTAATTATTCACAAAACACAATTTGAAAAAATCCCACAAGCTTAGAGAGAAAACGAGGCTCAAGGGAGAAAATAGAATGGAAGAATTTTGGCTTTGTTTTCATCAAAATCATAAAATCAAATATATGTAGAATGATTGTTTAATTTTTATTGGTTTAGATTATACCTATTCATATGAATCTAAGCCTATTTATGTTATAAATATAAATTTAATGATTAGAATCAAATGATTTCGTAACTAACCTAAATTAGTATTAATTAGGTTAAATTTCTCCTCACGTTGATGAATTTAAATATAAATCTGAATTTAATTGGTTAAATAATTATTTTTAGTTTATTAGTATTGCAAATCATATAAAGGCCCTTTGATAATATGTATAAATTAGAATAAATCATGCATTAATGGAAAAAATTGAAATTCGAAGGTTCTTATGTATGAAAGTGGGGTTTATTTGAATCTTTTATTAAATTTTTTGATGTTAGATTTATAATTCAATCGTGTATTATATGTGAATTTGATATTTAAATGTAATATTAAACTTGAATGAAGGTTTCTGAATCATCCATGGAGGTTTGGGAGGTGAATTGGTGATTTGGAGATGATGATTTTCATAAGGGGAGAAATTCGATTTGTGGGATGATTGATTAATCGACCCTTGGTCATCGATCAATTGATGGTCTCAAGTTAGGCCAAGTTTGGGCTAAGTTTGGGCTTTTGTGCAGTTGGTTGGATTATTGGGTGATGGGGCTTAGGGATAGGATTATTTAGCACGCATATTTTATATACTTATAGAACGAAAATAGATTCTTGAGGGAAAATTATTTGGGAAAATTTATTTTTTATATTTGGGAAAATTATTTATTTAAAGGATTAATGTGCGTATGTGGCATTAGAGTGCAAATTCAAGGGGTAAGATGATTTTCTGAATTGGGATTTTGAATGTTTTATAGGTATGGGTGTCTTAGTCAGGGTTAATTTGAGTCATTGTGATGTACGAGTGGGTGTATATCCTTTGAGTGAAGTTGCGATTGGATTATAACTCCATAGAGTGAAGTTGCGATAGCTTTAAAGATTGGACTAGGGCTAATGGAGTTTAAATATAGTTTATATACGTGTTTTAGTATATGGTAGGGTGAGACTATGCGTAGATTTGGAACCTGGAGTGTTAGAGTTATTTGTACTAGGTGAAGAATATAAGGTTAAAGATATGATATACCTTTTATGATAACAATGCTAGTATAACCGAGTAACATTGGGTTAGTAGGTGTGTACGAATTACCTTAACCCATTAACGAGCATTTCAATTACTTGCATGTTTTAATTGTGAAGTGCATACTACGTGAGTGCTCGTGGATATCGAATTAGGGGGATTCCATGGTCACGGTTGCCCCTGGGTCCTACGTTTAGGTTCTCATGTCTGAGATGGTTTCATGGGGAGATTTCATCGTGTGGTCTTTGGTATGGTAAACTAAATGAATGATGGGTAGGCATAGTGATTTATCCCTTATCGTGATGAGGTTTTAGGTTTGGGGCGACCGAAGACTATACCAAGTATGCGCAAATGATCCCTGAAGGCAATAGGGATAAGTTTTCGCTATGTGTGGGCATGTGAGTAGCCCATTTATTTTTACCTGTTGGGGTAGGTACCTATGTATAGGGGTAAGACGTAGAGATTGTCTTTATTTTATTTTATGTGATTATATGTTGTGGTACTAAAGATAGTTTCATCTGTTTACATACTATACTTGAGATCTATATGCTTATTATAGGGATGTATACCTATATACTTATGACTCGAGTTTTATGTGTTATAAATACTAGAGACCGTGCTTATGAGGGATATTAGACTTGAGATTGCCTTATTTTCTTTATAAACTTGAAGTTGTTTAATTTATGAATCCATTTGTTTTATTTAATTGTGTACAGTTTTCACTTGGGATGCATGTGATATTTTGTATTATTCGGTGAGATAAATAAAAAAGGCTTTAAATTGCGAGAGGCGAATACATATTTATGATTTATTCCAACCTCACTTATACATTTATTCTACTTAGACTTGTTGTTAACATTATGGATTTTAACATTTCAGGACCTAGGCCGAATATGCCACCTCCTTGATCGATTTTATTTATTGTCATCTCATCCCCGCTTCCGATTCTTAGGATGTAAGTGTCTTTGGCCTAATGCTAATTCAATCTTCCTTTCTATTGATATGGATTTAGTGTTGAGGGATATATGTGGTACTTTACTTTTGTTATGATTTGGGAGTGTTATCATGAATAGATTATATTAGTTGTATGGATTTTATTTATATGTATGATTTGTATTAGTTGGTATCCGAGTTGATTGTGTGTTATTTTATTTTGCATTATGTCGTTGGATTATGTTTTCAGATTTAGTTATTCCATTATGTTGAGAATATTACCAAATGTTTTTTATTCCCGTGATTTTATATTAGACATAATCAATCTATTTATAGATTTTGCGGGTTGTCACAGTTAGTATCAAAGCATTCAAGGTTCTAGTGTCTTAGGGATCTTAAGCGCATTTGTCACTTTTCACGTTGCGTTCTTTAACTAGTTTCAAGTTTTATCGTTTAGGGTTTGTATTCTCTATAAAGACGATTATTTAGGGGGTTTCACGCCATTTTTTCCCGATGAACAACTCAAACGGACTAAGTTTATCATAAGGGTTACTTATTTGGATTGTTCTTGTGAGAAGTTCCATGCATGAGGTCGACTTCGGTAAAAGTTAAGGTCGTTTGGACGTGAGACCTTTAGCAAGTTCTTAGCATATGGTTCGAGGGGAAAATTTTTCCTTCGCCATTTATACGGCATTATAACTAAGTTTTTGAAGACATCGTCTGTGCAACCATCTCGTGGAGAGTATGAGAAAGAGTTTAACTATCTTTATCTCTCTTCACTGGGAGATATTGATATTAAAGCGAAGAAGGTTGTTTTAGTTATTAGTTACAGTGTGAGAAACACATTTTGGCATTGGTATATACCTCGTGTGATTAATTTTGCAAAAAGCAGAAAGTAACCCACTCTTCACTACCTACACTCTGGTGGTTGAAGTTACCCTCCTACATAATCAGTAGGAGAATTATAACTATTATAGAAATATATACCCTAATATTTGGAAGACCAAGTCCAAAGTAGGTCTACTGAATATTGATAGTGTACCGTGGACCTGAGTAGGGGGACCTCAGCATCAGAAGGAACTTCCTAGGGGGAGCTGACCCCAAGAGTTTCCAAAAGTAAATAATGTGATCTATTTTGGCCAGTATGTCTAGGGTAATTATGAACAGTGGATCCACAACTTATGAGAGGAGGGAAAACGATGAAAATTTTAGCAGAAATGACCAAAGAATAAGGTTAGCAGGGCTGCCAGTGGGGTATCCACTTCAAAAGTTATTTTAGAGGAAGTTGTTACGCTCGTGGCAAGTGTGTCGACCTACTTATTAGATGCCTATATGGAAATTAACTTTTGGGTTATCTCCAGGAAATGGTTATGGTTATGTTCAGGGCTCGCGCGTATGAGTCTGGCTTAGACATCAAGGATTTGTCATTTTTAATTAGTAGCGTTTTAGTACGATTATGAGGCATATAGATTTTATCTCCAAGATTTATGTATATGTGGTTACCCCAGTAGGTAGGAAGATGTTTTTCGTCATGGTTATAGAGACGCGGCAGTTTGTTTACTCACCTTCGTTTTCGATCGTTGTGTTGATTTTTAGATGAGAGATCATCATATTATTATCAATATTATGGGTATATCCGTGAGTTAGTTGAGGAGAAGGTCATTTACCTAAGTTATGTGTCTATCGACCTCTAGTTAGCCGATATTATGACGAAGCCTTTAGATGCCTTTAGATACGAGAGTCTTAGGAAGTTTCTAGGTATTTGCACAGTTGACTGAGGGGGTTGGTTTATGTCTAGTATAGGATGCATTGTCATGTTCATATCTTATGTTTCCTATTGCTAGTTTGTATTATTTGTATTATTATTTTTTTTTCTTTTTTTTTTAAAAATCCAAAAAGATTTTTCGTTTCTTTTGGTAATATTGAAAAAGACAAAAAGATTTTCTTCTTATAAACTTTTGAAAAACGTCAAAAGATTTTTGTATTTTGTTTACACCTTTTTCTTAGATGAGGATTTAAGATAGCCAAGTCACAACTTCATGTCCATACTCTACGTGACTGTTTGATAGTGATTTGAGATGCTACATCATTTCATCCATATGCTTTACATTGTTTGGAGTCTATGAGATGTGATTCGTGATATCTTTCTACATGTTTGACTCCTTATCTCCTTTACTGCACACATGAACAAGTTTATTTGATTTTTTTACTTGTCTATCACATGTTGGCTTGAGTGTTTCCATCTTAATTTTGTCTATACAACGAACCATATGCGATAACACTTGTCAATTTTGGAATGCATGTAAAAACCGTTTGGTGAGATTGTGTGATATTTGAAAACGGGGAAGGACAACAAAAGGTACTCTTTTAGCCTTTGCGAATTCTAAGCCACCATTCAATCGGACCTAAAAAATTGAGGCTTTTTAATTATCCGAGGTCCAAAGAGGTTAAAAGAACCCCGAAAAAATTGAAAGGCAATAAAAAGAAATTCATGCCAAGAATGGGCCATTAGGTTTCAACATCAATTCTCCAATGTTTGAGAATTTAGATCACCTCTAAAAGAAAATATAAATATGAGGGAGTTTGGTTGAAAAATTTAAACGGGTTTACACTTCCTTGAAAGTCCTGAAAAAGCATTTAATAGTTTTGGACATTATTGGTGTGGAAATCACTTTGAGCTTTGATTTGCTGATTTGATTGAGTCAATTTCTTATAATTCCATTTTTTACACCTAAGGAAGATGTTGAGTTCTTTCGTTAGGAGTATCCGATATTCATCGTGCATATATGTTATGTTTGTATGCATTGATTTTCCTATCGAATTTGATCACTCCCCTCCATTTCCGCTATCACCGACTTGGTTGTTTTTGTGTTCTTTCATGGTATGATTCTTTGTTGTATATTTTGAGTGAAAAATTTTGAAAAATTTAAAAAGAGAAAGTTTATTACCTTGTGACATTCTCCATTTTTTTTTATCTCTTTGTGATTCTCATATCTGTCTATTTGGGGACATCATTAAATGGGTGAGAACGAATTATGGGGGATAATTGTTTGTTTTATTTACTAATGATTTGGTTAACCTTAATTGGTGATTCTTTCTGCTTATCATTATATATCAAACTATTGCGCGTCACGGGTATTTGTTTGTTTCTTGTGACATTTGTGTAGGTATTTATTACACACCCTGATGTTGACAAAGAAAAAGAAAGTTTTTGAAGATTTGAAGATGATGGAGTTTATTTGAAAACATGTCTCTCAGTATTTCTAGTTTGAGGGTTTTCTGGGGATATTAAATTATATGTCATTTGTATTTAGTGAGATAGCATAATCCAGATGTTTTTATGAGAGTGTGCCTTATGTTCAAACAAGGAAATTTATTTGATTAAACCCAATTTTCAATTAAATTCGAAACATGCATCTAGGTGTGATTGGAGATAATATTAATCATGCAAGAACATTCAATCACAAACAAACAATTGAGGAAAAATCCCCCAAAGTGGCAAAACCTTTTTATTTTCACTATAATTTGTAAAGTTCGATTTACACGAATTACAATTAAAATGAGAGTGACATGAAATACCCGCAAGTTTCAGTTATGATGTCGTCAGCTGGAAGATACTGCAAGAGCTCCAAAAGGTTAGCAATGGAAAAAAGACGACTTCTCCACAAGGTTACTCCAAAAGAGTAAATCAATATCCTTTAGGGTTTAAAGGATTCACATAAAGGATTGAAACTTATTTGTCAATCATAGAGGGTATTTTGGCTTTACAAATGGTGAAGACCTGATAAATTAGGTCTGATAAAAGTTCCCTTCAAAGTCTTAAAACAAGCCATTTCCGTTCGTGGAATTTATTGGAACTGAAACAAAATCGGGCTCCTGATTTTTCTGAACCGCCGGATCGATCTGAAATGGATAAGTGAATCGGTTCGGTATTCCGGATCAAATCGATTTCTCTAAAAAATGGATCGATCAGGTAGAAAGCAAATATATAATGAGTTCAAGCCATCGGATTGATCCGGTTACTTCAAAAAACGAATCAATCTGGTTATCAATTTATACAACTGACAGCTTATGGCCCAGAGCAATAGAATTATGAACACTATCACGAATCCATGACTGGTGAAATAGGTCACGACGCATGATGTTGATGATGATGGGAATGAGTAACGCAGAATTCGAATTGAGGCTTCGAACGAAGATCGTGCGGAGACAAGCCAACTATAGCGGTATATGACATATTACCTGTGATTTAGGATACTTCAGAAATTCCTAGATTCTATCCCAAACATTTATAAAACATGTCCTTACAACTCTCCCCCTATGTCTATGCAGGTACATACATAAAAAAATTGAATTCTGCTATAAAAAAACATACAATTTAATATCCCCATTAAACCCTCAAACTGAAAATACTAAATGACATGTCTTCAACATACAATTTAATTTCCCATTAAACCCTCAAACTGGAAATACTAAATGACATGTCTTCAAACAAATTTCAACATCTTCAACCCTTTCTTTGTAATCACATCATCAGAAAATGCAAAATTATGATCGTGAACCTACACATAAGAGACAAGAAACAAATACCTATAAAATATATATAATGATAAGCATAAAGAAATCATTAATTAAGCTTAAGCAAATCATTATTAAATCAAACAGAAACAATTCAAACAATTCTACCCCATAATTCATTCTCCCCCTTTTTATGATGTCCCCAAAAAGACAGAGAGGAGAATCACAAATAAATACAAATGGAGAATGTCACAAGGTAATTATTAAATTAAAATCAAGGTGAACAGTTGGTTCATTCTTAGCATCACTGTCGCAAATTAAAATTTTCAAATTTAAACACCCTGATTAATTAAGCTAAGTGTCAAAACCATTTTAAACCTTATTTCCATTTTATTAAATCCAATTATAAAACCTTTGACCATTAACAATTAAGAGCCACACATTAAGTATAAGAATATAAATGAACATTCAAGACTTTAACCATCGATAACAAATCCCGACTTTAAAACACTAAAGGAAAACATCCTGACAGTAATAAATCCCGAAGTAAAGATACTGAAAGTAAAAGAATTAAAAACTCTGACAAAACCAACTGAATAATGGAAAAGGGAGACACATGCCCCACTGGATAAAACTGAACTAGAAGTGGAGTCAACAATGAAGTCGTCTAAACAATGGCCTACAACTCCCACAAAGCTACAGCACGTTCCATCCAAAAAATCCTAAGCATGACACCCCTGTGGCTGGGCACCTGTAATACATATATATATATATATATATACACAAGAGTGTAGAAATGACATCAAACGGGTCAGAGACCTATTGTAAAACTGTTTTAAAATAGTTTAGCAAGTATTTAAAATGCTTACCGGCTAATGCAACAATCATATTAGTATGCGACACTCTCTTGAGACTTCTCACCTCTCATCTAGTGTGCACGTCTACCGTACTAATGAATCTCATATATCTCTCTAACTTATTCTCCATAAGTCTTAACACGAAATTAAGGTTATGATATTTACTTTAGAAAATCTATCTCTTCAAGATTTCTTACGTTATTTAGAAAAATTATGTATCATTATAACGTTTCCGAATACTTATAGTGAAGTGAAACATTTATTCATTTCTTAAGTACTTACACGCACAGTATAAAGTTCCCATATAGATATACGTATATATATTAGTTACACATATAATATATATACAAATGGCACCCCACATAAAATCTATGGTGCAAAGTTTCCATATATAAGTAAGTATATATATATATATATATATATATATATATCCATTACTCATATAATATATATACATACTATCTGCACCCTACATACAAACTATGGTGCTGGCATACTCTGCTATCAAGTCCCCGTATCACTCGTACTAAGGGAATACTAATTCGGAATCACTCTCGAACTGTATTAACACAAAACACATACAAATGGAGGCGAAGAATAGTTCCCGGTCCTAAGAGGTCAGCACATACCCTCACGTCTCTTAGGACCATCTGACTATCACTCAGATAGCCTGTAATCAAGGATACTATCTTCTAGGGTACGAGTCGTTATCCCCCATAATGGCCCAATCGAGATAAGCCTGTCCCGGCGCGAAAACCCCTATGATAGCAAGTAGCTCGGGTACGATTTTTACACAGAAATAATATATGCACAATCACACCGTCATATATATATATATGTATTCACATCCACATTATTAAATTAGGTGCGCTCACGACCCATAATTATAATTATCCGTTATTACACATTTTACTCGATTATCTCGTACAACGGACTCGTTTATTTTATTCTCGTAATTAAGTTATTCTAAACTCACTTCTCGTCTTTCGAAGTATTCTCTTTACCTAAGTACAATTTCAGTAGGCCCTCATTCACCTTCTACTCCAACTTCCTAGACATTTCGATTATTTAATCAACGCACGTATGATTTCCTAAGTATGAATATCTCCCCATTTATCCTTCATTTTCCGTTCACATTAAAGTCCCACTTAACGGGGTTTATCTTGACCCTACTGGTCCTTTTTGTGTTTCATTATGTTCTAGCAACTCTAATCAAGATTTACTACGCATAAAATCGGATTAAGCTAACACGAGCAAAAATGCAATTTTTCAGGAGGGGTCGATCGATCAATGAAAGGAGGTCGATCGATCGATGCTCTGGGCTCGATCGATCGATCAAGCAGTTATAGCGAAACTGCAGAAAACCCAGCTACGGAAATCTTACTCCAAACTCATCCAAATCATCATATTTCAGTCCCAAACCCCCCAACAACTTATACTACAAGTGTTGTATACCCATATAAATAATATCCTATGTAAGATATGCGAGTTTTCATCAAGTATAACAAAATAAGAGGGTAAAATCTATATAAATCTTAAGAACCCTAATATTTTCTTTAGCTTAGTTTCTTTCATTCTTTTTCCAGATCTTCTATCACTAATATCGTGGAAATTCGTGGTTCAACCTCTACATGTGAAATGGATTTTCAGAATATGGTCTTTATCTCTAAAACATGTAACTTTTTGTCTCCAATTAATGTTTTCTTTCAAGAACACTAATTCTAAACAACCCTAGACTAATATAAATGAAGCATTAACTTGATTAAAGCAAGATATATACTTGCCTGAAATTCAAGGTTCTGATTTCGTGGATGAAATGGTATGATAGCGTTCCCCGTCGCGCGATCTACGTTTTGGTGGTGGTGGCGGTGCAACCGGATGAATTCTTGGCCTTGGATTGCTTAGAAAGCTGTCTACCTTCCTCTCTAATGGCCGTTCTAATTTTTTGAGTTTGCTAACCCTAAGAGACAATTCCAAACGGATGATATAACCTAATTAATTTCGTGGGTTTAATTACCCAAAAATGCAAGATGTCCAAAATACCATCCCGGGATGTCAAATATGCCTAAAAATGCCCCGAGACCCAAACTAAACCCCCAGGTACACTTTTCTGACTATCTCGACCCTTTCGGACACTTTGGCGCACTCAAAATGACCATACGAGAAACTTATAATTTATTCACTTTATATAATAATAATTTAGTCCTGACACGACACAGGCGCGTCCCGACTTAAATTTTCATAATTGCCATTTTATTCACTCGTGACAATTGTAATAAAATAAATCTCATATATTACTTTACTTGTCTAGTAATATTCAATAATTACTAACTCACATCGCATTAGTAAATATAAAAATAAATTTCCGGATTTTTGTATTAAATTAATATCTCAATTTAAATTTAATAAATCTTCAATTTTAAAAGCCATAAAAATACGGGGTATTACAATCCACCATAGTTAAAAATTTGTGCTTTGTTCAAAATTTCAATCACAGATCAACATATATAATTTTCATGTTCATCTGATAAGGTTGAAGTTCAACTTTTTATTTTTAAATAACATCCCTTTTAAACATATATAATATAATCGATTAATTTTAAACAAATTATCGATAAAAACTTGAAGGAAATTCCTCTTTAATTAGTAAACTAAGCAATTGGAATCGATGGATCTCATGTTTGAAAATAGATTTGAGCTAAAGGCTTAGAGGCTTATAAAAAATAATCAAATTTATCCCTATTGTAAATATATAGATTTTCCAATTTCATTTCCCTACCATGAATAAGCCATGACGGTATATGATAAAAAAAATAGTGTTTGACTAACTTACATATTTATTTATGAATCTCAATCATTATTTATTATTTAATGAGTAGGATCTAAATAATTTACATGTTTATGGGATGATTTCCTTTTGAGATAAGTGACATCGTCATTACTACATTTTGTTGAAGTACTTACATTGAAACTAACTGAGGAAATGACACATTGACAAAATATCTCAAAAATTTGTACTACTTTTTTTACTTAAGAAAAAAAAAATATTTTGATAATTTTGTTATATGAGAAAGTGTATTGAAATTTTTGTATTATGAAATAATATTGATCATATGAAATATATTAACCAATGGTATATGAAATTTTATCAACATGTTTCAATTTAATTACATATTGGGATACCGTGAAGTTAATAAATATAATTATATTATGATTGTATATCACAATATCACAAAAGGAAATATGAAAACCCATGCATAATATAATACCTTAATTGTTAATTACAAAACAATACATACACGTCATGCATACTTGATTAGTGTATATTTACAATATTCATTAAATAAATGGCAAAAATTGTGCCGACATATTCAATATGCGTATTACTCTATGACTGCAAAATTTATAGTTTCATCATGTCTAAATATTAGTCAATTTAAATGATTTACTTTGTTTTTGGATAGATTATAAACATATTTTTACACTTTTAGAGTCCAATTGAAAAGGAAAAATATTAGTTTATAACCTTATCATCCCAAAATACAAAATGATTAGATTAAATTGTATATATTGATTAATTTTATTATAGTGTAATTTTATGTCATTTCATAAATAACGATAATAAAGGAAACGCAAATATTTTTTCCTAATACAATACTATTTTTTAAACATAAATTTTTTTTATGCTTTAGTTGGTGCTAAGGATAAACTTTTTTGGTGCCTTTAGTAGTACTCTTTCATAAATTCTACTCGCTACAAAAATTTGACAGTTGTATATTCAAGTATTCTTTAGTTCTTTCATTATGCCCTACTACGGTTCTTCATGCCAGTTCATTGGCACTACTAGAGTCTCAACACCTTGTTATATCCACCATGCCTATATTTTGTTCCGCGAGGTGGAATTTTTCTAAGAAAGATTGAATATATCACAAGCATACATCTTATTTATATTTTTTCTCAACAGATTAAAGTTTTACGAGTATATTAATTACTTATAATACATATATGATATAACAATCCATAGAATGCACTTGCACATCGTGCAAGCTCAAATCTAATACATATAGAAATAAGAACTTTGTTATATATTTTTTCTTGTCATTTTTTTCTCTTGCCAAAAATTTATAAAATTTACATGCATGAACAAAGTGAAGAGACCTCGGCATATTCTTTATTATACCTCAAATATGGTAGTATTAAAGGTTAATAATGAGTATTTAATATTCTTTGATTTTCAACAGTTAATTGCTCATCATTTACTTTTTGACCTTTCATATTTATTTGATACAATCGATTTAAATAAGGATGAATTTCATATCTTTTCTGATGGATTAATTTCTTTTTTGTGAAAACTATCACACAAACAGGAACATTCATATTGAATTATCAAGAAATATAAATATTGATTTTGCGGAAGCGTGCCTGAATCCATGACAGAAAGTTAAAATATTTAAGTCTGAGGTCTTATGCTCTTCCAGATCAACACTTTTATTTCTTCTCTAAACTTCTCTCTGACAAAGGGAATCAGAAGATTGGTGTTGTGTGATCTGGGGACCATGACCCCTATTTATAATACAATCGTGTCTTTTCATATTTCGTATATTTCTATTTTAACCCATCATAAAAATATAAATTACGCTTGTCTCTACACAATAAAATCCACACTTTAATAATACATTAGTAAGGACCCAAAACTTAAATTAATCACTTTAATTGGCCTACTTTTATTTGATAGCCTATAATTCATATTTATTTTATATATAAGCCCATATATTAAATTTTACTCTAACAATCTCCCACTTGGGCTATATATATATGTAACTTTATAAATTTGAATTATACTTTATGAGCTCATGAGTTTTAGATATCAAAACTTTATGTATCTTAACAATCTTGTCCATTAATTGCATCAATATAGAATCAAAGTGATCGTCATTACACATTTCGTAAGTAGACCCATCAATGATCACATATATCAATGCAACTAATGACAAAGATCAAGTGTGGATGTGTAACATGGAAATTTCATGCAATGTGATCTTAACATGCCTATTTCCAACTGGTCCTCCTTAAACCTTAGTGAGATCAAACCATATAAAGTCAGAGTGAATATAAACTTAATACTTTACTGCAATAAATAACCATACAATATCCATTAAATCAAATATGTCTATGAAAGTATATAAAATACAAACTCCCACTAAACTGACATATCCTGGAAAGAAATTATACCCATATGAGCAGTGTGCTCATGAAAGACCTTGGGTGGTAATCCCTTAGTCAGCGGATCCGCAATCATGGAGTTTGTTCCAATGTGCTCTATAGATATAAGTCCACTCTGAACTCTTTCTTTTACAACTAGGAACTTAATGTCAATAAACTTTGACTTCGTAGAACTCTTGTTGTTGTTAGAATACAGTACTGCTGATTTATTGTCACAAAATAACTTAAGTGGTCTTTCAATGCCATCCACAATACTCATTCCCGTGACAAAATTTTGCAACCATATTCCTTGATTGGACGCCTTATAACAAGCTACAAACTCAACTGCCATGATGGAAGAAGCTATAATAGACTTCTTAATACTCTTCCACGATACAGCACCTCCAGCAAGTAAGTAGATATAACCTGAAGTAGATTTCATGCTATCTTGGCATCCAGCAAAATCGGAGTCAGAATATCCGATGATCTATAACTATTCTGACTTTCGATAGGTGAGAATGTAGTCTTTTGTTCTCTGTAGGTACCTCATGACTCACTTGGCTGCTATCCAATGATCCTTTCCAGAATTACTTAAGTATCTTCCCAACATGCCAACAATGTATGCAATATCCGGACGCGTACATACTTGAGCATACATAAGACTTCCTACTGTTGACGCATAAGGAATCTTTTGCATCTCCCGAATCTCAAAATCATTCTTGGGACATTAACTGAGACTAAATTTATCTCCTTTAGCTACAGGGTGTCACCTAGCTTACAATCATGCATGCCGAATCTTTTAAGAACTTTCTCGATATAGCTCTTTTATGATAAACTAAGTGTACTCCGAGAGCGATCTCGGTGTATTTGTATACCCAACACAAAAGAAGCGTTACCAAGATCTTTCATCTCAAATTTCTTTGAAAGAAATCTCTTGGTTTCGTGCAACATACCTATATCGTTGGTGGCAAGCAAAATGTTATCAACATATAAAACCAAGTAAATATGCTTACTCCCACTGAACTTGTGGTATATACAATCATCAACCAGATTCATCTCAAAACCAAACGAGATGATAACTTGATGAAACTTGTAATACCATTAACGAGAAGCTTGCTTAAGCCCATAAATGGATTTCTTTAATTTGCAAACTGTTTTCTTTGCATCTCCTGACACAAAGTTTTCTGGTTGCACCATATTTATTATTTCATCAATGTCACCATTGAGAAATGCAGTCTTAACATCCATTTGATGAAGCTCAAGGTCAAAGTGCACCACAAGTGCCATTATTATCCTAAAAGAGTCTTTCGATGAAACCAGAGAGAAAGTCTCTTTATAATCGATGCTTTTTTCTGTGTAAAGCCTTTAGCGACAAGACGGGCTTTTTTCTGTGTAAATCCTTTACCGACAAGATGGGCTTTGTATCTCTCCACATCACCTTTCGAATGGTTTTAAATATCCATTTGCAACCAATGGGCTTTTTACCTTCAGGTAATGGGACAAGATCCCAAACGTCATTGTCCTTCATGGACATTATCTCCTCATTCATGGCATCAATCCACTCTTGAGATTTAGAACTTTCCATGGCTTGACGGAAGGTGATCAGATCATCTTCCACCGCACCAATGCCAAACTCATGTTCTTGGAGAAATACAATGTAATCATCTGGCACAACACTTCTTCTTTCTCTAGTGGATCTCCTTAATGGCATAGGTTCTGGAGGTGGTAGAGTTTGTTCTTCTAGAATGGGAGATTCTTGGATATTGTTTTGATTAGGATCTACTTCTTTAACAATGTCAGGAATTGGATCCTGATCAATGTTAATAACAGCTGTGGGAATATCAACATATTCCTCTTCAAAACCAAAATCCTTAACCTTATCCCCCTCGGCAAACTCAATACCCTCAAAGAACCGGGCATTTCCAGTCTTAAAAATTATTTTGGTAGTAGGATCATAAAATTTGTAACCCCTAGATCTTTCAGAGTATCCAACAAAATAGCAACTAACTGTTCTGGAATCCAGTTTCTTTTCATGTGGCCTATAATGCCTCACTTCAACTGGACATCCCCAAATATGAAGGTGCTTCAGACTAGGTTTCTTACCTGCCCAAAGTTCAAAAGGAGTTTTAGCAGTTGCTTTAGTTGGTACTCTGTTAAGGATATACACTACAGTCTTTAATGCTTCACCCCAGAGTAAATCTGGTAAGTTAGAGTAACTGATCATACTCCTTACCATGTCTTTAAGTGTTCTGTTTCGCCTTTCAGCAACACCATTCATGCTTGGAGAACCTGGTATGGTGTACTGCGGGACGATACCGCACTCCTCTAGGAATTCAGCAATTGGTCCTAGGCGTTGTTCATCTGAACCGTCATACCTACCGTAGTATTCACCACCACGATCAGATCTGATGCTTTTAATCCTTTTGCCGAGTTGATTTTCAACTTAAGCCTTGAATGACTTGAACACGTCCATAGATTGGTACTTTTCATGGATGAGACAAAGGTAGCCATAACGTGAAAAATCGTCTATGAATGTGATAAAATATTGTTGACCGTTCCATGAAACCGTAGGGAATGGCCCATAAATATCTGTATCTATCAATTCTAAGACGTCTGTAGCCCTATTAGCACCAGCTCTCCTTATGTTTGTCTGTTTTCCCTTTATGCAATTTTTGCAAATTTTAAAATCTGAAAAATCAAGGGAATCTAGAATTCCATCTGACATAAGTCTTTCAATTCTCCTTTGGGAGATGTGACCTAATCTCTTATGCCATAATGATGCAGAATTCTCATTGGTTAATTTTCTTTTAATACCTTGAGTACTTAATTACAAGGTTTCATGATATGAAGCAATAGTATCAAGCATATAAAGGTTATCTACATAAGATAAAGAACCAGTACCAACCAAATTTGAATTATGAAGAAGACTAAATTTATTATTTCCAAAGGAACAAGTATAACCAAATTTGTCCAATACAGAAATAGAAACCAAATTCCGTCTAAATGACGGTACGATAAATGTCTCATTCAAATTCAAATTCAAATAAGTACTCGACTTCAATAATAACCTAAATATCCCAATTGCTTCAACTTTAACCTTCTTGCCATCGCCCACAAAAATGTATCTTTCACCATCATTTGGCTTTCGGCAACTCAGGTAACCCTGCCTAGACACACTGATGTGAGTGGTTGCACCAGAACCTATCCACCAAGTGTGTTTAGTTATCGAAGTCAAATTAACCTCAGAATAAACTAGGTTAATAAGTGTACCTTTCTTGACACGCCAAGCATGATAGTTGGTACATTGCTTCTTCCTATGTCCCGCAGCTCCACAGAAGAAACAACCATCAACCGCTTTTTCTTTATGTTGTTTCTTTGGATATGGAACCACTGCAGCTTCTTTATCCTTCTTTCTTTTATTCCCCTTGTCCTTGGAAGTACTAGCCAAATGAACACTTTCTGTCTTATATTGCTTCAGTCTTTCCTCTTCTTGCCCATAATGTGAGATGAGCTCATTAAGAGACCAAGTCTCCTTTTGGCAGTTGTAGCTCACCTTAAATTGACTTAATTGTGTGGGAAGAGATATCAGAACCAAATGCACAAGCAAATCCTCAGAGAGATCAAGCTTAAGTGCTCTTAACTTTGAAGCGAGATGAGACATTTCCATAATGTACTCCCTAATGTTCCCATTACCTTTATATTTCATTGAGATGAGATGAGACTTGCCAAAAGTGTACTTGTTTCAGTCTTTTCATTTTTTGACAAATCTGTTCTTAATTTCTTCTTGGAACTCTTTGGCTGTCTTTATCATTTCCGATATTGTGCCCCTGAATGCTTCTGGAATCGCCTTCTTTATGATCATCAAACACATGCGATTTGACTTCTCCCACCTTTCAAAGTCCTTTTTATCATCAGAGGAACTTTTATCCGTAAGAGGTGCAGGAGAAGGAACCCTTAATATAAGGTCCAGATCCATAACACCGAGAACTATATGAAGTTTCTATTGTCATGACTTAAAGTTTGTGCCATTAAGCATGGAAATAGAATTAATACTGGCAGTAATGTTGGAAGCAGAACTGATAGCTGAATCAGAGAACAATAAACAAATAAAACCAGCTCATATAAGTCTTAAATCAAAAATAAATTCAAATAAAGGACAAATCCCATTTTAAGATATCAAACACTCTATTAATATTTGATCTTTGGAAAAAATATTAACTTGTAAGTGATATCTTGCCATAATAATAAAACACTGATAATAAGAACATATTGAATAATAATTCTTCCTTTGGGCCGATTTATTATTCATATGTAAAACTAAATAATTATCACATGCTATTTTTAAAGTGGCACATGTAATTTTGTTAAAAAATAATCTTCCTTTGGGCCGATTAATATTCACATAAATTACATGGACGTAATTCTTTTTATATTTCGAAATAAAATTAATTTTTTGAACAAAAGAGGTCACTTTGGTGACATATTGTTTAAATTAATTTATCTTGAAATATATATATATATATATATATACACCAAAATTTGAATTTAAATTTGAAAGATCATGGGTTCAAAACCCCTTTGGCTCCAGACTTGAAAGGTCACGGGTTCAAAACCTCTTGAGATCCTTCATAATTTTCATCATTTAAGAGGCTTAAATATGAAACACCAAGAGTCGAACCTTTAACCTTCCACTACCATCAAATCAACCGCTAGTCCAAATTTCATGAATTTTATATCGTTGGAATCGTAATGAAACGAGAATATTTCTGAATCCAATTTTTTTTCTGAAATATTAAACCTTTTTGAAAAAATATTTACAGCCAAAAATTAATATCAATACCTTCCTAATATATTCTCAACAATTCAACATGAAATAGCTCTGATACCACATGATGGATTAATTTCTATTTTGTGAAAACTATCACACAAACAGGAACATTCATATTGAATTATCAAGAAATATAAATATTGATTTTGCGGAAGCGTACCTGAATCTATGACAGAAAGTTAAAATATTTGAGTCTGAGGTCTTATGCTCTTCCAGATCAACACTTTTATTTCCTCTCTAAATTTCTCTCTGACAATGGGAATCAGAAGATTGGTGTTGTGTGATCTGGGGACCATGACCCCTATTTATAACACAATCGTGTCTTTTCATATTTCGTATATTTTTATTTTAACCCATCATAAAAATAAAAATTACGCTTGTCTCTACACAATAAAACCCACACTTTAATAATATATTAGTAAGGACCCAAAACTTAAATTAATCACTTTAATTGGCCTACTTTTATTTGATAGCCTATAATTCATATTTATTTTATATATAAGCCCATATATTAAATTTTACTCTAACATTTTCAACCCAATATCTTTCAAAGGAAATTTGGATAAATTAACTGTGTCCTTTCATTTTTTTGAAATACGAAAAGGTGCATCTTTTGGGTTATCAAAAGCTGATAAAACTTGGTATAAATCAGCTTTGTTCCTTTTTAATTCAGCTTTGATCAGGTTTTCAAAACCCAATAGTTTATTCAGCTAAATATCGTATCAGCTTTGTTCCTTTTCAATTCATCTTTTCAAAAGTTATTGAAACTTGGCATAATTCAGCTTTGTTCCTTTTGAAAACCCAATACCAAGTTTCTATTTGTTTCACAAGAAAAAGAACAAATTATAATTTAGTTTCTATATTGATGTGTGCGTAACCTTTACAGGAAACGCTGAGGAGGAATCAAGTAAAAGTATAGTTATCGCTATCAGATTGCAGAGAAAAAACCATCATGCATTGGTTTAGCCTCTTTAAAGAATTTTTTCCCAAAGTTGAAGACTTACGAAAAGAAAAAGGAAAATTAAAAATGATATATGTATACATTTTTTAGATTTATATTTAAATGTAAAAAATTATCGAGGAGACTGATAAATAAAGCGAAAAATATTCTTTTGTAACTCTTATCTCTCTATAAAACACTCACCAGATATTAAGTTTAAGATTTGGAATCTGATGCATTTTCTCTCTCTAAAATCTTGAAAGAAAAAAAGAAAAGAGTCGAGAGATTGAAAATATAATGGAGTATGAGAGGATACACAAAGTTTAGGTATGGTTATTTGTGTACCCAAAACAAAATGGTTTAATTTAACTTCAAGTCTGATGAAAGTGCAAGAAAATTTATCAAACACCTTTTTGGAGTATTTTTTTAAATGAATTTGCATATAAACCATCAAATGTGACTGAAAATAAGAACTTCACTGCACTTGGGTTAGTTGGTTTGTTAAAAAAATCAATTTTCATATATAAATGGGTTTGGCTTTATTCCAATAATTTAATGTAAAGTTGAGAGTGTGTGTATCCAACTAAAATTTTATTATTATTATTAAATTTTATTGTGGTCTTAATGTAGACATGTGTTGATGCTTAAATTTGGATTATCGATTCCCTTAGTTACTTACCAAATTTATCACAGAGAAAACGAAAATATAAAGAAAGACACCATAGATTCTTACGTGGTTCAGCTCAGGAATGGAGCCTACGTCCACGGGGCACTAGTATTTAGGGTTTTATTCCAATATTCTGGTTATAATCTAAGGGTTTATATAAGGACATATTCTTGTAATAGTCCGCTAGAATTTAGGAATTATCGGAGTTGTCATAGATTACATATGATATGTCGTATACCGCTACATCAACACACCTACACACGATCATCCATGACGTCCACTATCTAAATCATTGGCAACATGCTCATCATCACGCACCCATTATCTTTAACGTGTGTCGTTCAACTTCAACCGGTCTCCACTACCCCACTACGTTAATGGTAATATTTTATTTGGAGTTCTTATAATTCGCATTTATATTTGGGAGATTTTTATTTCGGTTTTACAAGTAATTTTAATTTATCAAAAACAAGGCTAGCATGTAAAATAAAAGAATTTTCGTCAACAGTCATTTAAACGACATGGCAATTTTGTTCAAATGACATGCACATGTCGTTATAGGTCGTTTGATGTCCCTATTCGATTTTGGATCAAATGAACCCGTACTATTTTGGTTTTTAGCTGGTCGTTTCTTAGGTTGTTCGATCTCCCATCAAACGACATCTCAATGTCATTCTACCGACCCTGAGAAGTCGTTCGAACGACATGTCGCCACCTTGAATTTTTTATTTGCCTATAAATACCTTCTCTCATTATGTAATTCATAAGACTTTTTCAACTCCGCCTTTTGTAGACTTGTTGCACTTTAATTCTTTAATTTTTAAGGCCAAAAACACTTTTGATTCACTCAAACCTCCCTTATCATATATGTGAATCATTGAGAAACCCTTATATTCATATTATCTCATTCTTGGAGTAATTCTTGTGGAGAAGAGAAGTTGTCTCTATTGATTTTCTTGGAGTTCTCGTAGGAGCTCTTGCTGAAGCCAAGGAACCAAGGCTTGGGGATATACGTCTGTTAAAATGTCTGTATTTCTTAATGTATATGTAAGTCTTGGTTTACATACGATAGTGAAATGAAAAGGTTTTCCCCTTTTGGAGTTTTTTCCTGAAATTTCTTTTGTGATTATTAGATTGCATACTAGATATATTTATCTCTTTCATTCACTTAGTTACATATTCTAGGCCTAATTAAAACTGATTATAAAATTTGGGTTTAATTAAATAAGTTGAGCTATTGAACCAAAGTACACTCTTAGTTTAGCATAATTCTAGTATGTTTATACATGTCCCCTCAGCTGGGGAAGTGGTGTATTTATAGTAAGTGAAAACTCAAGAGGTAGAATGCTTTTATTGCTTTAAGAATTTACACCTTTACACAATAAGATGTAGTTGGACATTTTTCATATGCATGTGAATGGTGACTGTTAAATATCCCACTTGTGTATAATGGTTCATCTTCCTAGCTTTAGTCGCCCGGGCAGACGACCATAAGGTACTTTAGCCGACCAATTCTCATCCATCATGAAAAACATTGGGATGATGTTGATAGGTGTCACCGTTATATTGGTCCTAGTGGCCTAATATTTTTAGGCTACAACAGAAGGCCCCAATACTACATACTTGAAGGTTGAATAAAAGAATGGAGTATTCATTTCTAGACTCGCTCGGCACTTTTTAAAGGTCGTGGTCGATAGACGACCTCCATGACTTGTAAAAAATTTCTCTGGTTGTATTGAAGTTGTGGCAATTTTGTAAATAACTTGAAAAATAGTGAGCCGTCGAAGGGTACACTGGTCTTTTTGTCTTTTTAGGATTTTGGATGTCATCGACAGTCCAAACGTTGGTACACTGAACCATTTCAAATCCCAAATATTAAGAGTCGTCATTGTACCTATAAAAGGCTGATTTTCCCTTTGTTTTTCCTAATTTCAGCAATCTCGAATTCTCTTTCATCCATTATTGCTTCTCCACCTTGATACTTTAAGGGTTTCATCACTAAGCTTACCACTGTAAGAACCTCTCTACTCCATTTTTTTTCTTTCTGAACTACTAGAATGGTTTATATTGTTGACAAATATTCTTTGAAGGAATTATGATAGAAGAGAATTATCCCAGATTGGGTGGTTATGAAGATAGTTTCAAGGCCTTAGGATTTGTGTGCCTTGGATGAGGGTCATTAGTTGTCCACCATATTTTTAGCTAACTGTGGGGTTAATTTTCCTCTCAATAATTTTTTTTTAGAATTCTGGCAATATTTCAATGTGGTTCCCGTCAAAATAGCCCCCTAATAATTGGAGAGTAGTGAATGGGATTATCCATATTAATGAATTATATGGAACCCACATAGGAATAAATGAGTTAATGTATTGTTACAGTTGGTGGACCACTAGGGATAATACTTACTATTTGAATACATATCAGTTTAACAAGGCCTTGGTGGTAAATTTTCCTCATTTCAATAAGGATTATTGGGATTATGGAGTTGTGGTAAAGAATTGGCAACATACCCCCCTTCCTGAGGGGGTAAGACACAATGGTCCCAGATGCCCCCAGGAAGGGCGTGGTATAGGTTGGCACCTTATAACACATATATTTTGCCAACTAATATATTACACATGTTTTTCTGCAAAGAGAATGAAAAAAGATCGCCCCCTAATTCTGAAGTCAATTTTATGGATTTGAAGTTTATTTGGTCTATCCAATAGAGAATTAGTGGAGCCCATCCTTGGTCAGCTTTTGTCTTGTTGGAATACCAGAGTTTATAACATTTTTTGTAGCTCAGCCTACAAAGGATATTCCTTCATCCCCCATTGACCTAGAAGACTCTGCCTCATCCCCATCTATTGTTGCCTCTGAATTTCCTTTACAAGAAGAAGAAGAAGAAGAAGAAGAAGAAGAAGGAGATATCGCATTTGAAGGAACTTCTTCCTCCTTTGAGTCCTTAGACTCGACTGCTATTTTGACCACTCTCTCCCTTCCGGGCAAAATGGTGCGGATAAGAATTACCAACTTGATTTTTAGGGTCATGTCTCCTCCCCTAGCCGAGAAGAAAAAGGTTATAAATAAAGGTCCCAAGAGACCAATAGTGGTCAATACTGAATGAATGAAGAGTATTGAACCTCATATCAATAGGTTGAGAAAAGTTCATGTTTTTCAGTACAAATTGCATCAGAAAACATAGGTTGATCAAGCCTCTTCAGAATCTGCATCGATGGCAATCAACACTAGTTTAGCTAGGGGCTTAATTAGTGCTCGAGTTTTGCATACAGACAAGTCAATGACTATTCCCCTGTCCAGAGTAAGATTGCTGGAAAGATCTAATCATAACTTGGCCCTAGTAACTGCTTACGTAAACTTGCCTTTTTTAATTTTTACTCTTCTTTAGAATTTTTGCTAATTACCTTTGTTCTTCTATGTTTTGCAGTTCTTGGTTGATTATGACCAACTTTTGATAAGGGATGATCAGCTGAGTGAATCATCCACTAATATTGAAGAGGCCTTTAAAGAGCTGAAGGATTCCTTGGATGCCACCAAGGAGGCTCATAAGAAAGATCAAGAAAAATGGCAGGACTTATTGAATACTGTCGCGCAAGGAAGGAAGGATGTTAAAAAGACTGCATCTGATGCTGCCAAGGCCACCACTGAGCTGGAGAAAAAAATATTCAAAACTTAAAGGCTACCTTGAAAATAGTAAAGGGAGATGTTATACGCATGATTGGGATAAGGCTTTTGCCATTGCTACAGGGCAAATCAACTATCTAAAGAAGACATGCTTTAAGGAAATGTGGGATTCTTCATTAAAATAGGTCGGCACTACTATTAACTCAAACCTTTTCCGTAATTCAACCCGAGTACCCCTCCTATAATTGATGAAAGAATGGAAGATGAAGAGGGTACTGGTGAATCTTTAATAGTGCCTGAGACTTCATTTGTAGTTGCTCATTTGACTGATGAAATAGCCCAAGATAAGTATAAGGTCTAAACTCCTTAGGATTGTCTTGTGCTTTCAGTTTTGTTTCTTTGTAAAGCATGGTTTCTTTGTAACCTTGAACATCTATCCTTTTGATGTATTTCTTATAAATTAAAAAAAATATTCCTTGTGTTTGTTTCACATTGTTGATGTCTATAAAATTGCTTCTTGAATTTTGAACTTATATATTGTTCTTCAATTTAAATGCAAGAGATTTGTCATTGCAGAAGCAGAGAGTGACCTATACGAGAAGTGTTTAGCTTTCTAGGGTCGGTCATGGAGATGAGTTAAAAGAGTTGCTCAGCCTGGATGCTTCTAATCAGGTTAAAAAAATGTATATTCATTTGCACAGGTTATTTGACTAAGTTGTAGTGACCAATGATGCTTACTATGAGATGATTGTTAAAAAGTTATAGGACCACAAAGCATCACTTGCCAATCTGTATTTTGATTATAAAGTAAAATATTCTCGGCTTAGCAGAGAGGCAGGTTTTAACAAGAAACTACAGGATATATCTTCAGCTTTCAGCAAGAAGGAATTTGTAATAAAGAGGGAGTTGAACAGTGCTTAGGAGGTCGTCGATTTATTAGAACAAGAAAATAACTTGTTGATGGATGAACTATAAGGCCTGAAGAAGTCGATGGTGGGTGCCGACTAGAATAAAGTTGTATCCTTTTTAGAACATGATAATGCTAGATTATTGGAAGAGATTTAAAACTTGAAGAAGTCCAAAGGTGTTCTATTATCCAGCCAGGTGGTAATTTCTCGTCCCACTATTGAGGAGGAAAGGAAGAAGAAAACTCTAGCTGACCAAACTGCTCTAATCAAGAATCAATCTTCTAGCATTAATAAGTTAAATGAGAACTTTGATCGTCTTACCTTTCACTTTCACAAACAACCACAAACCATTTGGATGAACGGTTATTATAAAGCCTTAGCACATATGGATGATGAACTGGAGTAGGCTAAGTGAGAAAGGGTATAAATGGGGCTTATTGAATGCTCTGACGGTATTGAAGGTATAAGCAAAAGATACTTTACAGTATTGGTATGACCGTTGTTGTTTTGATCAACTTAATCCACCTTTTATTTTGGACACTAAGTGGATTCCTACTGATGCCATAACCATAAGTTTGGTTAGGAATATTTAGGTGACTACGGCCTTCATGGAGAAGGCACACTTGTTCAACATCTGTGTAACACCTCATATTTTTTTTTAAATTTGGATTAATTAAATTAAAATGGGAAATTAATTAGAAATTAATCTCGATTAAAATAAATATTAATTAGCGAGACAAGGGCTAATATTTATTTGTAAGAATAACATTGAGTATTGCTTAGTGAATGAGTAATAAATTAATAAGAATGCACTATGATTGTCGTGAGTGACAAATACGACACCTACAGTAATTTAGTCGGGAAGCACATGTCAATCGTGTCGAGACTTAAATTTAGGAGATAAAATGTTATTTAACTATGGGTAATCCAAATGGTCATTTTAAATGCTCCAGTGTATTTGGAAGGGTCAATAAGTCAGAAAAGTGTACTCAGGGATTCGGTTTGGGTCCTGGGGAATTTTTAGGCCAAATTGGTGCCCCGAGAAGGTATTTCGGTCTTTCGTATTTTTAAGGTAGAAGGACCTACGAGTTTACTAGAGTTATATCACCTGGTAGGTTGATAGTGCTAGAGTTAGAAGTTATAAAATACAAAGAGGCCACTAGAGGAGGAAGGACAGGAGTTCTCGGGGCTTTCCCACACCATTTTTACACAATCACCACCAACGAAGCGTTGATCGGGAGGAGAGGAAGGCAATCTCGACACCTTTTTACTAAAAATCAAATCTACCATTCTAGGCAAGTGTTTATCTTGATAAATTTCAGTGCATATATTATCCATGTTAGTGTAGGATATATTATATGCATGAATAAATTATTTTTGGTTTAAATTGGTCCTGGGTAGGATTTGCATGTAGATTAAAGTCCAATGTGATTTGAAAATGAAATCAGTAGATATGTGATAATTTAAATGGGAAAAATATGGATTTGATAATGTATAGGCATGAAGAATAATAAAATTAGGGCTTCATGGATGATTACGAGAAAATCGGTTCTTGGATAGAATTCTTGATGATTTGATGATACATTTACATTAGAAATCACCTTTATATGTGTATATAATGTTTGGTAATATTAGTTGTAGGTTTGGTGAAGAACCATGAAGTTTTGAATGAGAAAATTTGAGAAAAATGCAATTACGTAGAGGAAGAAGAAGACCTGACATATTTCGAATCGACTCGTTCCATGGGCGAATCGATTCGGTTTCCCAGATTTGGGCCATTTTCCCCTATTTTAGCCTTGAACTTGAAATTGATGAACGGGGGAACTTTTGAGATACCTTTATAACATTGTGAGAGATATTTTGGTTACTAGTAGGCTAATGGTCGGATTGAGACATAGTTCTGAGTGAAATAAATTGAGGCTAAGACTAATCGGTGTAATTGGTGAGATAATGAAATTAGGGAAAGAGAATGAGGCATGGTAAAGGTGAACGAACCTATAACTTATACCAGTAGAGTATGGGTGAATTACTTACTGAAATACTTTAAAGAATAATTGGCACACTTCAAGTGGGGGATGCTCGGTAATATACGATGAGAAGTATAATTAAAATTTAATAATACGTAAGATATTCGAGAGTTATATATACTACGTACGAGAAAAATATTATAGGTTGCGTGTAACCCTATATTAATGATATATGTATATATATATATATATATATATATATATATATATATATATATATATATATAGGTTGTGTGAATACCTATTGTGTGAATTCTTATGTGTGAACATACCTAGTAGGCTACCTGCTATCACGGGAGGTTCCGCGTTGTGGACAATCTTATCGTGACGAGCCCATTGGGAGAATTTTGACTTGTACCTCTAAACATTGAACATAGGGATTGAGCACTACTTGTGTGTGTAAGAGTGTGACCGGTCATTTGGGTGAATTAGGTGTGTGCGTTGCCTAAAGGCTTATAACTATGTTCGCCTCCAAATTGGTGTGAATTGTGAATGTATGGTTCGAGAGTGATTCTGAACCAGAAGTCATTTACTTAGTATGTGACGTACCAAGACTTGATAGCAGAGTATTTCCGTATCGTAGATCTCCACCTAGGGATGATGTATTCATATATATATATATATATATATATATATATATATATATATATATATATATATATATATATATATTATAAGAGTGGTGTAAATATATATGCGTGTAATTTATTCTACGACATGTGTATTAGTGGATAAGATGGATAGTGATAACTAAAGTAGTTTACGTATGTGGGAACTTAATATTTAACTGGTGATTTTATTGGATAAAAGGGTTTGGAAATTCGGTAACGTATTTATAGGCAATACGGGTGGGCTCACGAATCAGTATACAGATAGAGACTTAGTGAGACTAGTTAGGAGGGGTAGCATAACTAGGCTAGTTTAGAAGGATACGTTAGGCATGCACAATAGTTGAGCAGTGAGGATCTCAAGTGAGAGCATGTAACGTTAACATGTATACAATATCTACTATTAATGAAATTTAAATACTTGCAAAATATTTTCAAATTGTTTTACTTGGGCTCTGACCCGTTTTAAATCCATTTTTGTAAAAACCCTTTAGGTGCCCAGCCATAGGGATGGCAGGCTTAGGAGTTCATTCATATTTAATGTGTTGCAGCTTCTGTGGATGTTGCGGGACTCGGTAGTATATGATTCCACTTCTATCAGTTCCATTTCTTCATTTAGTTATCTGAGTTGGATATGTCACCCATCTTTAGCTAGTGGTTATTTCAGAGATACTGTACTTCCATTTTATTTTCATTATTGGATTTGGTTTTATATTATGGACTATTGTACTTGGATTTCAGTCTGGAGTGATTAGTCCAGGCACATTTATTTATCTCGTTGCTTTATCATTTATTATGTTATTTATTGGAATGTGAATGTGATTTATTAGTTTAAGTCGATTGCATGTAAATAAAAATATTTAAAATTTTGACACTAGGGAATTAGGGTATTAGTAAAATAATGTGATTTCGATAGTGATGCTAAGAATGAAACAATTAATGATTCCTGTTTAATTTAATAATGGACTGATCACCCAGGATTAGAATAGGCGGGGTGTCATAAATGGTATCAGAGCATCATGTTCTAGTGTCCTTAGGATCTGTATGCACTTGTCACTTTTCCAGCGTAGCGTTCTTTGATATAGAGCCCTATTGTAAGGATTGTTGCATTCATGACTACGCATTTACGTCTTCAGCTATTTTGAGATATACTGAACTCTGGACTTATAGAAATTCTTTTTCGTTTCAGATGCCTCCCAGACATGTACCAGGAGCCCCGAGAGATGCATAGCCCGAGCCGCATCCAGCTCAAGCATAGGGGACTATGAATGCTGTTGAGGTTGCCGCTATTGTTTCATGGGTGGTTAACGCAACAGCATTCATAGTCCCCTTAACGCAACCTTGACTATTTATGCTCTGCAGGTACTAGACCAGACACACGCACTTCCTTCTACATGGGAGTGAGTCAAAGACGCCTTCCAGAAGGCTCACGCTCCCAAGTTTCACGGGAGTTCTAATGTTGTCATTGCTTGTCCATGGAAGAAGGACATCCAGCGTCATTTATGGATGTATGAGTGCATGAATACACAAAGATAGATACTAATTACTTTTAAGCTAGTAGGAGAAGCACTACAGTAGTGGGAGTCTATTACCATGACACAGGAGAAGGATAGTATACCCATTCAAGAGTTCGAGGATAGGTTCGACCACAACTACTTTCCATCCGCCATTCAAACAGAGATGAGGAGAAAGTTCTTAGACCTATCCCAAGAGGGGAGGAGAGTGGCTGAATATGAAGAAGAATGTACTCAGTTGGTTAATTTCTTATCAGGGTCAAGGTTAGCAGGGCTAGAGAGGTGGAAATTTTACTGGTAGATGTTTCATATGTGGAAGAATTGCCACAAGCATCAGGATTGCCCTAATAAGGGCCTAGTTCTGCAGCAGCATGGTGCTCGACAGGAGCCCTAGAGGGCTATTTTTCCCTCCCCCCTTCCAGCACCAGCACCATTGCCAACATTGCCTGCCATACTAGTCGTTCCAACCGCCCCACCTCAGCAAGGGCAGTTATAGTATGGGTGTGTGTACAACGTCCACCAGGCTGCAGTTCTACAGGCACCACCCGCAGTTGAGGGTATGTTTCTTATACATGGGATTTCAGGGTGCATTTTATTTGACACTGTTACTTCACTCTCATTTATAGCCACTAGATTTGCATGAGCTGTAGGGTTGTTAAACACGATCGATAGTACACTCACGTGTGTAGACTCTCCATTGGGTAATGGGACACTTATTTTCTTTATCTATTGTGGTTTTAGTATAAACATTGGGAGACTTATTCTTCTTGCCAATATTATTGTGTTAGATATGTCAGAGTATGATGCCATTATTGTCATGGATTGGCTAGCAGCGTATAGGTTCATGATTTATTGTTACAGTAGGAGCATCGTATTTGCGATTTCGGATCAGGAGATGTTTTTTGGTGGTGATGCCCTGTCCTGAGGGAGGATCATGAACTCAATTATACTATATAGAGGAGGAGACCTCTAAGGGGATGGTGATTCCACTAGATTTTATTTCGGTTATATGTGAGTTCGTCGACGAATTTCAAGATAAACCAGGATTACCACCTAGCAGAGAAATAGAGTTTGTGATTAATTTTGCGTCGGGCACTCAGTTGATTGCTCGTGTGCCTTATCGTATGGCTCATATGGAAATAAGGGAGCTATGGGATCATATTGAGTAGCTTTTAGGGCAGGGTTTCATTCGTAGGAGTACTTCACCTTGGGGTGCTCCAGTGTTGTTTGTGAAGAACAGAGATGGGTCTCTACGCCTATGTGTAGATTATAGAGAGTTGAACAAAGTCGCGATACAGAATTAATATTCGTTGTCCCGAATAGATTACTTATTCGACTAGTTGAGATGAGACACATACTTCTCTAAGATAGACTTGAGATCAGGATACCACCAGTTACACATCCAGGAGCAAGATGTGTCTAAAACTTCCTTTCTAATATGATATGGGTCTTATGAGTTTCGGGTTACGCCATTTGGGCTAACCAACGTAAGAGTTGTGTTTATGTACTTGATGAATCAGGTGTTCAAAGAGTTCTTGGATCAGTTTGTCATTGTCTTTATTGATGACATCCTGATTTATTCACAGACTAAGGAGGATCACAGAGATCATCTGCGATAGGTTTTAAAGACATTGCGTGAGCATCATCGATACGCTAAGTTTAAGAAATGCATATTTTGGATGCGTGAGGTACACTTTTTTGGGCCATATAGTATCTAACATGGGAATATCAGTGGATTCGAGTAATGTGTCAGCGGTGAGGGAGTGGGGACAATCCATGACACCGACAAAGGTGCACAGTTTCTTGGGATTAGCCGTGTACTATAGACGATTCCCACTACACCAAAACATTCGACTTGACAAGGTCTAAAATCATGACAAGTCAGACTTATCAAGGTCTTTTACCATGACAAGTCTAGGGGTGCAACTCCCTTTGTCACAGACCTGCTATGGTAAAAAACTGTGATAAGTTCATTAGAATTATCACGATCCTGTCACAGTCTTTGACCTTGACAAGTTTTATCATGATCAAAGACCGTGAAAGCCCGTAACAAAGCAAAAAAAAAATCCACGGTCAAACTCCGTGACAAGTTTCTTTGTCACGGACTTGTCATGGTTTTTTATCGTAACAATTCTGGGCAGAATTTTTAAAAAAACTGTTGGGCAGTATGACCACTACCACTGCCCAGCAATATATTTGTACCTGTTATAGCAAAATTATACCTGTCCAAACAGCATATATCCAAATAAAATAGAAATAATGTACCAAATCATGGCATATATGATTCATATCCAAATAAAAAAGAAATACAAATAAAGAGTGCGCTTTTGTTCAAACACAGAAATTATTTAATTAAATCTCAGTTTTTCAATTAAAACCTAAAACATGCATCTAGGTGTGATTGAAGATGATATAATCATGCAAGAACAATCAATCACAAACAAAACACACAAATGAGGAAAAATCCCCCAAAGGGGTGAAACCTTTTTATTTTCACTATAATTTGTAATAAACAGATTACACTGATTATAATGAAAATGAGAGTGACGTACGAAATACCCTCAGGTGTCGGTTCCGATGTCGTCAGTTGGAATCTCCTGCAAGAACTCCAGGTGGGCAGCAATGAAGAAGAAAACGGCTTCTTCACAAATTACTCCAGATGAGTAAAAATAATCCTCTTGAAGGTCTAACAATTCACATACATAGATGGGAGTGTTTATGTGAATAAAGAAGGCATAAAACCTTAAAAATTCAAGTCTGTTTTCTGGGCTATTAATCACAAAAATCGTGTGTGAAAAAGACTTGGAAAACGTGTAGAATGACACAAGATATTTATACAAAATTTGAGGAGGCGGCGGCGCTCGAACGAGATAGGAATCTCGCTCGAATGAAGGACACATGTCATTCGAATGACATCGTGCAAGATGCTTATCTCTCTCGAATGACAGTGTGAACTCGTTTAAATGAGCTCGTCGACCGAGGTGATTATACGTAAATATTGCGTATTTTATCCTTTGAACCTACGCATTTTAGCCCCCTCGGGTGCCTTAATCTCTATATTTAAGCCCGTTAACCAGAAAACCTCGGTTTATATTGTTAACATGCTATATGAGGTATAATTGGGCTTTTGTAGGCATTTAGGTACTAAGTATGGAGTTCGGACGCATTCCGTTCAAGTTCTGTATGCAATCGCACGTTTAAGGGTATTTTAGTCATTTCACATATTGGTCACCTGGCCCGATATCTCACAAAAGTTGTATCCCTCCTCGCTAGCTTCGTGTGGCCATAAACGGTGCGCAATTCCGAGTTCGTATGATGAAGTTACGACAATTTTAGCAGAGGGAAAAGCATTGAAACCAAAAGAGGAGGAGAAGAGGAAGAAAAGAATGCAGTGTGTTTTGCCCTGCTTGATCGATCGATCGACCAAAGGGGTCAATCGATCGATCCTTGTCGACAGTGGATATTTTGCTCATGATCGATCGATCAACCAAAGGGGTCGATCGATCAATCCCCTGTTTTCAGCAGATATTTTTCCTTTTCTTTTCTTTTCTCGTTTCTTTTCTTTACTTATTCCAACTTACTATAAATACCCACTTTTGATGTAATAACAGATATACACGATTTTAGCTTAGGTTTTGAGGTTTTTGGAGAGTTCTTCTTCAATTGTTCTTGGATTGACACCCCATTTGGGTTGAATGTTGCACTATTCATTATCATCTTCCTTAATATAGTTTATATTTCTTCGTTTCTTGCTTTCTAGTTAATTTACATGATTTCTAAATTAGGTTTACTTGCTTTCTTTACTTGCTTTCTAGTACAGTTTTACCGCATTTATTTATTGCGTTTATTTACCGCGTTTTTAACATGCTTTCTAGGTAATTTAAATTAGGTTGTGTTTGAATGGAACTCACTTGGGTTAACGCGTTGCTTTGCTTTGGTGATGGTGTTTATGGGTTTATTTGGGGTGCATTGTCCTAGTTATTATGCCTAGGATATTTGACGAGGCATATCATATATGTCCCATCCTTACGACCTTTCGTGTGCAATTTTCGAGATATTTGTTGACGCCAAAATCTTATTAGGCTTTTATGAGGATTTAGGGGCGTGATAACCCTTGATTCAATTAACTGTCGAAACGAGACGCATTCTAAATAACTCGTCGACCCATGTAACCATTTTATACAAATTA
This sequence comes from Sambucus nigra, assembly GCA_949130495.1. Lineage (NCBI taxonomy): Eukaryota > Viridiplantae > Streptophyta > Magnoliopsida > Dipsacales > Adoxaceae > Sambucus > Sambucus nigra. Next base: position 118,597,175 of record OX422219.1, on the reverse strand, counting down.
AACCGGGTGAGGGATATTCGACGCAACCTATAGTTTTACCTCTTTCATAATCTAGTTTCAATACCCGTGCCTAGATTAATCATTTTCCCTTTTATGCATCTTTTCCTTTTTAGTTTTTAATCATCTTTTATACTTTTATTTTGGAATATTAAATCTCATAAATTCTAGCAACTCGCCCCTATGAATTTTCGATACCCGACTTACCTCTAGACTTGCCCCGCAAGTGTAGTCGTAATTTAAGTTTGCTTGTATAGTCGCGATGAGACAGAAAACAACGACTGTGCACCGACACGCGCACACCTCTCGCGCGCTATCAAATTGGCAACGTTGCCGGGGACTAGTTTGTTTTAGACTTTATTTGATTTAGTATTTCATAGTATTTTCTTTCTATTTGTATTATTTGCTAACCTTTTTACAGGACTTCCACATTTTAGCACTTAGAAATGCTCGAATTTTTCCCGCGCGCAATTACTTTGTGGAATTCGCCACTTGAGCCATTTTTGGGGTAAGCATGTCTAATTCCAATTCTTTCGGTAATCCTTGTTATAATTCTCAAAATGCTCATAATCCTATGACTTTCGGTGAATACTTAGAATCCCAAAGTATAACAAATTCAAATATGACTTTGGGAGAGTATAACAAAAGTCAAAACTTGGGTTATTGGAATTTTGATGATGATGACAATGATTTTGGGCCTTTACCTCCTTATAATAGGAATTTTGAAACGAATTCGAATAGTTTTCCAAATTCCTATCATAATGAGTTTTCGTTTAAGTCCGATGGTAATTTTCAAAGTTCCCATTTTCATGCGTCCTCACCTCGACCCATGACATTCGGTGAGGGTTTGCTTATGTATGAAAATAAGAAAATTGAAACTCGTTATCGGGAAGAAAATCGTTCGTGGGAATATGACTTGGATTTACTTTTTGAGTCCGACGATGATTTTACTTCTGAGACTTTCGAAGTCGAGGAATGTTTTGAACCAAATGAGGTACTTGTGCCTACTTTGGAACAAACCATTCTAAACTTTGCCCATCTCGTAATAGATATTGAAAGTGAGGATGAAAATGACGTAATATCTATTTGCAATGAAATGGTTTCTTCTTTATCCCCCAAAGAAGATCATTTCATTGAAAATGATATTATTTCCTTCGAAACTCAATCTTCATGAGATGATGATTCATCTCATGAGTTTGAATTTCTTTCATCCCCATTTTCATTCTCTATTATCACACCGTCTCAAGTACCCGATGATTCGGTTTCAAACTTTAATGTTTTAAGCATTTTCGCCAATGAGGAGTACTTACTCAAGTCTCCTTCCACAATCGCATCTTTACCTTTGTGTGCGCCACATCCCATTCCAATTTCAAAATCATTGGGAGGTTATTCATCTTTTCTCGGTCCCCACTTGTTTTTGTCACCCGTTCAATCCAAACCCCCCATCGTCCCCTCCAAAACTTTTAATTGGCGATGGTTCATTTCTTCCGCCTTACACTTGCCTTTCGTTGTTCAAACAGAATTCATATTTTTCGGAAGGCATGCTTGTATGTGAGGGTACACCGGTTATCCTCCAAAGTCAAATCATTCTTACGGTGGACCCTCAACTATTTAGACTTCTAGTGTAGAGTTAATGTGAAGCCTAAATAGTAGGTTGTATATAGTTAGCTTTTTATTTATTTCTTTTTATTTTTTCTTTCCTTTTTAATTTAGTCTAATGTAATTAGTTAACTTTTCGTTATTTGTTTTTGCTATGCTCGGTACTAACTTGTTTTGTAGATTCTTTGGACTTGTTCATATGGGGATCTCTCCAATTTCGGGTAATATCGATATTTTCCTCTCTTTGACTTGGTTCTTAATTAACATTGAGGACAATGTCAGGTTTTAAGTCAGGGGGTGTGGTATATTCTATCCATTTCTTTATTTATTCCATGTGTTTTGCTCACATGTTAGTTACTTATTATGCTTTTCTTAGAAAATATCAAAATTTTCAAAAATATTTTCTTTCTTTTTTCTCCTTTTTGGGACTTTTTGCTTTTGTTATCGATGATAAATTTCAATAATTTCCCGATCCAATAGACAACCCAATGATGCATATTCTCAATTTTAGAAGTTATTAGACTTTAGTCTTACTTATTGATATTGTGAATAACTTCGTGAATTAAACCTTAATCCCATGAGCACATGCACTTTTATTGGTTTATTGATTTGGTTTAAGATTTTTATAACTCGGTAATCTTTTGTTGCATTGTATATACTTATACCGAGTAATCTTTGTACCTTTCGTCGTTTGTGAGTGTGTACACTATTCTTTTCTCATTGAAAACGTTGAATTCGTTGGTAGTCTCACTATTCTTTCATTTGATCGTTCATTAATTGAGTTCATACTTGAAATGCATTACTTGAGCATGATTTTCATATATTGTTTTGATTCGAGAATTGCGTAAACTTTTAGAAATGATCATAGGCCATCTTTGTTATATCACTCATATTAGTCTTGACCTCACCCTTATATGTTTACCCTCGTCAACCCCTTTGATCCTAAATATAGCCTTTCGTTTCATAACCCAAATCCCATAACCAACTCTAAATTGGAGTTTTATCCCATACATACACTTTCCATACCTTTATTTGGATTGTTACTTGGGATAGAATGATGTTGTTGTGATGTCGGTTGCAATTTAGGCATATGAGAGTTTGATAAGTAAAGAAAAGAAAAAGTGAAAAAGTGAAGAAAAAGAGAAAGCAAAAAAAAAAACTAAAGAAAAATGAGAAAAAGAAGAAAAGAAAAGAAAGAGAAAGTTGTAAATGTTGTGTATATAGTTCAATAAGCTTTGATTACTCTCCCCGATGATATATCTAATGTCGTTTTGGAACTTGTTTTCCAATTTTGATATTGCCTGCATTTTCACATTTTCTCGAGTTTTCATTCCGAACACTTTGAATCCGTACATACATATCCTTCATTTCGTACCCTACCCTAGCCTGCATTATAATCCTATACAAGTCGTATGTGATCTTAAAGTGTATTTAATTTAAAAGTCATAATAGTTTTGATAATCTGTGAAAATACATTTTGCTGCCTTTAATGAGCGGTATCCTTCATTGAGATTACAATTTTTCATTTTATATATAGCGTTCTTCATTCGTGATATGTGTGCGGCCCAGTTTCCATTTACATTTACTCTTTATGCCCGCATGTTCCGTGTGTTACCTCCCTGTTTCGAGTGAATTCACTTGATGAGTGTAATGCCCGTGAGGATTGAATATATGCCTGCTTTATTTAGTATTCGATTTATATAAGTTTTTACCAAAACACACTTTGCATGCGCTCTCTCCCCTCCCACATTTTAAGGTTTCATTTCTATGAGGTGCATTCTATAATGTTAATGATTTGGACTTTTGTTTGAATTCGTTCACTTTGCTAATAATGCGTATGAAATCCTTTTCGCCATTGTTGGGCTTGTCGCATATTGGGTTAGGCATATTTTGAGGAAACCATGTGATGTTTGTGGGTATCATCCCTGAAAACCATTACGAGATGACACTCGTCCACTAGGGTGACCTAGGAGTTTAACGGCTTATTGCATACGCTAAATGTAATCGAATTGCCCGTGAAAGTGGCCTTTTTCTTTTATATCATACTTTTATACTATCACTTGCTTTTGGTTTGCTTGTAGTTCTTGTTGCATCCTATTTCATTGCTAGGTACTAGCAATGTGTAAGTTAGGGGGTGCGATGATACGCAAATATTGCGTATTTCATCCTCCGTACCTATGCATTTTAGCCCCCTCGGGGGCCTTAATCTCTATATTTAAGCCCGTTAACCAGACAACCTCGATTTATATTGTTAACATGCTATATGAGGTATAATTGGGCTTTTGTAGGTATTTAGGTACTAAGTATGGAGTTCGGATGCATTCCGCTCAAGTTCCGTACGCAATCGAACGTTCAAGGGAATTTTAGTTATTTCACAGATCAGGCACCTGGCCCGAATCACGAAAGTTGTATCCCTCCTCTCTAGCTTCGCGTGGCCGTAAACGGTGCACGATTCCGAGTTCGTATGATGAAGTTACGATAATTTTAGCGGAGGGAAAAGCATTAAAACCAAAAGAGGAGGAGAAGAGGAAGAAAAGAATGCAGTGTGTTTTGCCCTGCTTGATCGATTGATTGACCAAAGGGGTCGATCGATCGATCCTTGTTGACAGTGGATATTTTTCTCATGATCGATCGATCGACCAAAGGGGTCGATCGATCGATCCCCTGTTTTCAGCAGATACTTTGCCTTTTCTTTTCTTTTCTCTTTTCTTTTCTTTACTTATTCCAACTTACTATAAATACTCATTTTTGATGTAATAACATATATACATAATTTTAGCTTAGGTTAGCTCAGGGTTTGAGTTTTTTGGAGAGTTCTTCCTCAATTGTTCTTGGATTGACACCCCATTTGGGTTGCATGTTGCACTATTCATCATCCTCTTCCTTAATATAGTTTGTATTTCTTCATTTCTTACTTTTTAGTTAATTTACATGCTTTCTAAATTAGGTTTACTTGCTTTCTAGTATAGTTTTACCGCGTTCATTTATTGCGTTTATTTACCGCGTTTTTAACATGCTTTCTAGGTAATTTAAATTAGGTTGTGTTTGAATGGAACTCACTAGGGTTAACGTGTTGCTTTGCTTTGGTGATGGTGTTTACGGGTTTATTTCGGGTGCATTGTCCTAGTTATTACGCCTAAGAGATTTTACGGGTCATATCATGTATGTCCCATGCTTACGACCTTTCGTGTACAATTTTCGGGATATTTGTTGACGCCAAAATCTTATTAGGATTTTATGACGATTTAGGGGCGTGATAACCCTTGATTCAATTAACTGTCGAAACAAGACGCATTCTAAATAACTCGTCGACCCATGTAATGAATTTATACCAATTAACCTGGGTGAGGGATATTCAACGCACCTATAGTTTTACTGCTTTCATAATCTAGTTTCAATACCCGTGCCTAGATTAATCATTTTCCCTTTTATGCATCTTTTCCTTTTTAGTGTGTAATCATCTTTTACAATTTTATTTCGGAATATTAAATCTCATAAATTCTAGCAACTCATCCCTGTGGATTTTCGATACCCGACTTACCTCTAGACTTGCCCCGCAAGTGTAGTCGTAATTTAGATTTGTTTGTATAGTCGTGGGGAGACAGAAAACAACGATTGTGCACCTACACGCGCACACCTCTCGCGCGCTATCACGAGGCACTCCTCTTCTGCACTTAGAAAAATTTGTGCTTTTGATAAAAACAAATCAGACTTCGAAAAAATATTTTCTAAAAAATTCCCAAATATTGATGCAAATATAAATAACTCCAATAAATCATTTTACCAATAATGCATAGTAGAGTAGTGGGAATGAGTTGAGCAGCACGTCACATGTAGCATGATGCACGTGTGAAGATGGAGGATGCATGGATTCAGATCAAGGCAGTCATGGATGATCGTGTAGACGTTCCGAATGTAGCGATATCAGACATACATGCTGTGATCTAGGACAAACAGAAAATTCCTAGATTTTACTGTAGGTGCAAAAAATCTCACACGTAGGGGGGGTGCCAATTGTTCACGATACAACTATGAAAATAAATATAAGAAAGACGAATATTTACGTGGTTCGACCATGAATGGCCTACGTCCACGGGGTTGTTATTGTGTTCCATTGGAATGATGAGAGAGTTTTACATGAGAGTGTTTCTCTAGCTTCTAATCCCCCTTTCATAATTGGGGGTGTCCCATTTATATAGAGTTAGGGGTTACATTAGGGTTACAAATATGGATGAGTCTTATCTTCGTGGAGTTTGATTTGACTCAGATACTGCACCTCGGTCTTCTAGTTTATCAAGGACTCTAGTCGTTCCTATCTTATTGGAGCGTCTGTTGATCGCCATCTTGATCGGGGTGCTTGCCACGTGTCATGCTATTATGTAGGCATATTTTTTGCCATCACAATAGCCCCACAGGTCGCAGTTCAGCTGAGTTGATTATGAGATGAGCTGGGAGCTAGTCCATAATCTCTTTAAACGTGTGCAGTTGTCGATGTGAACTGGACTGGCATTCTTTGAGCTGTCGTTCAACTTTGAAGCCTTCTTTGGTTGATCTTCCCTCCTTTATAGGCTTTTAGATGAATGCTTGGCCTAAATTGAGAGACATTCAAATGAAATGGGAACCGGACTCAAGAGTGTCAAGCTCCCTACGTACCCTCTTGGGATGAGGTTGAACGTAGTTCATTATTCTGTTTGATTGCATAGACCATTCGTGAGGCTGACCACAGCCCTGTTCAGAATTCATTTGCTGAGGCTTTCTCGAGCGTCCATCAATTTTAGGACATCTCCCTGTATTTTGATCTTGTATGGTCCATTTGTTGAGGTCGACCATAGGCCTATGTGTGGATCCTTGCTCGAGCATGTACATAGTCGTGGTAAGACCCTGCATTAGGATTTTCATATGGTCCAATTGGGGACGCCGACCAAAAGCCTATGCGTCGAGCCTTGCTCGAGCATGTACCTAGCAGGGGTAAGACCCTGCATTAGGTTTTTCATATGGTCCAATTGGAAAGTACAACCAGAAGCCTATGCGTCGAGCCTTACTCGAGCATGTACCTAGTAGGGGTAAGACCCTGCATTAGGTTTTGCATATGGTCCAATTGGAGAGGTCGACCAGAAGCCTATGCATAGAGCCTTGCTCGAGCATGTACTTAACAGGGGTAAGACCCTGCATTAGTTTTTTCATATGGTCCAATTGGAGAGGCCGACCAGAAGCCTATGCGTCGAGCCTTGATCAAGCATGTACCTAGTAGGAGTAATACCCTGCATTAGGTTTTTCATATGGTTCAATTGGAGAGGCCGACTAGAAGCCTATGCGTCGAGCCTTGTTCGAGCATTTACCTAGTAGGGGTAAGACCCTGCATTAGGTTTTTCATATGGTCCAATTGGAGAGGCCGACCAGAAGCCTATGCATCGATCCTTGCTCGAGCATGTAGGGGTAAAAACCTACATTAGGTTTTTTATATGGTCTAATTGGAGAGGCCGACCAGAAGCCTATGCGCCGAGCCTTGATCGAGCATGTACCTAGTAGGAATAATACCCTGTATTATGGTTTGCATATGGTCCAATTGGAGAGGCCGGCCAGAAGCCTATGCGTCGAGACTTACTCGAGCATGTAACTAGTAGGGTTAAGACCCTGCATTAGGTTTTTCATATGGTCCAATTGGATAGGCCGATCAGAAGCCTATGCGTCGAGCCTTGCTCAAAATTGTACCTAGTAGGGGTAAGATCCTGCATTAGGTTTTGCATATGGTCCAATTGGAGAGGCCAACCAAAAGCTTATGTGTCGAGCCTTGCTCGAGCATGTACCTAGTAGGGGTAAGACCCTGCATTAGGTTTTTCATATGGTACAATTGGAGAGGCCAACCAGAAGCCTATGCGTCGAGCCTTGCTCGAGCATATACCTAGTAGGGGTAAGACCCTGCATTAGGTTTTTCATATGGTCCAATTGGAGAGGCCGACCAGAAGCCTATATGTCGAGACTTACTCGAGCATGTACCTAGTAGGGGTAAGACCCTGCATTAGGTTTTATGACATGTGATATGTAATTGGTATGCTTATTATACTTAGGCCTTTCTTGTAAGTCAATGTAATACCAATTTCGTTTGCATTTTTCCATTTTCTAATGCCTCGCATGTAAATATCCTTTTATTTTACCTTTTAGGTTGTGACGTCACACTTCCTTAGGCCTAAAAGACGATGGCAAAAATGCACATGGTTTAAGGGCCATCCACCCATTCAAGATTTTAACCAACCAATATAGTTGACGACCAACCTGAGTTGGCTTTTTGCCTAGGGATCCCCCAAAGGGCTTTTATTATTGTCGGGGCAACTCGTGGGGCCATTTGTGTTTGGATATGACAAAGACCCGAGGAATTCCTTAACTTAATTGAAACAAGCAGGATAGTTATTGTAATTAAATCAAGCTTAGTCCTGATCGTCATTTGAAAGACTAGTGAGAGTGTTAACTATGTTGGCATCCATTCTGAGTTGGCCTCTTCTATTTTTCTTTAAATGCTGCGATGAATCTGTTCATGCTTTATCGTTGCCATGGATCCCCCAATCGGGTTGTGAAGAGGAGACTGCACGACCGTCCATCGAGTTATTTAATCTATATAATCGAGATGGTAAGTGTGCTCGACCGTTACTCGGGGATTTATTTTATTGAAGAGTATCGTGTTGATCGTTCATCGAGCTGGATATATTTAAGGATTATCTTTCTCGTATAGCTCCGTGTAATGTATCATTCCTCGGGGCACACTTGTTTGCTGACCATGCATGGTGGTTCCTGGATGCTGTGGAAAACTCCATATAGCTCGTACATCTGAAGAAATTGATATGATTTTAAAGCATCTTCATGCAGAAATGCGTTAATTTGATATGGCATTCAAGAAACGTCATTCCTCTGGAGTGGATATCTTGGTCCTAATGATGCCTTTTCAACGTCGATAGGCGAATTTTCATCGCCCAGTGATCGCCGATCACCATGGGTTATCCGACGATGTTGCTGATACATTCGGGGTGGTCTAGTTATTATTTTCAACATGTTCTGTTCGTTGACTGTGATCTTGCTGGATATGTGACTTCTCACATGTTGGATTCATCCTTGTTGATATATATAGTTGGTCGTTGCTCTCCATGTTGCTTTATGTGTTATTGGATCTTTGTTATACAGATTGCCCAACTTTTCACTCGCCAAGGTTGAATTAAATAAGAATTGTATTTCCCAACTGTCCATTAGAGCTCGAGACATGATCAAATAATGTCGACTATCCATTAAAGTTGAGGGTCCTTTGAGGAAAAATTACAAAGGATCTAGTAGATGTTACGAACGATCCATGCTCGAGTGTCTGTCGGAGCATTGATAAGATAAATGATGCCTGAGCATCCGTCCAGGCAAGATTATCAAAGTGAAAAGTAGATTTCCAGATTAAATAAATGATGCCTGAATGCCTGTCGAGGAGAAAATTGTAGAGGATCTGGTAGATATTGCGAGTGATCCATGCTCGAGCATCCGTCGAGGCAAAAAGAACCGAGCAGATATTACGAATGATCCTGCAGTGTTAGTGAAAACTAAATTTCCAATAAATGTAATGTTAATCATTAATCGGCTATGCCAACCATCTATCGGGACTGAATATAAGAATTATCCTGACCAACTATTTGTTGGCGATAAAATGCGACATGTGTGGAAAATATCTTCGGTACTAAATATATATAGAAGTATTTTGCCGATCATTTATCGAGATGAACCTTGAATAGGTCTGATCATTCTTTAGATCAAGAATTGTAGAGCTCGATAATCAATACTGAAATTGAAGAAATATAAACGTCCGAGCATCCGTCGGTTATCACAAATAATATTGCCCAAGTATTTGTTGGGTCCAAAGTGGTGTAAAGTGCTCGACCATTCGTTGGAGCATTAACAAAATAATTGGTGCCTGGATGGTCTGCCGGGGCGAAGTTCTACAGGTCCGAGTAGATATAGAGAGCGATCCGTGCTCGAGCATCTATCGGTGCATCAATAAGATTTCCAAGAGCTTAAGATTATGGTCGAGCATTCGTCGGGACCGAATCTTGTACCTATGGAAGTTAATAAGTTGCTCGAACATTTATCGAGGCTAAATCAAATAGAAATTATCATGCAATTCATTTATTCAGTCAAGGAATATATGATGTGCATCTGCTGGAACATGTGTCGAGGAAAAGATTCATAGTATTGAATGAATGACATGAATGATCCCATAATTTCTATGATAAAATCTGACAAGGATGGTCGTGCCCGAGCATCCGCCGGGGCTACGCTAGGTATTAGTAAAAATATTACACCGACCATCCATTGGTATAACCAATAATAGCTAGACGACAATATTGAAAATTAATTGATCGAATAAATGACATGAGTGCTCTATAAGTGCACCCCACTATTTAGGTGAGCAAAATAATTTGTAATAAAGTCGAATAAAAGATGTAAAATTTGTCAAATATATCCAGATGTACGACATAGGAGTTAATTTGGAATTTCTACAAATAGCTCTAAGCAAATACTCAATCGTAAGTTGGTTTCAAAAAATTATTTTCACAGAAAATTTGTGTAGTGACATAATTGTGAAGTATGCAGTATAGATAGCCCCCTACTAACAAATTTATGATGATAAAAATCGTGAGCATAATTTGTGAGCAAATAAAATATTGTGAGATAGAAACGAACAATGCACAAATAAATGTGCGTATCCATCAATTGGGGTTGTGCTAAATATAAGAGTTATCCTGACCAATTATTGGGGATAAAATGAGACTTTCACGGTAGATATCTTCGGGACTAAATATATAGAAATGTTTTACCGATTATCTGTCAAGATGAATCTTGAGTGTACCTGACCACCCCTCAGGTTAAGAATCATAGAACCTGAGCTTCAATCGGAGTAATAATAATTTTTCCTAAGCATTTCTTTGGGTCTAAAGTGTTATAGTGTGCTCAACTATCCGTCGGAGCATTAATAAAATGAATGGTGCCTGGATAGTTCGTCGGGGAAAAGTTGTACAATACCGAGTAGATATGGCGAGCAATTCGTGCTCGAGCATCTGTTGAAACATCGATGAGATTTCCAAGAACTTAAGATTGTTGTCGAGAATCCGTCGGGATTGAATCTTATACCTGTGGAAGTTAGTAAATTGCCCAACCATATGTTTAGGCTAATTCAAATAGAAGTTATCATGGGAATGATTTGTTCCGCAAAGTAAATATGATATGCATCCGCTCGGCCATTTGCCGAGGAAAGGATTCGTAGTAGTGTATGAATGTAATGAATAATCTAATGATTTTTATGATAAAAATCCCACTGAGATAACCGTGCCCGAGCATCCGTCGGGGCTCCTCTTGCTAAGATTAAATAGTTGTAGCCGAATGACAATATTGAAAATTAAAATGATTGAATAAATAACATGAGTGCTATATAAGTGTGCCCCTCTTATTTATGTGATCAAAATAATTTGTAATAAGGTCGCATAAAAAAGTGACAACTAAAATCGTTGTAACAATTGTAATAAAGTTGCATAGTCCCTAAAAACAATTCAGAGAGAACCAAGCAGTGCAAATATTAGTCAAATATATTCAGATGTACGACATAGGAGTTAGTTCAGAATTTTCGCAAAATTATTTGAACTCCGCGGAAATACTTAATTAAGATGGTTTTTAAAAATTTGTCTCCACATAAAGATGTGAGCCAAAATAGATAAAGTAGGGGGTAGTGCTGTCTTTTAACATCAATTGTTAGTTTTGATGAAGTCAAAATGGGTTGCAAAACCCATCAATCTAGCCCGTGTTGCTGTCTATTATCCTCGTGGTGCCGTCGACCAGTACAGATGGCTCGACGGCAGTCTCCCTCTGGGCTTGTTGCTATAGAAGAAGTGATCGCCGACCAAGTAGGGCGGTTCGACGAACCTGCTTATATGTGGAAAATTTCGGATTATCAATGCGCCTGAAGAGGTCACAAACTGCTCGGACACCACCTATGTTGGTCGCCAATAGGTCGTGAACTATCTGGACTCCATATCCGTGATTTTAACTGATTCGAGCTGGTTTTCACAGCTGCCGATCAGAGGTAACAGTCTGGTGACCTTGATGTCCAATCAGCTCTTTTGTAATGATCGTTGTGTGATTGTTATCTAGTCGAGGTTTTTTATTAGTGGCATACGAAGGTCGGCCAATAGGAGGCGGATCCGGTCGCAGGTCGGAGAGGAATCAAAGAGGATTAGAACAAAAGTTTGGCTGTGATAGCCCCAGGTGGCAGGTTGGGGTCATTTTAAATTTTTGATCGATCTAATTCGAAGTCCGATGCAAATACTTACATACGAGTTGATTTCATTAACCCTCTTCCACATAAAGACGTGGAGTATGAAGTATGGGGAGGTGTTAATTGCGAACACCTTTTCTCTGACAATTTTCCAATGATAAAGATTGTGAGCACCATAAATAATCAAGTAGAAACTACGAGATAGATTGATGAATAATGCACAGTAATCGTGCGTATCCCATTAGGGCTCTAATTTACTAATCCACGCTAAATTTTGTTTTTCACAAAAAAAAGGAATTAAAAAGGGAATCCGATGTTGGTTGTTCATATTGTGGCTGTCGACCAGCCAGAAGAAACATGTTGTTGCAAATGAAATCCTTCCCTAAAGAAACTTTATTCTGTGTTTCGCTTTTTTGCTGCCGATGTGGTCGCTGACCACCATGTACGACTGGTAACGTAGCTGAGGCTGCCTTATCTTCTCCCATAGAATTTGGGATATGGGAATCCAGATACGATGTAACCCAGTTAATAACGTGTATACCCAGAAAAATCTCAAAAGAGTCCAAACATTTGGAGAGCCTTCATAGACATCTCCGATAGTGAATTTCATTTGAAACAAATAATGAAAATTGTCTAGAATTAGAGCTATTATGCAGATTTGCAGATGCATAAAAATTGAATACACATAATGCATGAATGCAAATGTGCAAAGAATCGTGCATCAATAAAACGATGTTTATACAAAATATATAATCATTCATACGGAGATAAAAAAAAAGGTAAACTTAGCTTTTGATTATCGTGCGTGTACACCATGAGGTCGCAACGTAAATCTCCATCTCGTAAATAGGATGGAAAGACCTTTTGTGTCATTTCTCACAGACGGCTCCAATTGTAGGTGCAAAAAAATCTCACCCGTAGGGGGTGCCAATTGTTCACGATACAAGTATGAAAATAAATATGAGAGATACAAAGATTTACGTGGTTCGACCATGAATGGCCTACGTCCATGGGGCTGCTGCTATATTCCATTAGAATGATGAGAGAGTTTTATATGAGAGTGTTTATCTAGATTCTAAGACCCCTTTCACAATGGGGGGTGTCCCCTTTATATAGAGTTAGGAGTTACATTAGGGTTACAAATATGGATGAGTCCTATCTTCGTAGAGTTTGATTTGACTCAGATACCGCTCCTCGGTCTTCTAATTTATCAAGGACTCTAGTCATCCCTATCTTGTTGAAGCGTCTATTGCTCGCCATCTTGATCGGGGTGCTCGCCACATGTCATGCTATTATGTAGGCATATTTTTTGCCCCCACATTTACCCCGGACATTTATAAAATTATGTCCTTATAGATCTCCCTCTATGTCTATGCCGGTACATACATAAAAAATTCGAATTATGAAATCTCCATAAAATAAATAACATACAAGATAATATCCCCATTAAACCGTCAAACTGGGAATACTAAATGACATGTCTTCAATCAAACTTCAACATCTTTAAATCTTCAGCTCTTTAGAAACTCCCAAAGCTTTTCTTATTAGGGTGTGCAATCCAATGATTACCACTTTTGTACCTACACACATGAGATAAAGCAGATACCCGTGACAAGCAACAGTTTAAAATATAATTATATGCAAAAATCGAAGATCAATTAAGCTTAAGCAAATCATTTATAAATCAACCAAACACCAAACAATTCTCCCCCATAATTCTTCTCCCCCTTTTTATGATGTCCCCAAATAGACAGATATGAGAAGCATAAATAAATGTAAATGGAGAATGCCACAAGGTAGTAAACTTCTATTTTTGAATTTTTCAAAATTTTTTCACACAAAATATACAATAAAGAATCACACCATGAAAGAACACAAAAACAACCAAGTAGATGATATCGTAAATGTAGGGGTGCGATAAAATTCGATAGGGAAATTAATGCATACAAACATGACATATATACACAGTGGCGGATCCAGAATTACAGTTCAACCGGGGTGAAATCGGTTCAAAATTACATATGCGAAAGTTTCGAGTGTTGTTGGGGGTTCGGGGGCGGGAGCCCCCGAGGCGATTTTTTAGGGTTTATTTCTAATTTTAAACAAATTATAGCTTTATAATGCTCAAACAATTACTCTCAATCATTATTAACAATGTATAATTAATTACTCCAGTCTTTCTATTTAAAAAATACAACATATTTCAGATTACATATACCACCATATATTCAAATGGATCAAATACCAAAAAGTCCCTCAAACAATTTTTAATACATATTTCATCCAAGCCTTTTATTTTGTACTAAAAAGTCTCTTATTCTCTTATCTTTAAAGGTCCGCGCCAGCGGCATGGTAAAGCCTTTTTAGCATGGTGAATGACTTTTCAGTGCAAAATAAAAAAGTTTGGACTAAAAGTGTATTAAAAAAGTTCGAGGGACTATTTGGTATATGCCCCTATTTAAATTGAAAATTGAACAACTTAAAATTAAACTACACATACCTACAAAAAATTAAATTGAACAACTCCATATACAAAAAACTAAACTATACAACTCCACATACATAAAATTTCTCCCACATACAAAAAATATATAAATACATAAAAATAATACCTGAAAAACCGTATATATATATATATTTTTTTTTTTTTGCGCCACCACCCCTCTTGAGCCTTATGTGGCTCCGCCACTGTATATACACGATGAATATCGAATACTCCTAACGAATGAACTCAATATCTTTCTTAGGTGTAAAAAGATGGAAATATGAGACAATGACTCAATCAAATCAGCAAATCAAAGCTCAAAGTGATTTCCACACCAATAACGTCCAAAACTATTTAATGATTTTACAGGACTTTCAAGGAAGTGCAAACCCGTTTAAATTCTCCAACCAAACTCCCTTAGATTTAAATTTTGAATAGAGGTGATCTAAATTCTCAAACTTCGGAGAATTGATGGAAAAACCTAATGGCCCATATTCGGCATGTATTTCTTTTTATTGCCTTTAAAAAAAATCGAGCTCTTTTATCCTCTTTGGACCCCGGATAATAAAATTCATCAATTTTTTATGTCCAATTTTAAACGGCGGCTTAATCGCAAATGATAGATAAGTACCTTTCGTGGCCCTTCACCGTTTTAAAATACCACACAATCTCACCAAATGATTTTTACATGCATTCCAATCTTGTCAAGTTTTGTCGCATATTGTTCATTGAATAGACAGAATTAAGATGGAAACACTCAATACAATATGTGATAGATAAGTACAATAGCCAAATAAAACCGTGCATGTGTGCAGTAAAGGAGATAAGGAGCCAAACATGTAGAAACATATCACTAATCATATACCAAAGACTCCAAACAATGTAAAGTACATGGATGCAATGATGTAGCGTCTCAAATCACTATCAAACAGCCACATGGATAAATGGAATGAATGTTGTGACTCGGATATCCTAAATGCTCATCCATAAAAGCAGTAAAAAAATCTTTTTGTGCTTTTCTAAAATTTTCATAAAGAGAAAATCTTTTTGGATTTTTCAAAAAAATATATAAATCATAAAATAAAACAAACTAATGGTACATGTTAGCAATGGGTAAAAGAGACATCATGTAAATCACCCTATGCTAGCAAACATGACAAGACCTCAACTGGGAAGAGCGGTGGAGTTTTCTAAAGATGGTGACATCTTTTGAACCAACTCCAGAAGATCATGTGTGGTCTTGACCAAAAATTCACTTGCTCGTGAATATGTGCAAACTCTCTATCATTATATGCAAATAAAGTATTATGAATGGATGCATGTGAGGGGACGTGTGAAGTGGCATGATATGGAACAAAATCCAACTTAGAACAAATCTCCCTAAGATGTCCTCGCTTCTTGCAGTGGGAGCAAATATAAACCAGTCTAGGAATTAATTTATCAAGAATTTTGGGATAAGCTTTCCTAGACAGGCACCCATGAGACTCACTCACCAAAGTCGATATAGTCTCGGGCGCATTAAAAGTAGTGAATGCAATGTTATTACCGTTTCCAACATCATTCAAAACGGGATAGGGAACCATCTTATCAACCATCTTAGATGTGTTCTCTAACGAGACTTGGACCTCCCGTACTTGTTTGAGCTCATCCTCAAGATGGGATACACGTGTCGTCAAACTAGACACCGTGTTGGTCAAGTCACATTTTTTCCTTTTTACCTCATCATTCTCGCAACAACTCTCTCTCTCTATCTCCAAACAGTCTTAAATATTTCTCTAAAGCGGTGATCCTAAGAACTAACGCTTTGTTACACTTTTTGGTTTCAAATGACTCAAAATATGACTCAGCATATACGTGTTGAAGATCACTCTCCCTCTCACTTGCATCAACCTCCCTCTCACTCACTTCGTTCTCACTGTCGAGGTGTCCCTGTGAAGTAGCATCCTCATCGTTGTGAGGAGCACTAGAGGTACTCACATGACTAGCCATGAATGCAGTGAAGTTACACTCATGCGATGATTCATCTCCAGAGCCCACCGACTCGACCTCACTGTCGTCACTAAGGGTAGCATTAGGGAAAGCTTTTCCCTTTTTTTGGCAAGTCTGTACAGCCTGGTAGCACACTCAAAATCTCTATGACCCTTACCGTCGCACTCATAGCATCTCTCACTTTCTTTCTTAGGAGGGTCTTTAAAATATTTTTCATTTTTCTTCTCAAAATTATTTTTATCTTTGAAATTGCCATTTTTCTTGAAATTGAGAATTTTCTTGAAATTTTTTGCAAATAAGGCCAAATCATCTAAATCAAGGTCACATTCAGAATCTGACGTTTTTCTCTCCCTTTTTCTAGATGACTCAACTCTCTTTCTTACTGACCCTGTAAGGACATATGTATCATGTCCGATATCTTATTGTTGTGTATGTCGTATGTCGCTGCATTTAGCACGTCTCTTCACGATCTCATGCGACGGCCTCAATTCGAATTTTGAGAATCAAGCATTCAACGTCTCCATCATGTGTCCCACTTATGCCTCAACAACTTCACGTTCCATGATTTTAGGCAGTTTATGCAAGTGGTACGCAAGAGAAGTCAAAACAGTGAAAGATGGCACAATATGAAAGTTCAAGGGCATGTTGGTAATTTTATAACCACCATCTGGAGGACTGGTCAACTGGAAAGTTGAAGAGCTCGACTACATGAAGATATTGGAAGAAATGACACATTAATCTAAGCTACGGTGAATAAGTTATGGCCCTTTGAAAATGGAGAAAATTCCTAGAAAAATCTTATGGAAAGTGACGCAAATCTCTTTATGTCCCTTTCTACTCAAGTGATTCAAAGAATTTTTTTTAACTTTCTTCCCACACCAACCAGCCTAAAACGGCTCTCTTTTTAGACTTCATCATTTTAAGGCTTTATGCCTCTTTAAATGCACACTTGCACTCCCATTTATATTTGCAGAATTTATAAACCTTTAAGAGATTTATTTTACTCATTTAGGAGTATTTTTGTGGAGAAGTCGGTCACTTCTTCATTATTGTCCATCTGGAATTCTTGCGGGAGATTCCAGCCGACGACATTGGAACCGACACCTGCGGATATTTTCATATGTCACACTTATTTTCATTATAATCCGTGTAACCGTTCTTTACAAATTATAGTGAAAATAATATGGTTTTGCCCTGTGGGGATTTTTCCTGATATTTTGTGTCACGTGCTTTATTTTATTTGATAAATCATCTACATGCATGTTTTTAGGATTAAATTGAAAAATTGTGTTTAATTAAATATCTTCTTATTTTGGACACATAGGTACATGTTTAGGGGTTGTATTTATTTTGTTCAAAAATAGACTCTGATTAAATATGGTTCACTTGAAACTTGCGAATAATTTTTTATTCGATATCACACACCGCGTTTGTTCATAATCTTACTTTTCAGACCCCCCACTCTTTCTATCCTGGGCATTAAGTGCAATTCCCTTATCTTTAGGCTTGACAGATTTAGGAAACATATATAAGTCTCCTACAAGTTCCTTCAATTTAAGCGTGTTTAAATTACCCATAGAATTTAACACAGTGACTTTAGGGATAAAACTCTTAGGTAGTGATCTAAGAATCTTTTTAATAACTCTAGAATTAGGAATGTGTTCACCAAGTTAAAGCTAGTGTTTACAATATCAGACAACCTAGCATAAAATTCATCAAAACATTCAGACTCAAGCATGGTGATTGTTTCAAATTGAGTTGTTAAATTTTGCAGTTTAGACTCTTTCACAACATTGGTTCCTTCATGGGTAAGTTTTAAAACATCCCATGCCTCTTTTGACATGGTGTACGTCATTATTCGCCAGAACTCGTCAGGTGTGACGGATCCAGAAATACCACTTAAACCCTTAGAATTAAAAGATAACCATTTAAATTCTTCCTCAGTCCATGTAGTCACAGATTTTAAATTAGTCACGTTATCAATAGTGATGGAGGGAGGTGTCCACCCTCTTTCAACCAAAATCCAAACTCTTTCATCAATGGCTTTTAAAGCAAATTTCATGCGGACTTTCCAGTAAGCATAATTTTTCCCACCCAAAACTGGCATTTTATTATATAATTTCTCCATTTTGAACACGCCCTTTTTCAAAAATCAATTTTTCAGAAAATTGATATCTTAGAAAAAGTTTGCGAAAAATTACATGGTTTAATTATGTAATTGACTCTGATACCAATTTGAAGAGTGCACTTTTGTTCAAACAAATAAATTATTTAATTAAATCTCAATTTTTCAATTAAAACCTAAAACATGCATCTAAGTGTGATTGAAGATGATATAATCATGCAAGAACAATCAATCACAAACAAAGCACACAAATGAGGAAAAATCCCCCAAAGGGGCAAAACCTTTTTATTTTCACTGTAATTTGTAATAAACGGATTACACGGATTACAATGAAAACAAGAGTGACATAAGAAATACCCTCACGTGTTGGTTCCGATGTCATCAGCTGGAATCTCCCGTAAGAACTCCAGGTGGACAGCAATGAAGAAGAAAACGATTTCTTCACAAATTACTCCAGATGAGTAAAAACAATCCTCTTGAAGGTTTAACAATTCACATACATAGATGAGAGTGTTTATGTGAATAAAGAAGGCATAAAACCTTAAAAAGTGAAGTCTGTTTTCTGGGCTGTTAATCGTAGAAATCGTGTGTAAAAAAGACTTGGAAAACATGTAGAATGAAACCAGATATTATACTAAAATCGAGGCGGCGGCGACGCTCGAACTAAATAGGCATCTCGCTCGAACGAAGGACACATGTCGTTCAAACGACATCGCGCGAGATGCTTATCTCGCTCGAACGATAGTGTGAACTCATTTGAATGAGCTCGTCGATCGAGACACTCCGCTTCTACACTTAGAAAAATTTCTGCTTTTGATAAAAACAAATCAGACTTCGAAAAGCTATTTTCTAAAAAATTCCCAAATATTTATGCAAATATAAAAAACTCCAATAAATTATTTTACCAATAATGCGTAGTGGAGTAGTGGGAATGATTTGAGAAGTACATTGCATGTAGCATGATGCACGTGTGAAGATGGTGGATGCATGGATTCCGATCAAGGCCGTCGTGGATGATCATGTAGACATGTCGAATGTAGCAGTATCAGATATACATATTGTGATCTAGAACAAATAGAAAATTCATATATTCTACCCCGGATATTTATAAAATTACGTCCTTACAACAAATATCCATATCCAAACCAACAAATAAAATAAAATACAAATATCCAATATCCAATATCCAAATAAAAAAAGATATAAATAATGTCATGGCACAAGGTCTTGAGTAGGTTGGAGGAGGAAGGAAGGCCACACGATATATCTATTTACCAACTTGACTCGCAAAGGGGTACCATTTATCTGGGATGATGCTTGGTAGTTGGCGTTTAATGAGCTGAAGGGCAAGTTGACTTCAGCACCCATACTCGCACTGCCCAGGATAGGAGTGGAGTGTCTTATTTTTACTGATGCGTCCTTATAGGGAGTTAGGGGTGTGCTAAAGCAGGAGGACCGGGCTATAGCTTATGATTCTCGCAAGTTTAATCCTCACAAGAGGAATTACCCCACCCACGACTTGGAGTTAGTGGAAGTCGCGTTTGCACGTTAGATTTAGAGACATTAACTTTGGGGGAAGATATTTTGCCTATTCACAGATCATAAGTCACTACAGTACTTGTTCACACAAAGTGAGCTGAATATGCGTCAGCGTAGGTGGCCGAAATTTATGAAAGATTATCAGTTTGACATCCAGTACCATCCGAGGAAGACTAACGTGGTGGCAAATAAGTTGAGTCGTAGACCATTGGGGGATGTGGTAGAAGTTTGGAAGGTGAAATGGTAGGAGTTTGGACATCAGGATTCAGTTGCCAGGTCATTTATCACTGTTACACACCAGATTATCACGAGGGTTGTACAGGATGAGGCAGCGGATTCGTTTTGTCAGGATCGAATTTGACAGATTTTAGTTGGGGGAGCAGAGTCTTACTACGTGAGTTTAGAGGGAGGCTTACGCTTCAACAAGAGATTGATTGTCCCATAGGGTCCGGACTTGTGACACACGGTGATGGAAAAGTGGCACGGGTCATGATTTGTGATACATTATAAAGAGGATAAGATGTATCGGGATATGAGACGGCAGTATGGGTGGAGTAGGATGAAGAGAGACATTGTAGAGTTTATCTCGAAGTGTACCACTTGTCAGTTAGTGAAAGTGGACCTTCAGAAACTAGCATGGGTTCTACAACCGTTAGAGTTCCCGATGTGAAAATGGGAGAGCATTTCCATCGATTTTATCACTGGGTTACCTACATTTCAAAGGGGTCACAATTCCATTTGGGTTATAGTGGATCGATTGACTAAGGTGGCCCACTTTCTACCTGTCCAAACGGATTATACTACGGAACAGTATGCCCAGATTTTCATCACTGAGATAATGAGATTGCATGGGGTGCCACTCGATATTGTGTCCGACAGGGACAATATTTCCGTGTCTCATTTTTGGGAGAGTTTTTAGGAGGCTATGGGTACGGAGTTACGATTGAGTACGGACTATCACCCGCAGATGAATGGGCAGACAGAGAGGACGAATCAAATGTTAGAAGATATTCTACGGATGTGTATCTTGATTTTTGGGGAGGTTAGGAGCAGTATCTTCCACTGGTGGAGTTTGCATATAATAAGTCCTATCAGTTTATGATTGGCATGGAACCATTTGAGGCGTTGTACAGTGGACCTTATCATTCTCTCCCTTATTGGTTAGAGGTGGGGGACAATAAGCTTCTCATATCAGAGTTGATTTAGGATACATTGGCCAGGATTGAGCTTATTCGGTGTCGTATACGGATAGCTTAGGATAGACAAAAGAGTTACGTCGATGCCAAGTGGTCCTTCCTAGAGTTTAATGTAGGGGACCAGGTAATGCTACGTGTGTCTCCTATGAAGGGGATAATTAGGTTCGGGATGAATGGGAAGTTGGCACCAAGGTATGTGGGGTCATTACCTATCATCGAGGGGATTGGGTCTATTACATATAGACTAGAGATTTCCGGAGCATTTGCATTGGATTCATGATGTATTACACATTTCTTCACTGAGGCAATATCTCCAGGATGAGTTAGCTCACACTCACATTACATTGGAGGAGATTGATTTATAGCCCAATATTTCATACAAGGAGAGGCTAGTTACAATTCTAGACCATAGTGAGAGGAGACTTAGGTTGAAGTTGTTCCACTTGTATATGTTCAGTGGGGGGATCATAATGCTGAGGAGTCTACTTAGGAGGGAGAGGATGAGATGCGCAATAAATATCCAGAGTTATTTACACCAGGTAATTCTTTTTCTGAATTTTAGGATGAAATTCCATTATTATGGGGGGGGGGGGGGGGGAGTATGTAACACCACGTATTTTTATTATTTTTAAATTGGTATTAATTAAATTAAAATGGGAATTTAATTGGAAATTAATCTGGGTTAAAATAATTATTAATTAGAGAGACAAGGGTTAATATTTATTTGCATGAATTACATTGAGTATTTCTTAGTGAACAAGTAATAAATTCATAAGAAAGCGTTATGATAGTCGTGAGTGAGAAATATGACAGCTACAGTAATTCAGTCAAGACATGTGTGTCAGTCGTGTTGGGACTTAAATTTATGAGATATAATGTGATTTAATTATTCGTAATCCAAATAGTCATTTTGAGTGCGTCAATGTGTCTGAAATGGTCAAGAAAGTCAGAAAAGTACACTCGGGGATTTGGTTTGGGTCCCGGGGTATTTTTTGGCCTAATCGGCGCCCTGAGAGGGTATTTCGATTTTTTGAATTTTTAAGGAAAAAGGACCTACGAGTTTACTAGAGTTATATCACCTAGTAGGTTGAGAGTGCTAGGGTTAGAATTTACAAAATACAGAGAGGCCACTAGAGCAGGAAGGAGAGGAGTTCTCAGGGCTTTCCCACACTATTTTTGCACCACTACCACCACCATAGCGTAGATCAGGAGGAGAGGAAGGAAATCCCAACACCTTTTTACAAAAAATCAAAACTACCATTCCAAGAAAGCGTTTATTTTTCTAAATTTTAGTGCATATATTATCCATGTTAGTGTAGCATAGATTATATGCATGAATAAATGATTTTGATTTTAAATTGTAAGATTAATTCATAATCTTGGGTAAGATTTGCATGTAGATTAAAGTCCTATGTGATTTAAAAATGAAATCAGTAGATATGTGATCATTTAAATAGGAAAAATATGGATTAGATGATGTATAAGATATGTGATAATTTAAATAGGAAAAATATGGATTAGATGATGTATAGGCATGAAGAATAATAAAACTAAGGTTTTATGGATAATTATGATAAAATCAACTCTTGGATAGAATTCTTGATGATTTGATTATATATTTACATTAGAATTCACCATTATATGTGTATATAATGCTTGGGAATATTTGTTGTAAGTTTGGTGAAGAACTATGAAGTGTTGAATGAGAAAATTTGAGAAAAATGCAACTGCGTAGAGGAAGAAGTTGAGTTGACAGATTTCAAATCGATTCAGCCCTTGGGCGAATCACTTCAGCTTCCCAGATTTTGTTCATTTTTCCTTATTTTAGCCTTGATCTTGAAATCGATGAATGAGGGAACTTTTGAGATAGCTTTAAAACATTGTGAGAGATATTATGGCTACCAGTAGGCTAATGGTTGGATTGAGACGTAGTCATAAGTGAGATGAATTGAGGCTAAGATTAATCGGTGTAATTGGTGAGATAATGAAATCGGGGAAAGAGAATGGGGCACGGTAAAGGTGAACGTACCTATGACTTAGACCAGTAGAGTATGGGTGAATTACTTACAAAAATACTTTAAAGAATAATTGGCACACTTTGAGTGCGGGATGCTCGGGAATATGCAATGAGAATTATAATCAAAATTTATTAATACGTAGGATATTCGGGAGTTATATATACTACATACGGGACATATATTATAGGTTTCGTGTATACCTATACTAATGCTATATGTATATATATAGGTTATGTGAATACCTATTGTATGAATTCTCATGTGTGAACATACCTAGGTTACCTGCTATCAGGGGAGGTTCTGCGTTGTGTACAATCTTATCCTGATGATCCCATTAGGGCGATTTTGCTTGTACCTCTGAACATAGAACTTAGGGATTGATCACTACTTGTGTGTATGAGAGTGTGACCGGTCATTTGGGCGCGTTAGGTGTGTGCCTAGCCCAAAGGCTTAGAACTATGTTCGCCTCCAAATTGATGTGAATTATGAATGTATGGTTCGAGAGTGATTCTGAACCAGAAGTCCTTTACTTAGTATGTGATGTACCAGGACTTGATAGCAGAGTATGCCCGCATTAGAGATCTCCACCTACGGATGCTATATTTGTATATATATTATAAGAGTGATTTAAATCTATATGCGTGTGATTTATTCTAGTACGTGTGTATTAGTGGATAAGATGGATAATGATAACTAAAGTAGTTTAAGTATGTGGGAACTTAATATTTAATTGGTGATTTTATTGGCTAAACGGGTTTGGAAATTCCGTAACGTATTGTATGGGCAATACGGGTGGGCTCAACGAATTAGTATATAGATAGAGACTTAGTGGGACTAGTTAGGGAGGGTAGCATAACTAGGCTGGTTTAGAAGGATAAGTTGGGCATGCACAATAGTTGAGAGGTTTGGATATCAAGTGAGAGAACGTAACATTAACATATATACAATATTTACTCTTAATGCAATTTAAATACTTGCAAAATATTTTCAAATTGTTTTACTTGGGCTCTGACCCGTTTCAAATCCATTTGTGTAAAAACCTTTTAGGTGCCCAGCCACAGGGATGCTAGGCTTAGGAGTTCATTCATATTTGACGTGCTGTAGCTACTTTGGATGTTGCATGACCTCGGTAGTAGACCCTTCCACTTCTATCAGTTCCATTTCTTCATTTAGTTATCTTAGTCGGGCATGTGACCCATCCTTATCTAGTGATTATTTTAGAGATACTGTACTTCCATTTTATTTTCAGTGTTGGATTTGGTTTTATATTATAGACTATTGTACTTAAATTTCAGTCTGGAGTGATTATTCCAGGCGTATTTATTTACTTCATTGCTTTATCTTTTATTATGTTGTTTATTGGAATGTGGATGTGTTTTATTAGTTTAAGTCTATTGCACGTTAATAAAAAGATTTAAAATTTTGACACCGGGGCATTAGGGTATTAATAAAATATTTGGATTTCGACAATGATGCTAAGAATGAAACCATTAATAATTCCTGTTTAATTTAATAATGGACTGATCATAAGCCTAGCTCCAGCGGGCAAGAAAGGCTTAGGGAGTTGGAATCCATCGTCCATTCTTCTGCTCTGGATATTCCCCCTGAGGGAATGGAGAAAGCCCTAGGAAAATGTTCAACCGAATGAATGTGTTTACCTTTGTGAAAAGAATTTTGTAATGATGTCCGTTTATCTTTTGAATTAAAGATAATAGATGTTCAATACATGTTGCATTTGATATTGGTCGACCAGTAGTTAAGCATTATGATTGTATGGTCGGCCTTTGGCCGACTAATCTGCTTTATAGATTACCACTTGGAGAGCATGAGTTTTCCAGCCTTAGGTTCTACAGATACACTTATGGTTAGTTACCATATGTGACTAAATTTTATAGGCTTTTTCCTTATCTTGGTCTGGTAAAACTCCTTGTTCATGACTTTGAGTCATATAGGAAGTTTTAAAAAGTAATGAACTTCTTGTTTGTGACTTGTCAAAGATAAAGTCATATATGAAGTTTGAAGTTTTTGTTTTAAGTTGTCATTATCTCATACTAGTCCTGATATTGTTATATCTCTAATTCCCCAAAAAACATAAAAAAAAAAGGAAGTGTACTAACAACAATCCAATGGATTCTCATTGAAGATGAAAAAATTTGCTACAAATATAATTAAAACTTTAATTTAAAATTACTAATAATATTCCCTAAGATGCTCGTCGTTCCATGGGTTTTTGAATTCTTCTCCATCAAATATTTCTAAATGATAGGTACTTGGTCGGATAATCACAGATATGTTATATGGACTATGCTAATTAGGCTCCAGCTTGTCTCCTATCTGAATCACCTTCTTCAATTGCTCGGCTTGACCCTTCTATTGTAGAACCTTGTGGTACCCTGCTAGTAGGCGGCTACTCGTAGTGTAGAATTCTCTCTTACTTCTTCCACCAGGTCTAGGTCAAGACTCGTTATCATATCACTTTTGGGGGAGTCATAATTGAGTACCCTTTGACTTGGAAGACCTATTTCAGGGGGGACTACTGCTTCCATTCCAAACACCAACATGTAAGGAGTTTCATCGATCGCTAGCCTCGGCATGGTTATATAGTCCCATAAAATGATGGGTAGCTCAATGATCTAGTTTCCCTTTGTATAATCAAGCCTTTTTTTCAACCCATCGATTAGAGTTTTATTTGTCACTTCTGTTTGTCCATTGCACTAGGGATGTCTTAGATAAGATTGAAGCTTCTAAATTTTGTATTGCACATAATAATCCTTAAATTCTTGATTATAGAACTGAATTCCATGGTTTGTGATGAAAGCGTATGGCATGCCATATCAGTATGTGATATTCTTCTATATAAAATGATTAACCCTCTCATAAGGCATTTCGATAAGTGGTTCAGCCTCCACCCACTTTATGAAAAAATCAACGACTACAACCAATCCTTTTATCCTTGGCAATGGGACTAAATCAATTCCCCATAGAGCAAAGGGACAAGGGGATGTGGTCGATATTATAGTAGCCCCCGATCGTTTGTGGATAGAAGCAAACTTCTAGCATTTGTCATATTTCTTGGCATATGAGGAGCATTATGCCTTCACAGTAGGCCAATAATACCCCTGCACAGCTGCCTTACGCACCAATGATCGTCCTACGAGTGGGCTCCATATGATCCTTCATAAACTTCTTTGATAAAGTCATTCACTTCAGTGGTATCAACACACCTAAGTAAAGAAATAGTGAATCCTCTTTTATACAATATGCCTCTTTCTAGTATGTAGATGGTTGCTTTGTATCTCAACTTCCTTGCTTTTTTAGTATCCTTATGAAGTGATCCTTTGTTAATATACTCCTTGATCGAGTCCATCTATGAGGGGCCCAAAGAAACCATTATTAAGATGACTTCTTATTCATCTATGCTCTATTTTTTTAGAATTTTTACCATAATGGTCCTCTTTAATTTTGTCCTGGTTACGGAAGCAAACCAAGTAATTGCAACTGCTCAGGCATTCTCTATTCTTGGAATTCTGACCATTCTAATTGCTTGAAACTTGGTGATGGTTCTTTGATTTTTGGCCAGGTACCTTGTCATCAGTTCTCCTCTAACTCCATATATTCCTAACACTTGGTTAACGGTCAGTTAAGAGTCACTATGAGTAACTATTTGATCGGCCCCCAATGATAAAGCGAGTTCCAACCTAGTTTAATGCTTCAAACTCTACCTCATTGTTGGAATCTTAGAATTCAAAATAAAAAATATAGTCCACATCTATATCATCAGGGGAATTTAGAAGTAGTTATACTCCACTGCTAGAGGCATAAGTGGACCCATCAATGTACAACTTTGGATGGAATTTTTTGTTAAAGCTCCTATTACTCAAAGATCCTTATGTAAACAACTTATTTATCTGCTCTTTATACTTTTTTGCAACATTTTGAGTAGTGGATGATTTCGATTTGTCCAGTTTAGAACTATCTTTCATAGAAGTTTATTCGACCTAGTTCGACTTTGAGCTTTTTCACAAGGAAGTTTGCTCGGCTTGTTTCTCATGATCAATTGGGGTTTCTTGGTAGGTAAGTTCAATTATGAAATCAGTTACAAATTTCCCTTTTAATGTTGTTCGAGGCTCATAGAGTATATCATATCCTCCTAATTTTATTGCCCAAGCCATCAATCTCCCTGATTTTTCTGGTTTATAGATAGCTTAGCATAATGACAAATATGTGTAGACAATAGTGGTATGTGCCTGGAAGTAGGGTTCCATTCTTCTGAATGCTTCAATAAGTTCTAAAGCCATTTTTTCCAGGCGGGGATATCTAATCTCTGCCTTTAAAAGCCTTGATAGTATAATACACTTGATTCTGAATTCCATTCTCTAGTCGGACGAGGGCCAAACTGACAGTTGACTCGGATATAACAAGGTATAGGTATAATTTTTCTCCCATAATTAGTCGAGAAAGCAGTAGTGGGGATCCTAAATATTTTGTCAATTCCTGAAAAGAATTTTCATAATCTTAATTCCATTCGAAGGTTATCCTGAGTACCTTGAAGAACGGTAAGTATTTATCAATTGCTCAGGAGATAAATCGATTGAGTGCAACTACTCTTACTGTCAAATTCTGCACATCTTTCTTGCATGAGGGAGATTGCATTTAAATCAACGCCTTAATTTTATCTGGATTTGATTTAGTTCCTCTTTGATTTATGATGAATCCCAATGATATCCATTACTTTACGCAGAACACACATTTGGTCGGGTTAAGATTCAGTTGATGCTTCTCCAACTGGTCAAATATCTCGCCTAAGCCTTTGATGTGGCCGGCGGCTATCTTTCTTTTAGTAAACATATCATCAACATAAATTTCCATATTCTTGTCAATATGCTCTTCAAAGACCTTATTTATCATCCTTTGGTATTGTTGATACGAAATTAGGCAACTGACGTGGACTAATCATATAAAGACACGTAGCATCTAACGTGGAAAATACATATGCTCCCCGAGCTATAAGGCATGCCGAGCTACATAGCTTGTCGAGCTACTCAGCATGCAGAGCATCTAAATAGGAAGATCAAGCGGAGATTGCACATTCAATGAACATTGGATTTAATGAACATTCTTATTATACAAATGTATACGTCTATTAAACAACGACATCTTGTCTATTCATACTGATAGTCCTAAGGCTATAAATACATTGTAACACTCCCCACAAGGGGGTAATTTTGATCTCTTGTAATCATCATCGAGATTAAGGCAAACATCGGCAATACAAGAATAGTGGACGTATGCCATTTTCATTGGGGCTGAACCACTTTAAAAATCTATTGTCTTATTTTCTTTATTCCTTTTTATCTGTAATTAATTAATTAGATCGAATCTAGTTTTTTACATCAACAGATTGGCACCGTCTTTGGGAAGCGACTATACGTAGCGTTTCTCACTAAAATCTTATTACTAATGGCTGAGATCCCAGAATCCAGCACCCGGAACAATACTGGGGGCCCTCCAAATCCCTCTGCTCCTATGACTATCGATCAACTTACTGGAATAGTAGCCAACTTGGCCCAAGGGAAAATAGCTATGCAAGAAACTATGCGACAACTCATTCAGACTATTCATAACGGATCACCTGCCCAATCAGGTCAACGAAGCGTTAAGAGAAATACCCATCTATCATCATTAAGAACCAGACGTACACTATTCCTGGATGTTTCTCAGCCTAGGCGCAATGACTTTTATCATACTGAGAGGTCCAATGATCCTTCATATCAACCTGAACGAACTTCATCTATCAGAGCTACAAATTCTAGACAAAATGTTACTTTAACTCCTGAGTGAACAAGCGCTTTGGAAAGGTTGAGCATAGTCTCCCCTTTTTACTGTTTGAGCCCTAGGAGGAATCGAAATCCCCCTAGGATTGCGTCAAGGAATTCTCAACGATCAATCGATCTAAGGGAAGGTTCTGCCTAATCACACCCAGTAACCTGTAATGAAAGATCCCAAGAGGAGAATTTAGCGCGCTCTGTTGCTCGGGAAAATAGGCCCGAGGTTGGGAATGATGCGTGGAAGGGCTTCATTCAGAGATTGGAAGACCGGCTAGGGGAAATGGCTAAGGCAAAGAATCCTCTCCAAAGAACTTTTGTCCAAGGATCACCTTTCGTGCAAACGATAGTGGATTTTCCCACACCGTCAAAGTTCAAAGCCCAGTAGTGATGCCCAAATATGATGGAAAAACTAATCCCATACTCCACATAGAGAAGTACCAGGCCACTGCTGATATCTGTGCAGTTCCAGACGAGATGAGGTGTAGGGCATTCTCAGGAACCATCACTGGATCAGCCCAGATATGGTACAACAACCTTCCTCAGGGGAAGATTGCTACTTTCCATCAACTGGCAGAGCTATTCATAGGGAACTTCTGCTTTGGAACAAAGCCAGTTAAGAGAGTAGCACACCTACTGAGTGTGAGACAGAAAGCAGGAGAAAGTACCAGGGATTACATCACTCATTTTAATAATGAGAAACTTGAGGTAATTGACTACGAGGAGAAAACAGTAATAACAACTCTGATGAGTGGTCTATTACAAGTTATATTATACTTTAGCCAAATATCCCCCTAAATCCATGGCAGAACTGAAGGCAAAAGAAGCTAAGATCATAAACGCCAAAGAGGCCATGGCTGCGAAGAAGAACCCTGACACTAAAGCAGAGACTAAGGCTGAAGGTACAGTGGATAAGAAGGATCAAAAGCGTAATGGGAACGTCAAGCAGACAAAAGGCAAGGAGATGTTCGAGCAATTGAAGATGTATGGGAATTACACGCCTTTAAAGGTGGATATAAACCATATTCTGGAAGAGATCAAGAACAGCAAGGAGCTAACTTAGCCAGAGAAAATGAGGATAGACCCCAATAAGAGGGATAAGTCCAAATATTGCGAGCTACATAGAGATCACGGCCACACGAACAAATGCTGCATAGCTCCCAAGAATGAGATTGAAGCACTTAATGGGCGAGGAAAATTGAGTAAGTTTGTTGATCGCCAGAATGGTGGGAAAACTAGCGAAAGAGGAAGACAAATGTCCAAATCTCCTCGTCGACCAAGAGATGATAAAAAGAGGGACCACGAAGATAATCCAGATGATGATCCCGACCTCCCTAAAAAACCAATGCAACCGGAACGAGAGGTATTTTCCATCTATTTAGGATCATTTGAATGTAATGTGATTATAGGTGGCGATGTCGGAGGAGGAGATCATACTGCTGAATGGAAAGATTACCTCAATGAGGCTCAAGCTTGTTCTTATATACAACGCATAAATTTAACGAAAGACAATCGACCGAGGAAGGTGAATAGGGACAAACTGGTTATCGGATTTTCCAAAAATGATCTTACTGGCATACTATATCCTCACGATGACCCTTTAGTGATCAAGATGAGAATGAAGGATGTGGTGATTTCACGCGCATTGGTGGACAATGGTAGCTCTGCAGACATCATGTTCCACCCCTTTTTTGATAGTTTAAATTTAAAGTTAGCCCAGTTGGAGCCATATCATAGGCCCCTCCTCGTTTTTACAGGAGAGAAGGTTTTTCCACTAGGGATGATCAAGTTGGACATGCTCATGGGCACCTGGTCTGCCTGCAGAACAGAAAAAGTATACTTTTTCGTAATGGATAAGAATTCCAATCAGTCTACAACATAATCATGGGGAGAGTAGGCTTGAAGAAGTTTGAGGTCGTACCATCCACAGTACACCAGTGCTTGAAGTTTCTGACCAATTTTGACGTTGGAGTTGTGAAAGGCGACCAGAAAGTATCTCGAGAATGTTACTATTCATCTGCCAATCAGAAAGAACTGGAGGAGGCCAGGAAGAAATCCACCACCTACTAGGTGGATGAGTCCGAAGATGCGGATATAGTGACTTTGGAACCTAGAGATGAGTCTCAACTTGTGAAGGTCCAAGTCGTCAAACTAAATAGAACATCATTCTGGACAATGAAAGACCAGAACGAACAACTCAAATTAGCGCTTCCCTCGATCCGTCCATAAAATAGGAGCTAGTGGCATTCTTACAGCATAGAAAGCAAGCTTTCGCATGGAGCTATGAAGACATGCCAGGGATAGATCCGGCCTTCCTGTGCCAAGAGCTCAATGTTAACAAGGAGTTCAATCCGGTGAAGCAGCGAAGAAGGGTATTTAGCTCGAAGAAGAATCAGGCAATCCAGGAAAAAGTCGAGAAGCTACAAAAGGCCTCCTCCATTGAAGATATCAAATATCCTGACTGGCTAGACAATGTTGTTATAGTAAAAGATAAGAATAACAAGTGGAGGAAGTGTGTAGATTTCACAGATCTCAATAAAGCTTGCCCAAAATATCATTTTCCCTTGCCCCGAATTGATCAGCTAGTGGACGCTACCTCGGGGTACGAGTTATTGAGCTTCATGGATGCTTACTCTGGCTACAACCATACTAAGATGAAATCAGAAGGCATGGAGAGTACTTCATTTATTACCCCAAGGGGAACATACTGTTATAACGTTATGCCTTTAGGACTTCAAAATACAGGTGCTACGTACTAGAGGTTGATGAATAAAGTTTTCGAAGATCAAATTGGCAAAAACATGGAGGTTTACGTCGATGATATGCTAATTAAGAGAAAGAAAGTCGTTAACCACCTATCTGACCTCAACCAAACCTTTGATCAATTGGACAAATATCAGATGAAGTTGAACCCAACGAAATGCATATTCGGTGCACGAGAAGGCATGTTTCTCGGGTATATTGTGAATTAGCGAGGCATTAAGGCGAATTTAGAGAAGATTAAAGCTTTGCTAGAATTACAATCTCTAGATACGAAGAAGGAAGTACAAAGCCTTACAGGCCGTGTTGCAACTCTTAATAGGTTTGTATCGAGAGCAACGGAAAGATGCCGCCCTTTCTTCAAGATACTCAGAACAACTTTTGAGTGGAACGATAAGTGCGAGAAGGCATTTCAAGAACTAAAGAAATATCTGGGGATACCCCCACTATTATCCAAGCCAGTAATGGGTGAAAGATTATACGTATATCTGATTATCTCGAAGAGCGTAGTCAATTCAACGTTGATAAGAATGGAGGATGGAGTGCAAAAACTGGTGTACTACACCAGCAAAGCATTCCGAGGAGCAAAAATTAGATATCTGAGGCTAGAAAAGCTAGCATTAGCTCTAATAGACGCGAGTAGGAGGATGAAACCTTATTTCTAGGTCCATACCATAGTGGTGTACACTGATATGCCACTCAGACAGGTCCTGCACAAGCCAGAAAAATCCGAAAGATTGATGTACTGGGCGGTCGAGCTGGACGAGTATGATATTGTTTATGAGCTAAGGTCCTCACTCAAAGGGCAAGCGGTGGCCGATTTCATTGCGAAGTTCACTTACCCAGACACACCTGACCAACAGGAGTCTAATGTAGAACAGCCTAAGGATGTTACAGGATCATCAGGAACAATCCCCGATCAATTAACATTAGCAGAATCATCATAAGGGACGAACAACGAGCAACAAGCGTCATCGGGTAACAACCAATCATTGGGGAATGATAAGAGAAAGTACAAAATATTCCATCAGGGAACCTTATCAGACCAAGGGTTTGATAATGATATACATGTGTGGAACTTGTATATTGATGGTTCTGCATATGCAACAGGAAGTGGAGTTGTAATAATTCTTAACAGCCCTGATGGACTAGATGTCGAATACGCTATGTGCTTTCAATTTAAAGCTTCCAATAACGAGGCCGAATATGAAGCTATGATGGTGGGCCTCGGTTTAGCAAGAACATTTCTCGCAGAGCAAGTAACCGTATTTAGTGATTTACAATTAATTGTACATCAGATTCTGAGGTTGTACGCAGCGAAGGGAGACTTGATGTCAGGATACCATGCCAGAGCTATGGAGATTGTATCCACCTTTACTGCAGTTCGATTGGTCAGGATACCAAGATTGGAGAATGCAAGGGCTGATGCATTAGCTCAGTTGGCCTCAGGTACTCGCATTGAGCTACGGAGAATAATTCCTATCGAGATATTAGAAGAACGGAGCATAGATGAAGATTTAATGGTGAATTTCATTACCCTAGATATAGGGCCATCCTGGATGGATCCCATCAGGGCATACATCGAGGAAGGGGTTGTACCAACTGACCAACTTGAAGCTAAGAGGCTAAAGTTTAAAACTGCTCGGTATGTATTGAATAATGGCGTCTTGTAAAGAATGGGTATCATCGCAGGTCTACAGAGATGTGTGCATCCCTAATACCTGATTGAAGAGGTTCATGAAGGCTCTTGTGGAGCTCACGTGGCAGGACGGACTCTCCTACAGAGGTTAATGACGTAGGGATATTATTAGTCGACGATGAGAGCTGACTGCACAGCCTATGCGAAGAAATGCGATAAGTGCCAGCACTTCTCTTCTATCCGAAGAACCCCCCAGGCATTGTTAACACCCATTACGCCCCCCTGGCCATTTGTTATGTGGAGTATAGACTTGGTTGGGCCTCTGTTGACCACCAAAGGAAGGTTCGAGTATTTGGTAGTAGCTGTTGACTATTTCACCAAGTGGGTTGAGGCTGAACCTCTCATTGATATATCATATGAAAAGGTCTACTAGTTCATTTGGAAGAACATTATCTGCATGTATGGTATACCATATGATTTCATTACCGACCATGGTACCCAATTTGATAATGAGGAATTCGCTTCATATTGTCACCAATCCAATGTCCAGAAGATCCATTCTGTACCAGGCCACCCCCAGAGCAATGGGCAAACTGAAGTGATGGACATGACTCTACTAAACGGCCTAAAAGATGACTAGATGATGCAAAAAGAAACTGGATTAACGAACTACATTGTATGCTATGGGCATATCGCACAACACCACGAACAGCTACTGGAGAATCACCCTACATGTTAGATTTTGGAAGTGAAGCAGTTATTCTAGTTGAATTGGGCCTAACTACACATAGGTTACTCAATTTTAACTTTACTATAAGCGATTTGATGCGACGCTTAAACTTGGACATGCTCGAGGAAGTTTGAGAAGATGCGGCAATCAGGAACGCAACCTACCAACAGAAAACAACCTTGTTTCACAACAAAAGAGTGAAGAAATATGATCTCAAAGAGGGGTATTATGTACTCAAGAAGGTTATACAGAAGCATAATAAGCTAGAAGCCAACTGGCATGGTCCCTACTGAGTAACTACAGTTGTTCGCCCTGGGACTTATAGAATAGAAACCTTAGAGGGAGGAGAATTCAAAAATGCGTGGAATGCCGAGCATCTGCGCAAGTATTACCAGTAATACAGACCTATATGTACACATTTCTCTTTATATGAATAAAAGTGTTTTTTCTTTTTACTTAATTTTTGTTGGAGTACTAGTGCTACACACTACATCAATTTCGGTTGATCAACATCAACAACCACCAACTAAAGTTGGTCGGCATTCAATAGCCACCAACTCCGATTGGTCAGCACCAATAAATTTGACCAACAAAGTTGGCAGAACAATCATACAAGGCAAAGCTTGTTTGATCACGGATGATCTCAAGAGATATCCCAAACTAGGCAAAAAGATGGGTGACCTCACGGGTCATCCACTGTCTAGGAATTAAGGTAATCCCAACGCGATTACTACAACTAAGTAGGAACATGGGATGAAAGTCACCCCATTTCTTAGGCACTAATAGGTGATAAGTCACTACAACTAGGCAGCAAATGGGGCAAGCTCCATTGTCTAGGCAAAACATGACAAATTATCCCTCTCTCTCTCTCTCTCTATATATATATATATATATATATATATATATATATATATATATATATATATATATATATATATATATATATATACATACATTCATCAGCAAATAACATGACAAAAAAATGAACCATCCCATAAAATATTTCCAAGAAAATAAACCGTGCACAAAGACCAATTTGTATGCCTTAAATACAAGCAGATTACATAAATATGAATTTCTGGTTTATTAAGTACAAATTGCCTATTCTATGGGTTTCTTTCCTTCTGATTTTGATACAACTTCCATCCCGTCTGGAGGATCATCTAATGCATAGGGGGAATTGATAAAATTCATATCTTGCAGCATTCTGATGTTGCTCGCACATGGATAATCAAGTAAATGTTGAGGACGAGCTATCTCAAAATCTGAATGAAGCTGGTAATCACCAAGATACTTGAAGATGAAACACTAAGGAATGGCACGAGCCGGAATCCATCTGACATCGAGTTTGAAGGGAGGAACAGGAAAATCAAGTAATTGAGGCTCACACCAATCCCACAAAGATAGTCCTCGATCAACTTTCATCACACATAAAGCATTCAATCATCCCTGTTTGTATCCCTCGTTGTTGGATTGTTGCAAACGAGCATCGAGATGGCATAAAGCTTCATTGTATCCCGCCATCCAGAATTCTCTAGGCTGTTTGTGAAATTGATAAGTCAATCTCTCAAGCTACTCATGGAGTTTCTTCACCAAAATCTCTTTACTTTCCAGTGCAGAGCTCTGATTGGAGAGTTGGTCGGTAAGACTCTGAATTTTTCTAGACATTTCTACCATGGCTTGATTTTTTGCCGTCAATTGAATGTCTTGATTTTCTAAAGCCAATTGGGTCCTCATCTCTTCAATATTAACCCGACCATCCCTTGCTCGGCTATGGGTAGAAGGCCTTGCTCTGCCATGAGCAGACGTGGTAGAGCCGGTTCATTTCAAAGTCTCCAACTCTTCTCTTAAGGCAGCATTTTGGTTTCTAAAAAAGAAAAACCTTCATCATTAACTGGGACCAAGGCTCCCGAAGAAGAGGAGGCAACAGATCTGAGTTCCTTCACTTCCTCTTTCAACACAATATTCTCTTGCTCTAGTAGCTTGGCAATGTTCCTATGCTCTTCAATCTCAAGCTTCAACACACTTTCTTTTTTCTCATGGACCAAAATGTACTTGTCATAGTCCCTATCAACACTCAATTGTTGGTATTTTTTCTCATAACCTTCGTGCAAGAGTGCGATAGTCTCTTTGTGTTGAATTTGGAGTTCCTCGATCATCTTTTGAAGGTCTTTTATAATTTCGTAGTAAGCCACATTGTTGGCTATCGCATGATTAAACAAACACTTTAAGTATTGGTATGCGTTAACTACTTTCTCGGAAGCATCGAATCCAAGGATATCAATTATTTCGGCCTCAGTAAAATCTGCATGACCCGCCTTAAAATAATCATTACATTTTTTCATCAACTCTGTATCATGCGTTGATAAAATTTCCATCATGGTAATAAACTAGCAAAGACAAATAAAAACACATCAACAATTATACAGACAAGAACAAGTCAAGGAGATATTCAGATTAGATGACAACAGCCCATTTTATTGATCATAAGAGGAGAGATTACATCCAAAGTTACAAGAAAGAGAAGAAAAGCAGAAGAACAACATAAATAAAGAACCGAGCAACGCTACACCTTCTCTTTATTTCCTATAATATCATCAGCAGGTTTGGATGAAGAAGTTGGTTGCTCAAGAGTCATTTGATGTTGCTCGGTAGAAGTTGATGCTTGCTGAACTTTCTCGGAGGGTCGAGGAGCATTAGCAACAGGGACTTATTCTACTATCATCAAAGAAGACTCATCAGATGCGGCTTCATCTTCTTCTTCTTCTTCGCCAATAGTAAGAGGAGGGCCATGAGTGTGTTTTTGGAACAACTCTGAATCATTCGCAAAATTAAACTCTCTTAATGCTGCGGCCCATCTGTCCCTGAAGTACTTCAGACTTGCGTATTCCATGTGGCAAGTAATAGAGGTTAATGCTCTATTCCACCCCTTATCCCAACGAGAGCTGAACGATTTTTTTATCGTGGCTTTTCTCTTCATCTTCTCAGAAGAAACGCGTTCTTCAGCAAGCCTCACCTTCTCCTCGAGGTCTTTCTTATGCCGTTAAGCCTCTTCAAGCTTGCCATCAGCCTCTTTCTTGCTGGAAACGATGGCCTTCAATTTTTCCTCCAACTCCGTGGAGGCAGTAATGGCTTGGTCACAAGCTAACTCGGCAGATAGAAGTTTCTTCTCCTAAGCAGCTTTATTTTCCTCGTATCTCTTTAGGGAGTCCTTCAAGGATTGAGACAACCCAGCAAAAGACTTTTCAATCCCACTGGACGAGGTTGAAGCCTTGATAGCCTCATCCTTCTCCAGAATATCATAAAGCACGTCATAAACTAAAAAAAAAGAAAAGAAGTTCAAATCAAAATATGAACACAATAGCTAGCAATGAAGTGGTAGGGATAATGATACTTACTGATGTGATATGTTGGGCCGTTAAATCAACGACCTTCTCCTGAGAAAGGGGATCCCCAGTAGCTCGGTACTCCAAAATGGTCCAAGATTTTACCAAACCCCTAGCCAAAATCGGGGCGATAAAAGCTGGAGCGCTAGCTCCCGAGGAAGGAC
Organism: Sambucus nigra; assembly: GCA_949130495.1. Classification (NCBI taxonomy): domain Eukaryota; kingdom Viridiplantae; phylum Streptophyta; class Magnoliopsida; order Dipsacales; family Adoxaceae; genus Sambucus; species Sambucus nigra. Next base: position 118,559,429 of record OX422219.1, on the reverse strand, counting down.
CCCCAATATCATAAGGGCGAGCAGCAGTTTCTAGAGGTCTTTTTGCAAGACCTCTCCTCAATCTCCTTAAAGGAGCATCTTCAATCAAAGATGCTTCCTCTTCTCGTGCAATAGCAACACCTTCAATCAAAGAGGCTGCCTCTTTTGGGACAACAGGAGGTTTCCTGCCGACTTCTTTGACATGAAATTGTTCCTTTGGAGGAAATACCATCCACTTTCTTTGTCCCTTCAACTGGGACATTCCCTTTGCTCTTCTTTTCCCCTTCAGTACCAGGAGCATCCTTGGCGAAGAACGCAGGCATTTTCCTCTTTCTCATCATCAAATCAGCAATAGATGCACCCAAATCAGGAAAAATTTCTTCGATACTTGTTCAAGATGCTGGTACTAGATCAAGATCAATTACCATAGGTGGGGCAAGAGGACGCGTAATGAAAGAAGAGGTGGTTTTTTGTATCTCAGCAAATAGGAAGCAACTCTAATGTGCTCCCCAGCAATTGATTGGTGCAAGCTCCAGATAAGTTTTAAATCTTTTATATTGATGTCACTCTCTTTTGGGTGATTTCTTTTGTTATCAACTGCAAAAAGTAAAATAAGATTAGTGACGCATTTCATCAAACATAAGCAGAGCTATATTGAGAAAAGTAAACAACCTATTCCATTGCCATAAAGTGGACATCTAGGACCTTGGTACACATCATTCCCATTTAGTGGGGGGTGTTGCCAATTTTTCAGCACGACCCCATGGTCAAAGTAGTCCCCATTGGTATCGGGAAGATTGACCACTAAAGCTCTATTGGAAAACCTAGTTTTTAAATAAAATGTGGTATCACTGGTATCCCATTTATAACAAAACATAACCTCAGGGATCCCTAAGTGAGTCCCATGAATTTGGTTTAACCTATGCATGCCATTAACTACCCTTCATGTGTTTGGAGCTACCCTCGCAGGAACAATATCAAAATATTGGCAAAACTCCAGGCACAAGGGATTAGGCGGAAAATAAAAGCCACATTCAGCAATGAAAAGTGAGGGAAACCAATGTCCCTCAGCCAGAGAAAATAAATCAGATGGAGAAGGAGGTTCTTCTAGAATAACCCAAGAGGGAATCGCAAAATCGGATCAAAATTTATCCAAAGATTCGACAAGATAAACCATGATGACTAAAAGCAAAGAAAGAAGAAAGAATAAATGCTTATAGAAATGGAAAAATCTGCTAAGGCGAATGATGGAAAGAATGATAGTATAAAAATGGAGTGAGAAAACACAGAGTTTAGAAATCTGGAAGTGAAAAGTAGATGACGATTCTTTTCCTATCACTTTTAAATGTCTTGCATTGGATAGTAGGAAAAGAAATGATTACTAGAAAAAGACGATTGCGTTTCTGACGGTTAAATGATGAAAAAGACGCAAATACCCAAGCGTCTGGCACAGATTCAAAATATTTACAAATTTTCCATTTCGCGCTCAAGTGACGAGACTAAGGGAAAAGATCCTAGTGTTGGATATCTGTAAGTAATCAATACATACAAAGGTGTTCGAGCAACTTTCGAATAAAATATTCCACACTCTCATATCAAAACTCAACTGTGAAACATTTGGGGCTTTTGTTGATACAAAAATTAGGTAGCTAACGTGGACTAATCATTTAAAGACACGTAGCATCTTACGTGGCAAATACATATGCACCCCGAGCTAAAAGGCATGCCGAGCTACATAGCCTGTCGAGCTACTCAGTGTGCAGAGCATCTGGACAGGAAGATCAAGCGACGACTGCACATTCAATGAACATTGGATTTAATGAACATTCTTATTGTACAGATGTATATTTCTATTAAACAACGGCATCTTGTCTATTCATACTGATAGCCCCAAGGCTATAAATACATTATAACACTCCCCACAAGGGGGTAATTTTGATCTCTTGTAATCATCATCGAGATTAAGGCAAACATCGGCAATACAAGAATAGTGGACGTAGGCCATTTTCATTTTGGCTGAACCATTTTAAAAATCTATTGTCTTATTTTCTTTATTCCTTTTTATCTGTGATTAAATAATTAGATCGAATCTAGTTTTTTACATCAACAGGTATGTTGCTCCAGCGTTTTTAAGTCCAAAAGCCATAATGTTGTAGCAGTAAGTACCTCAGTTGGTGATAGATGATCTCTTTTCCCTACCCTAGGGATTCATTTTAATTTGATTGTATCCCGAATAAGAATCCACGAAGTTGAGTAACTCATGTCTTATGGTGGCATCAATTAGTTGATCAATCTTCGCAAAACAAAATGATCCTTCGAACAGGCTTTATTGAGATTCATGAAGTTAACACATATGAGCTATTTATTGTTTTTCTTCTTCACTATCACTACGTTGGTCACCTAGTCCAGGTACTAACATCTTCAATGAAATTTGACTTCTGTAGCTTGTCCACCTCTTCTTGAATGGCTACGTTATTCTCTGAATACACGCCGCTTTTTCTTGATCGTCTTTGCATCTTTGGTGATACTCAGCTCATGGCACATAAATTTTATATCAATTTATGGCATATCTTCATGGCTCCATGCGAACACTCTATTTCACTCTTTAAGGAAATTGACCAATTCTTATTTGAGAGTTGGCTATAGAGTTGAGTCAATCTGTGTGGTTCTTTCTGGTATTTTGTCATCTTGAACAATGATTTTTTGGCCTCCACAACATGCCCTTTAACTAAATTAACCTCGTCGAGGGGGTTTAAGGTAGGTTGAAGTAAGTTTCTTTACTTCATCTTGGTCGACTGAAGTATAATAACATTCCCTGGATTCAATTTAATTTTATATAACAACACCGCGTAGGGAGCTTTAAGCACTGATGGATAGTTGATGATAGTGCTTCGAATTTCTTCAGGCCAACCCTCCCAAGGATCATGTTATAGGTTGATAGAATATTTTTATCTAAGATGAAAAAATGGATCCTTTCAGTCCTACTAGCTGGCCATGTGCCGATAAAAACTTCCAACTTGATAGCCCCTAATGAATATACTTTTTCACCCAAGAAACCTATTAGGAACCTATGATAAGGTTCCAATTTATTGTCACATAATCCCAAACTATGGAAACAATCGTAGAACATGACATCGGTTGAACTGCCATTGACAATTAGGATTTTAGCCACTCTTGCCTCATGTAATCTCATGGTGATGACCAAAGGATCATCATATAGATAGAGCACTCCTAACAAGTCGTTCTTGGGGAAATCGATCATTAATTTGTTTTTGTTTTCTTTCCTTAGCCGACCATCAACATCGTCAGATAAATTAATCTGCTGAATATAGAAGCATGCTTTAGCTTCATTTAAATAGACTTTTCTTTCAGCTTTCTCATTATCACCACCGACATCTCCTTCTGTAATAAAATGATAGGAAAAAGATATCATTTTTACCTCAATTTCAGGCTCCCGAGGTTTCTTTGGCAGATTTGGGTCTTCTTTTGAATCATTACCTCGACTTCTTTTCTTATCATCTCTTCTTTTACAAGGAGATTTTTATCTCCTTCTGGAATCTCGTTCTTCTGACCTGTCAATGAACTTGGACAACTTGCCACGCTGGATTAGATTTTCAAGCCCATTTTTCAAAGCAATACAGTTGTCAGTCATGTGCCCATAGTCCTTATGAAACTCATAGTACTTGGACTTATCTCTCCTTTTAGGAGTGGACTTATACTTTTTGGGCCATTTAAGGTCTCTTCTCCCTCTGATTTCCTCCAGGATGTGATGCACGCCAACAGTGAGATGAGTGTATTCCTCGTACTTTTTAGGTTTCTCATCTTTCTTATCTTTTTGCTCTTTTTTGTCAGAATTCTTATGATGGTCATCCTTGTCACTTGGATCTTGTTTGGCATCCATAACTTCCTCAACATTCATGATTTTATCAGCTTTAACAATCAACTCAGTCATTGTTTTAGGGCGGTCTTTGGCCAACACATAGTATAACTTCTCAGGGAGAAATTCCATGATTAAAGTAGTAATGGCAGTCTCTTCTTCATAATCTACCACTTCTAACTTTTCAATGTTAAAATGAGTTATATACTCGCATGTGGTCTCCTGTGATCGTTGACAAATGCTTAGAAAGTGAGCTACCTTCTTAATAAGCAAAAATTACTGGAAGTTAGAGATTTGTCCTTAGGGAAGATTATTATACCGAATCTATGTAGATCCAGTAATGGTACTTGAGAATGATCGGCAATACATCTCATTTGGAAATGAATATATATCAGTTGGTGCTTAGTATTGTTCAATATTGAGGAGGTTTAGTTTTACCATCATATTAGGAGTAACCATAGGTCGCTTGAATTTGGACGGTGTGGGGAAATCCATAATGACTGGAACATAAGGGGATCCCTTCACAAAGCTTATTTGCAAGGGATTTTTTTACTTGGATATTTATCCCAAACAATCTTCCAATCATTGTATCGATCATTTCCAATGGTGATCTTCTGGACTAGTTTTGGTCGTGGCAGCTCTAGTAGTTCTACCATGAGTTTGTGCTGAGTTCTCTTCCCAAAAAGTCTACTCGGCACACACGGAACCTCGTATACTAACCCTGGATCTAGTAGACCCTTCTCGGAGATCTACTGACTTTGAGGGTTCCCTTTGATAAATTCTACTTGCTCGGTATCCCAAGAGATCGAAAGTAGAGGCTTTGCCCAGTCTCTCCAAGATGCTCGACTATTCTGGAGTGAGAGATCGACTATTATAAGAATCAGTGGATCTGAGTGAAGAGGTTACCCCTGGAAGCTAAGAATGCTCTTGTGAAGATCTGGAATATCTGGCTTGTCTTCTATCATCCCTAGGAGGTGGAGGCAGTATTTCCCTCCTATAGGATAGGGCAACAATGGATCTATCTTGAAGAATTTGAGTAAGCTTCCATACAGTTTCCTACATCATTTCCTGCCCTTTGGCAATGTTAAGTAGAATTCCTTGTAAATATCCCATACCAGGATGAGTGGAAGGACTAAAAACATTACCTCCAGTAAGACTGCCTTCCGGAATGTTCGTCATACTTTAAGGGTATAAAAAATAGGTAGTGAATAAATCACGTAAGAAACAACAATGACTTGTTGTTCCCACAAACGACATCAATCTGTTGATGCTTAAATTTGGATTATTGATCTTATACCTTAGTTACAAAATTTATCACCACAGATAATAGAAAAAACGAAAATATAAAGAAAGACACCAGAGATTTTTATGTGGTTCAGCTCAGGAATGGAGTCTACGTCCACGGGGCACTAGTATTTAAGGTTTTATTTCAATATTCTTATTGCAATCGAAGGGTTTATCATAAAGATGGTATGTTTATGTGTGCCCCCCTCAACTGGCGGAAGTGGTGTATTTATAGTAAGTGGAAACTCAAGAGGTGGAATGCTTTTATAGCTTCAAACATTTACACATTTACATAATAAGACGCAGCTGGACGTCTTTCACGTGCATGTGCATGGTGACTGTTGAATATCTCACATGTGTCTGATGATTCATCTTCCTGTCATTGGTCGTCTGGGCAGCCAATCAAAGGATACCTGAGTCGACCGGTTCTCATCCATCATGGAAAACATTGGGATAATGTTGACAAATGTCACCTTTATATTGGTCTAGGTGGCCTAATGTTTTTAGGCTACAACAACTCATATAATTTCTCTAAGTAAATTGGTGATGAAGCTCATGGGGTCTCATCATCAGAGAAAAAAAGGAAGGTATGTAAGTTTTCTAACCGAAATGTAAAAATTCATTAGTATAGTATATACATAAAGTTGTCTTTAATGAACTGGTTCTTTTTATTTTATTTTTATTTTGAGATATGAAACGTGTCTTTTGGATTTTCAAAAGTTCTACTATATACCTTCCTGATTCTCATAAAGAATTCAGTCATTATATTTCTATGACGATTGAAATGAGAGAGTAAAGGGTTCTTCCTTGTACTCATTTTGTGAAGCCTCCTTGAAGGAGACGGTGAAATGGAGGAGGTAGAGAATTACAATGAAATGGAAAATTAGAATTCTCTTTGGCCCAGCTTGGTTGCGCAAATTGTTTGATTATGTAAATTAGTTCATCGTGAAATAGTGAATTGTAAATGAATGGATTTGAAATGGGTTAAATTCATTTTTACGCAATGTTTGGTAATTTGAAATTGATGTTAAGGTTCTACGAGGAAAAAAATAAAAACAAATTAAGATGGGGGGGGAGGGGGAAGAGAGAGGAGAGCAAGCACTTTATGTGACTCCTATTTCAAATGGATGTAAATGATCATATTTTGCACATGGGTTAAAATTGAACAATTAATGAATCATTTCATTAATAAAATCAAATACAATTAATTGGTCAATTTGTAAATGGACTAATTTATTAACGAGTCAATTTACAATTTTAGGATAACCAAATGGAGCCTTTGTTGTTGAACTTGTGATAAAGAAAAAATGTGTGATATTAAGAAGCACAGGTCAACACGATAACAAATTTGTTATTGAGAGCTTCTAATATTTTCAACTTTTCTATGTTATTATTATATTAACAAGAAAATATTATGCTTCCTTTGAAATATTTACTCTTTTGAAATATTCTAATAATATTTCCTTTTTTGAACTATACTTCCTTTTGCTTACGACTCTGGTATAATAACCCATCCTCAAGAATGATAAATGCAAATAATAGACGCGGAATAAAAGACAAATACATGTGATATACATATATGCTTAAAAGCATACTAAATACATTATTTAATTAAAACCATATAAATATAAATACTGGTTTATGGGTACTTTTAATGATAAAATGAGTAGTTCTTTAGTTAATTAGTTTAGATAATTATTGTATTTTCAATAATTCCTATATTACATTCGCGCAGATTGTAATACATATGGAAATTAGAACTTTGTTATTTATTTTTTCTTGTCACTTTTTTTTCTCTTGCCAAATATTTATAAACTTTACATTCATAAACAGAGTGAAGAGACCTCGGCATAATTTTATATTAACAACAAAGAGAACACTTGAACTTCAATTTAATAACTCTTTGACTTTCATATTTTATAACTTTCCTAATTAGAAATTAATATTTATTTATTTATACCGACGCCTTTTCCTAGTAATAAAAAATTAGGAAGTTATTATGAGCCTCTTACGCGTTGAAATACCGATTCTAGGCCTTGTAGGGGGCACAACTTGCAATTTACCCAGAAAACGGGGATATTGCTTTAGACTTTTAGTCAAAGCAGCGATAAAAGACGACTAATTCTACTGATATGTTGTCTGTTTCAACTTTGCACCCCCCGAATAAACAACTCCAACAGCCTTGTGCCGCCGCAGAATTGAACTGTTCAAAATTCAAAAAGAAGAAAAGTAAAAAAAATAACATTCCCACTACCTTTAATCTTTCTTGTTCATATATATATACAAAATGACATTTTATACTTCTTCATCGCTTCTTGTTTTCAGCTTCTCTCAACAAGAAAAAAAAAATTACAGGTACCCTTTATAATAAATAACATTACAACTTCCAGAAGTTGTTTTGTATTCACAGTATGATTATGCATGCGTGTAAATTACATTCACGTTTTTGTTTATTTATAGAGTCGTTCTATATCGACACAGTTTTGCGACACAATCTGTCGCACCGGTATTGGCTAATGCCGCTAGCGCGGACTCACGTCCATAAGTCAATATCCAATACCGGTGCTACATGTCACTGTGTCGCACCACTCTGCGTCAAATATCTATGTCGGCCGAATATTTCTGTTATTTATATGCCTTTTTAGAAGGGTGGTTTGATCAGATCATTTTCTATGTATATATACTCTTTCGATCCTGGTTAGTGGTTTTTGGTAAGATACATCAGCAAATCAAAACCTTTGTATAGCTCGATGAGGGTTGATAGTTCTTGGCAACAATTGGACTCTAGGGTGTTAAGTTTGATTTTTTTTCATTTTTTTTAAACTTTTCTTTTGTCTAATTGTCAAACTAAACATTTTCTAGGAATTTTTTTCTTCATCAATATGAGTTTTCTCAAAGGTTTAATGATGACATATTCAGTCATCTACAATTTATACATGGAGTTCTAAAATAGAAAAGTATCTCCCATTGAAGTTTATAAGAGGATTCTATCAAAGCATATGGATTCAATCAAACTAAACTATTTAATTGTTAATTGTTATTAAATTCAAGTAACTGCTTTTGTTGATATGGACAATCAGGGGAAGATATAGGCTTAATCTAATTGTTTCAAAAAAAGCAAGCATGACTTTTTACTACTTGCTTTTTTATATTTCACTATTCAATGTTGTAAGATCTCTTTTGTAAATTTGAAGCAATTAAGAAGAAAAAAAGGTAAGCAGATGCAGGACAATGTATATTAAATTCAGTTGAATAATGCATATAATCCTCTCTCTGTCTCTCATTTAGTACTCTAAACAGCTGTTCCCATTACTTATCAATCTGTAATGGTTAGCAGATAGGTACATCATTTTTCTATTGTTCTAGTTGTCAACGACATATATGTAATTTTTATTCTCCAATATTTGATATAGTTTTGTAACCAATTATCTTAATTTACTCTTCATAGGGGTTCACAGCACAAAAGGCTTACTGCTATGAACGTGTATATCCTGGTATGAATAGCATGGTACATAATTTGGGAAATTGAATGACTCAGCATTGACGAAAGTCATTAACTTGAGATGGCTGTTGTGGAAACTAAGATTGCCGACGTCAAAGTATTACCCAGGCAAATGAAGAACTGGTTTGGTGGCGCATTGATTGGATCCCTATTGGTGGTGTTAATTTTAAGGTACGGTTTCATTCAAAACCCTGTCGGTGAAAGTCCGCTTTCTACTCCAGTCACCTTAAACATATCCAATGTTCTTAAATGGCTGCCTTCTGATGCTCCCCCTGGCATTCAAAGCCCAAATTCTTCTAATCAAGTGGTTTATGCTGATGTTATAGTTTCTAGTCTCTTTCGCGAAAGGAATTTCTCAAAAAAAGTGCAAAATTCTTTGAAAACATGGAGCTACATGAAGCAGATAATTGATAATACTCAAGGTCTGCCTAATGCAGTAGAGGCTATCAGAGAAGCTGTATTTGCTTGGGATAATCTTGTAAATTCCACTGAAATTGAAGAAAAAATTGGTGTGAATATTGTTAAGGACAAGGAAAAACAATGTCCATACTTTGTTAATAAGATGAATGCCACTGAATTTGGTGACAAAGGGCATAGATTACAAATCCCATGCGGGCTCATTCAGGGTTCATCCATTACTATCATTGGCATCCCGAATGGGCTTTTAGGTAATTTCAAAATTGATCTAATGGGGGAGCCTCTTCCTGGGGATCCAACGCCTCCCTTAATCCTGCATTACAATGTTCGGCTCAGTGGTGATATGGTGACTGAGGATCCTGTGATTGTGCAAAACACATGGACTTTTTCTAGTGGTTGGGGCATAGAGGAGCGGTGCCCCTCTGTCGCTCCTGACAATAACAAGAAAGGTATCTCTTCCTTTCGTAGATTCTGTTTCTTTTAGAATCATTAGTTTTAACTTCATTTTCATGGTATAGTTTTTTAGATTTGTGTTATCAAATATCTTTGTAGGTCGCTAGATTGATACTCGATCTCGTGATATCCACCAATTTATGGGATCCATGTATATCATCATCTTGTAGTTTATAAAGATTGTTCATCCTTGTATATTGCATAAAATAGTGTATTGTACCTTCGACAGTCTAAAGATATTAATTGTTTACTAGGATTTGTTTCCTTCAAGAATTTTCTATGCTTATTAGAGTGGAAAGATATTCTGAATAATGAATATTGTATAGTTTGTAAGAATTTACTGTTTACCGATGTTAATCTTTACAATGCGATCGAGAAATTGCTTCTTTTATTTCCATAAAATATAGTACTGTAATAATTATATATAAGATAAAACAGAATAAAATAAAAATAAAATTTTAAATTGTAGTAATAGCCAGGTATCTTTGATATATACTGTATATAAATCTCTTTTGTTACTGTGGATGGGGAAAATACATTGCATGCTCTCATGTGGTGTCAAATTCTTGTACCATCCATGGAAGGAAAATATATAGGAATTATGGAATGGCTTCCTACTCGTATTATATTACCTTTTGATATGCTATGCAGTGGGTCACTTCAATCTTACTTGTAATGACAAAAAAAATGGGTTTTTTCATGTCATGTGATGTTTTCTCCATGGTTTAGATAAAATGACAAGCATGCCAAGCTGACAGAGAGACAAAACTTCAGAATGATTTTTAATTTTCTAAATACGGGTGTCTTTTACCTGGCTCTGTTTTAATTTCTGGGTGTGAATTTGGAAATAAAGATGCATGAAATGTTCCTATATTTCATACTTTAATACCTCTCAAGAAACAAGGGAAAATATAGTATATAAGATTTCAGATCAGATCATAACAAGGAAATGACAAAAAAAAAAATATAACTTTTTTCGGCAGGGTACTATTGATTCATCTATTTCTGTTCTGTGGGTATCTCTCTGAATCCTGTGCTATTATGAACTACTAGAGACCCTGTACTATGTTTCTTGTATAACAATTCCTTTTATGTGATAAACAGTTGATGAATTGAAACAATGCAATCAGATCGTGGGTAAAAATGATAGCAAGAAGTTTAAAGCTGGTGGATCTTCAAATTTTTCTATATGGTCATCAATGGTGTGGAACAAATCTAAACCTAGACGATATTTTCCTTTCAAGCAAGAATATCTGTCTGTTATGACACTTAGGGTGGGAGAAGAGGGGGTGCACATGACAGTTGATGGAAAACACACAACTTCCTTTGCTTTTCGTGAGGTAATAAATTTATATTTCAAGTTAAAAGTTCCTTTTTTAATCTTAAGTAGTGTTGATTAGGTAATTTTGACTTGGGTACATCGGTAGTTACTGTATTTTGACTAATGCGCCCTTTTTATTTTTCCTACTTAAGTTTCGTTTCGCCAGTGCTATGAAAAAAGTATGTAAGGATACATATAAAATAAAATGATACTTTAGACTAATTATGCCAATTCAAGGCACTTAGGTAAAAGAAACTCTACATATTTGTATTCCAACTCATTTTCTTTTGTGGATTGTCATATTTGTCAGAGATTGGAACCATGGCTTGTCAGTGAAGTACGAATTTCTGGAGATTTGGAATTAATTTCGATCCTGGCAAGTGGTTTACCTACATCTGAAGATCTAGATAACATAGTTGATTTAGAGGCATTGAGATCATCTCAACTGCAGCTGCACAAGCCTTTGGATCTCTTCATCGGTGTCTTTTCTACAGCGAACAATTTCAACCGAAGGATGTCCCTTCGAAGAACATGGATGCAGTACGATGCAGTGAGATCAGGAGAAGCTGCAGTGCGCTTTTTCGTCGGTCTTGTAAGTGCAATACTTGGTCATTTTTTTATTACTTCATTATCACCCAATAGGATGAACGAACACTTCTAAGAAGGCAACATGTCTTTGTCAGACACCAATCCTTCCCGAACACTTCTTTTCACATATCCATATTTTTAATTTAAAATTATTCATTTTGAACATGTGCAAATCACTTCTTCGATACCAAATGTGTGGTAAACCTTGAATATTGACACAACTTTCTTTTGACAAAAGGAACAAAAATGAAGTTTATGATAATAAAAGTAGGTCAATAAACTTTCTTGCAATATGAGAATGAGGGAACATAAGTACAACCAACCTTAATAAATGTATTTACTATGTGGGGCAGATTATTTTTACTGATGGTGTTTGAATAAGAGTTTTTACACCCTTTATTAACAATAGTTCAATTTCATATTTTATCAATTCAAATAGGCCAGTTAGGGAGGATATAGTTTGTTTTTATTTTGTATAACTCCGTAATTATTATTATTACGATATTTTAGGTAATTTATTCTAAATTATCCATTAGTATTTCAGTTCCAGGTACTTTAAAAAATATTTCTAATTTTGATACTCTGTATGGTTTGATTTTTATGTGTGCTTCCACTTTACATGAGAAAGACTCGAAGTCAGATCTTGGTTGTGTTGTTGTGACCTAGTTGTGCTTTGTTCTATTTTGATAAGCAATGGCCAAAAAGCCCAATATGATGGGATTGGAACAGATCAAGAGAATGATGGAGATGCTCGTTAAAGCATTCAATTGTGCGACTCAAAGGGCCTTTGCTCAAGCCCACTCTTCTTCCACAACCTTATAGGCAGCCCTGGCCCCCTGACCACATTGTTGTCCCTGCTGGAATCCAGCAGCACTGCGTCGCAGGTGTGATGAACACAGTCCCCTAGCTGCCATAAGTCGGTCACCATCGCGGTGCTTCTTGTGATGTCTACAACCCCTGCCGAGGGGCCCGACGATGAAAACATAGCTAAAAAACAGCCCAAGGATTGCCTCAACAATGACAAGTTGTCCCACATTTCTGTTAGCAGCGAAGGAACATTGAAGGGACTGCCCCTTCAAAGTGTTTTCCACTTGCCCATGGAACAACAAATTAATGTTTTCAACTTCAGCGAAATACAAGCACGATGAATGTGACGAGCATATGCCTAACCAAGGCATGGCTCCATGGTCTTAGACTGGTGGCACCTCTTCACTTCAGAAATTTCTCTACCAATGAAATCGAGGGAATTATAGGGACGAGGCACTCCATTCATGGTGATGGGAGGATGAAAGGATATCCTAATTTAGTAGGTGATCCGTACTCTCTTGCTAATCGGTATAAGGATGCCCTTAACTTTGTGTCGTGGTTCTGCTGCCACTGACACCATTCGAGTCATATGGTCCACTTGTGTCCAAACTGGAAATAAGTGAGGAAGAAAATTGTTGACATGCAGCCTCTACTCCTCTGCCAAGCCGTTCTTGAGGGGGGTAGGGAGCCTTGACGATGACGATGATACTTTTTCCAAATTGGAGCCTGAACAAAACGACGTGTCCCACCTCATCCAAAGTTTAGAGAAGACCTACATGTATGGTGGCTTATCAACTTTTGAGGAGAAAATGGATGCCAATGTGTTTGTCGATTGGCTCGATTCCGTGGAAAAAGTGTGAGTACAAAGGCTGCAGAGGCATCAAATCCGTAAGGTTAGTGGCTACCAAACACGTAAAAAATGACAAAGTGTGGTATAACAGACTTTGAAATCGTCACCAAGAGAGTGGTAAGGATAAGGACCCGATAGTCTCTTGCGGCAAGATGAAAAAGAATATACAGGATGTGATTATTCCCCAACATTCGAGCGTGATTTATCAGGGTGCAAACTTTACGGCAAAACTAGATAATGGTAAAGGATTACAGGGAGCAGTTTCATATCCTCTACACGTGGGCCAATATTAATGAGTCAGAAGAAATAGTTTACAGTTGCGTATAAAATCTACGGAAGTCTAAAATTCAGAGAGATTGGGACACAGGCTGTGGAGTATGCAACGATGGTGGATTACCTTAAAATCAAGGCAAGCACTGAAGTGAATAATACTACCAGGGCTGCCACTACCATGGTTATGTCAACTTCAAATCTCGAATGCTTTGAGTGTGGGGTTTGGGCCACAAAGATTCGGAATGCTCGAAGACGAAACAGACTTCTGTCATCATGGCCTAGGGCACAAGGGTGGAAGGTGAAGATGTTCCAGCAGAGCCAATAAAAGAGCAAGTGATCATTCCGCCAAAGAAAAATAGCACGCCCTTTAAATCTTGGGGACGGCTTTTTCAAAGGAGAGGGTGGATGGCGAGAGTGACGTGATGAGGATGAAAGAGAGAATGCCGATAGGATGAGGGGGGAGAAAATAGGGCAGTTGTTAGGGAGGATTTGGTTTGTTTTTATTCTTTTGTTATTTCCTTAATTGTGTTTAGGCTATTTTACGTATCTTTAATTATTTCCCAACTATACCTTAGTCTTTCAATTCCATTAGGATTTTAAATTAGCAGCCTATAAAAGGCTTTTTCATTGTAAATGTCACTTCTTGATTTCGATATATTGTGTCGTTTGATTATTGTGTGTGCTTCCACTTTGCATCAAAAAGACTTGAAGTGCCTTTCCAATGTTGTGGTAAAAATAAAAAATATTTATTACACAATTTGTCCCCGATTAGAGTTACTTCTTGTGATAATATTTCTCTTTTAAATTTTACAGACAAAAATAAATATGTATTTATTCCCAAATTCTTAGCGTGCCCATGTTCTACTTATTTAGGATTTGTTGTCTCAGTGTTTCCGTGTCCTATCTGTGTCTGCGAGTGCATGCTTTGTAGATCACCAGTCACATCTTTCTACGAATGTATTTAATTAGCCTGTGTGTTGCATATTTGGTTTGGGTCATGCAGAAGCTTCTTGTTTTACATTGCTTTAAAGAAAACACTGAAAGTTTGCAGTGTGATGCAGCATAAAAAACAAGTGGTGAATGAGGAATTGTGGAATGAGATAGAGACTTATGGAGACATTCAGCTGATGCCTTTCATTGACTATTATAGCCTTATAACCTGGAAGACTGTGGCAATCTGCACCTTTGGGGTAAAATTAAGAGCTTTTCCTGAAGCCAGAAGTTTATCCTGTCCACTAATTATTTTTCCTTTTAAATTTTTATTTGCAGACTCAGGTTGTTTCTGCAAATTATGTGATGAAAACAGATGATGACTCATTTGTTCGAGTGGATGAAGTGTTTGCCTCAGTGCGAAAGGCCAATGTGAGCAGTGGTTTGCTGTATGGTCTCATCAACTCTTATGCCAAGCCTCACAGGAATCCTGACAGCAAATGGTATATCAGCCCTGAGGTACTTCTCTCCACCTCATTTGTCGATACTTCTGTTTGGATTTGAATGTATAACAAAAATCGATGAACGAACCAACTATACGAACCTTGGGCCATGTTCAATGTACATGCAACACAGGTGTGGCATATATATGCTATATATGCTTCTTTCTGTATTGTGAAGGTGGGCCCCGAGCCCATGCCACATTTTTTTTCCTGTCTCAGATGGGTGCAGAGTACCAATCAAAACAACATGAGATACAGAAGGGAAACAGATATTAGTAGTATCTCTAGAATATGTGTATGAGTTGTGCTAAGCCTGATAAGGAAATTGTTCATTGTTATTGCCAACCAAAAATGCTTGAAATAACAAGGCTCATTATCTTAACTTCATAATCTTCATCTTAAAAATTAAGAACATATATAGATGCTAGCCTGCATGCATGAGTTCTCTGTGTGCAAGTGTATGCTTGTGAACAACACGTGATACAGAAGGGAAATAGATATTACTAGCATTTCCAGAATGTGTGGCTTGTGATAAGTGGAGCAAGGAAACCGTGTATTGTTATTTCCAACCAAAAATAGTTGAAATAACAAGGTTCATTATCTTAACTTTATAAGCTTCATCTTCAGAATAAATAACAAAGACGGATACAAGCCAGCATGCATATGAGTACTCTGTGATGTGCAAGTATGCTTGTGAGATTTATCATATGTAACTCAATCAGGGTGGTCTTCTCTAAATATTCCCCTCTTTATGCTTTTTCAGGAGTGGCAAGAAGAAACTTACCCTCCTTGGGCGCATGGCCCAGGTTATGTGGTCTCACACGATATAGCCAAGATGATCTACCAGAGACGCAACAAAGGAGATTTAAAGGTATGTTCGAGATACCTTTTGGTTTTTCCCCCCCTTTAATGTCATAAGATTTTCTTTTATGTGAGGAGGAAAAGAAAGAGAGAGGGGGTTGGGTGGGGGGCATATGATATTACGATGTGCATCTCCTATTACGTGATGTGGATCATATTAATTATTTGGTTGAAATTGTGATACAAAAATTTTTTATCGTGTAAACTAAAAGAATGAAACAATGCTTGATATGCACAGATGTTCAAGCTGGAGGATGTGGCAATGGGGATATGGATAGCGGATATAAAGAAGGGAGGTTTGCAGATTAGTTATATAAACGAGCCGCGGATTTACAATGAAGGGTGCAAAGATGGATATGTTGTTGCACACTACCAAAGCCCAAGAGACATGCTCTGCCTCTGGCAGAATTTGCAACAAGGAAAGGGAGCTAAGTGCTGTGGGGACCAGTAAACAGATATATATATATATGGGTATGTATATGTTCTTAACCATGACATCTGATATTGCTTAAAATTTCCATATGTAGGGATGATAAATATGATATACAACATAAAGAAATCTAACTCGCCATAAGGCCAAGAGATTAGGTGTTTTAAGTTTAGGATTTTTGCTTCTGTTTACATATACAAAAGTTGGATTTTTGGTTAGGATGCTTTTGAGTCTGTACTATTCTGTATAGTCTGTAATTAGAATGATACTACGACCAGTTCATATATTCTTTAAGTTGTTAATGATACAAATCTGAATGGTTATATGTCAAGGCATCTTTTTTACTTTTTGACACATCTTACAAAAAAAATAGACGTGCATTACTAACTATATACCCTCCATTTCATTCATCATGCATTGATGGCTATATTTTTTATCATCTATTTTACTGCTAACTCTGTTTAAAATTGTTAAAAACGGCTCTGAATTTATATTGGGTGAAAGAGCAGTATGCAAACTGGCAGGGTCTAGAAACTAGATTTAACAAAGTTTAACCACCACAGGTTAATTTGGTGATCTTTTATGGTCTATTTGATTATTGTTATTGCCAATATTTGAATTTGATAAGAAATAAATCAATGTAGGGATTCAAGAAAGCTTATGTTCTTATAGCACCATCTATAGTCAATAAAATGCCGTGTTCTAGAGAAGTTCCATGTGGTGGTTAAAGAACAGTGTGTTATTACAAATTAATTTTTAATTCAATTACTTCTGTATTGATACATCTATATGTTTTCCATTTTAATATTAAATAAAATTAAAGATGGCAGAAGTTCTATGAAAAAATGCATAGCTAAAGAGAAGCCCCTAAGGATGTTTGTGGTGGACATCTCTGAAGTTAACATCTCATTGAACCATCCAATCACTGCATAAATTTCTCTGTCCACTTCTTGTTATCAGCATTGGGACATGTATATAATCGATATAAAATGGAAGACTTTCATTAAATTGTTCAAGCAGATTACCTAATCCACGTGCTGCTTGCATTAGAAGACCTGCACTAAACCTAGCGCTACCTTTTCCCACCCTTTCCTGTCCTTCATAATAAATGTATTGTTCTTATCGAGAACGTCTCTTTTATAATCGGTCACTCTTCCGCCCTTCTCTTTCCCCCAATTTGTTCTGTCTTCTACCATCACTCTCTCTTAAACTCCCTTCCTGTGCTCTCCCACTTTTGTGATTCCTTCCTCTCACCTTCGTTTTTGTAAGTGTTTCAGTTTCTTATTATGGTGTTGTTGAGTACTGTGTAGTCTGCTTAAACATCACTAGGTAATCAAGATGCATGTGGAAAAAGACAAATGATCATTGCACAGAAAAATGATAATGTTGTGGAATAATTTTTTTCAAATGAGCGCCGAGTTTGTGATATACGTTGTTGAATATGTGAAAAAATGATTCCGTCATTGGTCAGACCCCGAATAGCACTTCATCTTTATTTCTATATTCATATTCAATTATTGTCATGCCCTTTTTTATGCAATACTCCGTTTTATTGAAAAATACAACATATTCGTATTATTAGAGATTGTTTGTAATGATGACAAATAAGAATATCTAATAGTTTTTTAACCCTATTAGTGTACTTTATACTATTGTATTACACGTACAACACCTGTACTACCATATTACATTTGTATTACCACATTGTACTATTGTACTCCTAGTTTAACTGTATATAGGTCATGTATCTCCTTGTAGAATCACACAAATCAATTCAATATATCTCCTTTCCTCTCTCTCTCTCTCTCTCTCTCTCTCTCTCTCTCATATCGTAACATGGTATCAGAGCTATAACGCTCGTGGTGCCTTCCTCCTGCAATGCTTAAGTCGCCGCCACACAACCTCCACTGGTGGGACCTGCACCAAGCCTTTTCTCCTCTCGCGGCCACCATCACTTGCGAGCTGACCCCTTTGTTCGGCCCGAGATCCAACCCGTTCCTCGATCTGCGAACCGACCTAGATTAACCTAGATCCGACCCACCTTCTTTTTGGGTCTGTTTGAGCTTATTTGGCTTTCCAGTCCATTTTTACTCTATTTTTCTTCATTTCGGATTCATTTCTAAGGTTTTCGGACGTCTTGAATCCATTTTCGGCCTCTGTTTTCAGTAAATCAGAAACTTAATTTCACTTTTTCTCCTTTTTTCGACGGTATGGACTGCCAAAACATCACTCAACCCATCTCTATCACTCTCGATGGTACCAACTACATCCCCTAGTCTCAGGCAATGTCGATTTTTCTTATGGGCGGAAAACTATGGCGTTATATCACCGGGATCACTGAACCCACACAGGCCGCTGGTGTGTCACTGAACCTACATAGGCCGATGGGGAAGCTGACGATAAGTTTGAAGATCGTCTTGAGGAGAGGAAGTGCAAAAATCATCAGGTAATCATTAATCATGTGGTATTGTAATTTTTGTTCACCCTCAATTAGTCTCCAATTTGGCAAATTTACCACTGCCAAATCTCTCTGGTACTTTCTTCAAAAGAGATATACCACTATCGAACTCACTAATTAGTATCAGCTTATGGGAATCCTTCATCGCATGAAACAACAACCCGGACAAACTATCAATAATTTTCTTTCCGAGATACACTCTGTGTGGACCAGTTGACCCCTTTGGCAGCTGGAAGGATCCCACCGATGCTGCTAATGTTTCCATCTATCGATATCGTCAGCAATTGGTTGTCTTTCTTATGGCTCTTCATGATACATTTGAGCATGTTCGTGCATCTTTCCTTCATAGACATCCTCTTCCTACACTAGAGCAAGCGGTTTCAGAACTTCCCTCAAAGGAAACTCGCCTTGTTACTCGTTCGACCTCCTTCTCCCTAAGTTGTTCCTGCTACTCCCACAGATCCAGCGTCCAAATCCCGCGGTAAATAATGGAATTCTTCCACGACATGCAACTATTATAAGCCAACTAATCATCTTCTTGTTGATGAACTGCAGGCACTCGAACATAATCACACCTGGGCTAATGGATCTACCAAGTGGTAAGAATGTAATGGGATTTAAATTGATTTATAAAATTAAAACTTAATCCGATGGCTCTATTGATCGTTACAAGGCACGCTTTGTCGCAAAGGGGTTTACTCAGGAATATGGAATTGACTATGAGGAGACTATTGCTCCAATAGCTCGACTCACTTATGTTTGCAGTCTCATTGTAGTTGTTGCAGTTCTCCATTGGGAACTATTTCAGATGGACGTGAAAAATGCCTTCCTCAATGGTGAATTATCTGAGGAAGTTTACATGCGACCACCTCCGGGCTATCCACATACCACTCATCAGGTCTGCAAACTTTGTCTTACCCTTTATGGTCTCAAACAAGCTCCCCATTCTTGGTTTTGCCAAATTCAGTACCATTGATACTGGTTCTGGGTTTACTTTCAGTCCTCATGACTCCAGGCTTTTTATACGCAAATCCGACCATGTACTATTCTTCTCCTTCTCTATGTGGATGATATGATTATTACCGGTGACAATCACTCTAGTACATTCGATCTCAAAGTCTATCTGAGTCAATATGTTGAAATGAAAGATCTTGGAAACCTGAATTATATTCTTGGTCTTGAGATCTCTTCTAACTCCGATGGTTATTATCTCTCTCAAGCAAAATATGCTTCAGATCATTTCATTCGCGCGCAAAACCACCACCACTCCTCTTGAGCTGAATTCCAAGTTCACTCACATGGATGGATGATACTCTTCTGTAACAACCCGCCTAATGGGATACCGAGCGATCACTCCTATATCAAATTAAAACAGGAGTCACATATGGATCATCCTTAGCATCACTGTCGAAAATCCATTTAATTACTAATATCCTATTAGGCGAGCGTTAAAAACTTTTACTTAACTACTCTTTTTACGATTAAAATAAAACATCCACAAGTTAATGCGTAAATGAAACTGAAATAAATTAAAATAACCGAACACTCGGTTCAAATTATACAACCATATCGAATGCTGTACTGAAAGAATAAATAAATGCAATTGAGCCATTGGCTCGAATATTTATACAGTACCTCCTATCTAGAGTACAACAATGGAAGCGGCTATCAAAAACTTGCACGCATCCACAGCTGCTGCAGCTGACGTCTGACTCGAAGGAATTGTCATCCAGGCGTCCCTGTGTCTGGACACCTATATATATATATATATATATATATATATATATATATATATATATATATATATATATATATATATATAATATAGCAAGAAAGGAAAAGTAGATAAACGGGTCAGAGCCCGAGTTTTGAAAATATTTTGCAAGTGCATAAATGCCTTATTATTTTGAAAAAGGTTTTATCTCATATTTAAGTTTGGTATCGCACTCCCATGAGATACCCCTCACCTCTCCGCTAATAGTGCACTCCTAGCGCATCCTTCTAAACATCCTAGTCAAGCTACCCTGCTAGACTAGTCTATCACCCAACCACTATCAACCCTAGATAGTCCAAGTAATGTACGAGGGCTAAACTTCACCCCAGTCTCAACGCTATGCCATGTTCGTGCGTGGGGTGTCTCGCAAAGAGAAATCCAAACAAGGAACCCCCCCGATACACTACTACGCGGCACGGTCGATATTCGAGATCCGCCAGTCCCTCAGTACATAACGATATATAAATATATATATATATATCCTAAGCATTTATAATATTAGAGAACTAAGGATTAAACTTTTCCCCAGTCTCAACACATTGCCATATTCGTGCGTGGGGTGTCTCGCAAAGCGAAATCCAAACAAGGACCCCCCCGATACACTACTATGCGGCAAGGTCGATCGTCGGGATCCATTAGACCCTCGGTACTCGATTCATCCATATATATATAATCATATTTTACCATAACCATCCGGATCTATCTCCCGGATTGAGGATTCATATATCAAGTATTTATCAATACCTTTATTTTTCTCAAAATTTCCCTTTTCCCTTTTTATACTCAGGAAATGTAAATATAAAAGCCAATTCATTATCATGAATTGCTTTAACAAATCATATACCTTTTAAAAGCTAATTTTATTATCATAAAAATGCTTTTCCTTTATATGTCATCCCATTTCCCTTTTTATACTCAGGAAATGTACCCAAAGCCATTTCCATTATCATGAATATGCTTTGATGAAATCATGCTTCCACATCCCTTCTTCCATCCAGGAGTGTTACCGAAGCCAAACCTTTATCCCATTTCCCCTTTTATACTCAGGAAATGTAAATTAAAGCCAATCCATTATCATGAATTGCTTTAATAAATCTAAGACCGCTCCTCCGGGTTTCCCCACTGGACGCGCCCCTAAATGGCTATCATCTTCCAGGGCCTATCTATACAAGACAACTTGGGAACCTACCAACGACGGGAAGCGGCCATATTGTCTGCGGGAAAGTCAGGACCACACCCAGAATCCCCTAACCAGCGCAGAAAAACAAATAACCGCCCATATGGCCTAGGGACTATATCCAACCTGCTCAATAGCCAGGAAGGCTTCACCACAACGCGCGCAACTTCCCTTATGATAGCGATTTAGGGAGGTGTGTAACCATAATTTATCAATTATGAAAATCATTTATCTTATTCTCATTTTGAAAATATTCATCTATATATTTTCAAAATCATTTAGATCATATCATATATATACATATATATATATATATACATACATATATATATATATATACCATATATTCCTACCTGAATATATAAACATGGCTATATTTGCCAAACCATCTATCGATGACCAATAATCCCAAAGATTCTCTCAAAGAATCATAATCATGCAATCATATGTGCATGATACTAAACCCAAAATATTTTCTTACTTTAACAAGTAATATATACCAAAATCCCATCTATGGATTCATTTGGATATCTCCAATTATGCTAATTCACTCTAAGTGAATATACACATATATATACTCCCAATTCCTCAAGTCCTTTATGACATAACCCTCCACAATCTCTAATTTGGAAGGACCTTAAACATTAAACTCAAAAAGGAGAAATTATCCTAATCTCCAAAATCTTGGGCTGAAAACAGGGCACCGGTCGACCGGTACTACACCCTCGGTCGACCGCGGGTTGTAAATAAGCCTACGAAACAAAGCAGTAGGCCTTTTCTCCTTGACGCGGTCGACCGGCCTTAGGGGCGCGGTCGACCGGTCACACCAAGTCTCCCAAATTATTTTTCCTCAAATCCTTTTATCCAACAACCCAAATTCATTTTCGGGGTTTCTAAACTACCCCAAAAATTATCCCAAACATCTACGCAATTAATACTAGCCGTAATTTTTCCAATTCCCGATTTGATTTCAGAGTTGATGATTTCAACCCGGAGCTCCCATCTTGTAAAAATCATATCAAATCGTAGAAAAATCAGAAAAATACGCGGTCGGCGCCCACACGGCCGTATCGAAAAGATCTACAACTTTCGTGTTTTGGCCGAAAGCTAAATCAATTCTTTTCCTGGCCAAAAAGGCCCACTAAAGTGACGGGTTACTATTCATCGTCTTCTCCGAGACGATTTCGGCCATTAAAGCTTCTCCCAAGCTTTTGTCGCCTCACCCAACGTCCTACAACCTCAACCAACTACAAATACACATATATTAAGGGTTCTAAACATCCTAGAACCCCAAACCACCAATTAATTTAGATTAAAACCTAAGTTCCACAAATTGAAATATTATTTGGGGTTTAATTGTTTTAACTCCCAAAAACCCGTTTTATCCACGATAACCCACCCCAAAACCATTAGGGTTTGTTTATACCAAACTACGGTATGAGATATTTATGCAAAAAGATAAATAAAGCAAGTAAACACTTGCCTCATGGATATAATCCGACGACCTCGAGCCGAATCCCGCGGAGGTAGGCCGGAATCTCCCATTTTCTTCCTCTTTTCTTCTTCCTCTCTCTTCTCTCTCTTTTCTTTCTTTCCCTTCTCTTTTTCTCCCTCTCTTCCTCCTTTTATAAGGAGAAAAGGGTTTTAACCCCTTAAAACCCAAAAACGACTCGTTTACCCAATTACGAGTTACTTTTACCTCTAAAATTATCCGAAACTCATTTTCGATAATCGGACACTCTTTTCCGACTATCTCGGACATTCCGAGACTCACGGCGCAGTCGAAATTCCCATCCGAGGTACTTGACCGCAAATCACTATTCCAACCCAAAATA
Source organism: Sambucus nigra (assembly GCA_949130495.1). Taxonomy (NCBI): domain Eukaryota; kingdom Viridiplantae; phylum Streptophyta; class Magnoliopsida; order Dipsacales; family Adoxaceae; genus Sambucus; species Sambucus nigra. Next base: position 118,536,110 of record OX422219.1, on the reverse strand, counting down.
AATAAATGCGGGTTTTCCAATTAAAAATCTTACCTCGTGTCGCTTTACTCAATGACGACATATAATTAAAATATTTCGACCTATATAGTCCCAAAAATAATTACAGCACCCATCGAAAATCATTCAATCCTCGAAAATCCCAAAAATTACTATTTAGGAAAATTCCCCAAATTCCAATTTATATCCAATTATGGAATTTAATGGTCTCCAAAAGGGCGGGTTGTTACATACTCCCCCCCTTACAACGGAATTTCGTCCTCGAAATTCTGATACGACCTACACCACCAATCTTAGGATCACTCCAAATCCTAATACCTCAAGGGAAACGATACTAACCCAACGGTTCCCAACCATATGCTACACTACTATCACGATCGCAAAGTGACTCTTATACGTCACATAATACCCATCATCTATAATGCCTATTGGCATGAATTGCAACCTTATATACTATGCCCATTCTATTTCAGGCGGTATATAAACCAACTTACCAAGGTGCCCATACACCTTTCTAACTTGTGCATATCTTCATATCCGTAGTGAACGTCTGACACGTAACACTCTCTCCCAATAAGGATCTCCTTTCCTCGGTGTAATACTCATCTATGGGTCCTCCCGACCCTCGAAAATTCAATCCTCCTAACCTCGGCGCCATTAACTCTAGCGAACCTACATCCTACTAATGCTACGATCTAAGCGTTACCCTACTTAAGCGAAACGAGTATCCTAAATATGTCCCTAGTGCCCAAGGCCTCTCGAATCCCGACATTTGCTCGGTTTCGTGCGTGGGACGTCTCGCTAAGGCGAAATCCAAACAAGGAACCCTCCCGTTACACTACTCCCTCGCGTCGTCGGTCATCGAGATGTAACGGTCCAAGGCACACCAACGGGACGTCCTAAATCCTGCCTACGTTAACCTACGAACGCATTTCTAGTATCTTATCCTTCCGCCCATACGGAAGGAAACCTAATCAATCGAAGTGCCCACTTTCTGTAGAAAGTGTCACGAACATAATACCCAAAATGTATCTTCTCAAAATTTGCCTTTTCATTAAGGCTGGTTATTATCCTCAAACCAATTTCTCTAAGTCCAACCTCACCCACCCACTTGTGGCGAGGGGACCACATTAGTGCTTTTCCATAGCACCATATCTCCATAAACATACCATCATCACAGGGCTCATAGTCTATAGTGGTTCATCCACACTATAAGACTAACCCAAATCCTTGCATCCTATAACAGCTCTCCACGCCCGACGCCGTTAAGAGTCATGTGTGGAGTGTCTCGCAAAGCGAAATCCAAACAAGGAACCCCTCCACACATTAACCCTTGACTTCGTTGGTTATAGAGTTCCGTTATTTCAACATGCAACCGGGATATCCCTATCCCCTAATCCAATAAAAAGGTGGTCTGAACTCCTATCTCTAACTAAGAGTCACACCACCTCGCGCTCGCACTATATTTTAAGTCCTTGCGCAAACAATAATGAGCTTTATCTTACAGCTCAACACAAATCCTGCGGCCTTAAATCATATATATAAGGTCGCCATATATCCAAATTACGATAAGGAAACCTCTTATCATCGAAGTTCCATTAACCCATAACAAATAAGGTGAACTCAACCTATATCTAGGTGAGACACCGCAACAATAACCTGTTCCCTCGAGGAACCATGGACACGATAGACTTGCCATTCTTAGCCTGCTATCGCTCCGAAAATACACTATAATGTATTATACTCATCATACCACCATGCTCATATAGACATATAAAACGAGCATCACTAACCAGATATGTATATATATACCATATATCAGCACCCGCCTCTATGGCGAATGAAGAAAAATAAAACTCCGCTACTGCGGACAACACATAGGCATACATGATATAATGTTATCGATACCTCCATAACTCAAATTACCCACACGATTCTAGGGCTAACTAATATCGCGATTTTATCTAGTCACTCCAAATATACCTCCTCGATTGAGGTAAAACTCATAACAACATCCTTCTCATTCCAGCTAAATCATGGGGACTCACGATTAAAACTATCCGTAAGGTCCCTTTCGAACCCTCAATTTCAATGAGGAATTCGACTTTAGTACCACTCTCTACTTCAGCGGTACTGCGGTAATCCTAACTACCATTATTTAGTAGTCGCCGCCAAAATCCTTAAAAATTACCATAAGGAGAGTGACCTCTACTAAGGTCCTCATCCCAACCTTCTACCAGCTGCTCCAGCTAAGCCTCACCTCCTGCTACCATTCAAGCTCCGCACACGATTCTCAAACGAGCGCGCAAAAGATTTCTATAATCTCATAATATGGCAGGAGAACGAAATCTCACAATAGAAATCAACAATCCTAGTTCTGAGGCTCTATAACAAATGAGAGCAACGCTAAAAGCGTAGTACGTCCGCACAGATTCCTAAGGACACTAGAACCTGATGCTCTGATACCATCTGTAATAACCCGCCTAATGGGATACCGGGCGATCACTCCTATATCAAATTAAAACAGGAGTCACATATGGATCATCCTTAGCATCACTGTCGAAAATCCATTTAATTACTAATATCCTATTAGACGAGCGTTAAAAACTTTTACTTAACTACTCTTTTTACAATTAAAATAAAACATCCACAAGTTAATGCGTAAATGAAACTGAAATAAATTAAAATAACCGAACACTCGGTTCAAATTATACAACCATATCGAATGCTGTACTGAAAGAATAAATAAATGCAATTGAGCCATTGGCTCGAATGTTTATACAGTACCTCCTATCTAGAGTACAACAATGGAAGCGGCTATCAAAAACCTGCACGCATCCACAGCTGCTGCAGCTGACGTCTGACTCGAAGGAATTGTCATCCAGGCATCCCTGTGTCTGGACACCTATATATATATATATATATATATATATATATATATATATATAATATAGCAAGAAAGGAAAAGTAGATAAACGAGTCAGAGCCCGAGTTTTGAAAATATTTTGCAAGTGCATAAATGCCTTATTATTTTGAAAAAGGTTTTATCTCATATTTAAGTTTGGTATCGCACTCCCATGAGATACCCCTCACCTCTCTGCTAATAGTGCACTCCTAGCGCATCCTTCTAAACATCCTAGTCAAGCTACCCTGCTAGACTAGTCTCTCACCCAACCACTATCAACCCTAGATAGTCCAAGTAATGTACGAGGGCTAAACTTCACCCCAGTCTCAACGCTATGCCATGTTCGCGCGTGGGGTGTCTCGCAAAGCGAAATCCAAACAAGGAACCCCCCCGATACACTACTACGCGGCACGGTCGATATTCGAGATCCGCCAGTCCCTCAGTACATAACGATATATAAATATATATATATATCCTAAGCATTTATAATATTAGAGAACTAAGGATTAAACTTTTCCCCAGTCTCAACACATTGCCATATTCGTGCGTGGGGTGTCTCGCAAAGCGAAATCCAAACAAGGAACCCCCCCGATACACTACTATGCGGCAAGGTCGATCGTCGGGATCCATTAGACCCTCGGTACTCGATTCATCCATATATATATAATCATATTTTACCATATAACCATCCGGATCTATCTCCCGGACTGAGGATTCATATATCAAGTATTTATCAATACCTTTATTTTTCTCAAAATTTCCCATTTCCCTTTTTATACTCAGGAAATGTAAATATAAAAGCCAATTCATTATCATTAATTGCTTTAACAAATCATATACCTTTTAAAAGCCAATTTAATTATCATAAAAATGCTTTTCCTTTATATGTCATCCCATTTCCCTTTTTATACTCAGGAAATGTACCCAAAGCCATTTCCATTATCATTAAAATGCTTTGATCAAATCATGCTTCCACATCCCTTCTTCCATCCGGGAGTGTTACCGAAGCCAAACCTTTATCCCATTTCCCTTTTTATACTCGGGAAATGTAAATTAAAGTCAATCCATTATCATGAATTGCTTTAATAAATCTAAGACCGCTCCTCCGGGTTTCCCCACTGGACGCGCCCTTAAATGGCTATCATCTTCCAGGGCCTATCTATACAAGACAACCTGGGAACCTACCAACGACGGGAAGCGGCCATATTGCCTGCGGGAAAGTCAGGACCACACTTAGAATCCCCTAACCAGCGCAGAAAAACAAATAACCGCCCATATGGCCTAGGGACTATATCCAACCTGCTCAATAGCCAGGAAGGCTTCACCACAACGCGCGCAACTTCCCTTATGATAGCGATTTAGGGAGGTGTGTAACCATAATTTATCAATTATGAAAATCATTTATCCTATTCCCATTTTGAAAATATTCATCTATATATTTTCAAAATCATTTTGATCATATCATATATATACATAATCACATAGTATATATATATATATATATATACTATATATTCCTACCTGAATATATAAACATGGCTATATTTGCCAAACCATTTATCGATGACCAATAATCCCAAAGATTCTCTCAAAGAATCATAATCATGCAATCATATGTGCATGATACTAAACCCAAAATATTTTCTTACTTTAACAAGTAATATATACCAAAATCCCATCTATGGATTCATTTGGATATCTCCAATTATGCTAATTCACTCTAAGTGAATATACACATATATATACTCCCAATTCCTCAAGTCCTTTATGACATAACCCTCCATAATCTCTAATTTGGAAGGCCCTTAAACATTAAACTCAAAAAGGAGAAATTATCCTAATCTTCAAAATCTTGGGCTGAAAACAGGGCACCGGTCGACCGCGGGTTGTAAATAAGCCTACGAAACAAAGCAGTAGGCCTTTTCTCCTTGACGCGATCGACCGGCCTTAGGGGCGCGGTCGACCAGTCACACCAGGTCTCCCAAATTATTTTTCCTCAAATCCTTTTATCCAACAACCCAAATTCATTTTCGGGGTTTCTAAACTACCCCAAAAATTATCCCAAACATCTACGCAATTAATCCTAGCCGTAATTTTTCCAATACCCGATTTGATTTCCGAGTTGATGATTTCAACTCGGAGCTCCCATCTTGTAAAAATCATATCAAATCGTAGAAAAATCAGAAAAATACGCGGTCGGCGCCCACGCGACCGTATCGAAAAGATCTACAACTTTCGTGTTTCGGCCGAAAGCTAAATCAATTATTTTCCTGACCAAAAAGGCCCCCTAAAGTGACGGGTTACTATTTATCGTCTTCTCCGAGACGATTTCGGCCATTAAAGCTTCTCCCAAGCTTTTGTCACCTCACCCAACGTCCTACAACCTCAACCAACTACAAATACACATATATTAAGGGTTCTAAACATCCTAGAACCCCAAACCACCAATTAATTTAGATTAAAACCTAAGTTCCACAAATTGAAATATTATTTGGGGTTTAATTGTTTTAACTCTCAAAAACCCGTTTTATCCACGATAACCCACCCCAAAACCATTAAGGTTTGTTTATACCAAACTACGGTATGAGATATTTATGCAAAAAGATAAATAAAGCAAGTAAACACTTGCCTCATGGATATAATCCGACGACCTTGAGCCGAATCCCGCGGAGGTAGGCCGGAATCTCCCCTTTTCTTCCTCTTTTCTTCTTCCTCTCTCTCTTCTCTCTCTTCTCTCTCTTTTCTTTCTTTCCTTTCTCTTTTTCTCCCTCTCTTCCTCCTTTTATAAGGAGAAAAGGGTTTTAACCCCTTAAAACCCAAAAACGACTCGTTTACCCAATTACGAGTTACTTTTACCTCTAAAATTATCCGAAACTCATTTTCGACAATCGGACACTCTTTTCCGACTATCTCGGACATTCCGAGACTCACGGCGCAGTCGAAATTCCCATCCGAGGTACTTGACCGCAAATCACTATTCCAACCCAAAATAAATAAATGCGGGTTTTCCAATTAAAAATCTTACCTCGTGTCGCTTTACTCAATGACGACATATAATTAAAATATTTCGACCTATATAGTCCCAAAAATAGTTACAGCACCCATCGAAAATCATTCAATCCTCGAAAATCCCAAAAATTACTATTTAGGAAAATTCCCCAAATTCCAATTTATATCCAATTATGGAATTTAATGGTCTCCAAAAGGGCGGGTTGTTACATCTTCTTGTTGATCCGACTTTGTATCGACAGTTAATGGGGAATCTTGTCTATCTTACTGTCACATGCCCAGATATTACATATGAGGTTCATATTGTTAGTTAGTTTCTCTCTGCTCCCCGTTCGCCTAAGTATACTGTTGTTCTTCGCATTCTCAGATACATCAAGGGGACTATGTTCAACAGGTTCACATCTCTGCTCATTCCTCCCTTCAGCTTCGTGCCTACTCTGATGCAGATTGGGCAGGGGACCCCACCGACCGCCATTCTACCATGGGCTATTATTTCTTTCTCGGTGATTCTTCTATCTCGTAACGTAGCAAAAAGCAAACCGTTGTTGCTCGGTCTAGTGTAGAAGCTGAATACCATGCTCTTACAGATACCACCCATGAATTCATTTGGCTACGTTGGCCATTTCCAAACATGGTTATTAGCTATTCCACAACCATTATCATTCATTATGACAATCAGAGTGCTATTCAAATTATTCACAATGGCGTTTTTCATGAACGAACGAAACATATTGAGATCGATTGTCACTTTGTTCGTCAACATCTTCTCCACAAACCCATTTTCCTTCAATCTGTTTCAACCACTCATCAGACTGCCGATATTTTCATGAAGGCTCATCCTTCAGGCCCTCTTAGTATCCAAACTCAAGCTGGTTTCAAACTTATCACCTTGAGTGGGGGGCTGTTAGTGTACTTAGTGTACTTTATATTATTGTACTACATGTATTACACTTGTACTACCATACTACATTTGTACTACCACATTGTACTATTGTACTCTTACTTTAACTATATATATGTCATGTCTCTCCTTCTAGAATCACACAAATCAATTCAATATATCTTTTTTCCTCCAATTCTCTCTCTCTCTCTCTCCTATCGTAACAAACCCACTAGGTAATTTTTTCATTTCATTTGTTCAGTTTAGTTCTTTTGCTTTTTTACGAAATTATTTTGCTAATGCATAAGAACTTCACTACACATAATATCTTTGTTATTGGACAATGCACTCATTTATTACAAATAACTATTAGATAAATGTGCGATGGTTCATGCGGGTAGAAATTTGTTGAGGAACAACTTCTAGAATTTTTTGTACCAAGAGGAGACGGTAGCAGATTGCATAGAACAATTATCAAACGCTCGCGCATTGCATGGGGTTGTACTCTAGTTACTAAATATATTGGAACCTTTCATTGAATACTATACTGAAAGGCAATTGCTGCATTGCATTCACTGGAACCATTTAGACCCTCCCAACCCCCAAACAAAACCACTAATAATTTTCTTTTTCTAACGATTATACTTGCAACATATCTGACTGTAATAACTTTCTTGCTGTTCCAATCATAGTATCTGGGTTCATGAATGTTTGCCCATTTGAGGCTTATGAGGATGGCTATCAAATTTAAGCTAATGTTGCTTGCGGTCAAGAGATACCACAGAGGGTACAATTTTGTTACTTTGTCTTCATTATTTATAAGGACTGATAGACCGGTCACAATGTTGCTCATAGAACGTATGAAGTGGAGAAGTTTTACAAGCATAGTATCGATTTGAGGTATATCATGTCTATAAAAAAAAATAACTGTGGTTTACGGTCCGAAATGTTAGGCAATTAAGAATAATCGTAGCCATGGAATGGTTTCGTGGAAATGCTCATATTTAGGTGGACTTGTATTAAAATAACAAATGGAGTGAAACAATAAAAGTAATCCCCGGAGGATTTAAATTAACAAAAATTTGTGTTATATTGATTAAACACATTATGTTGACTTATAAGTCCACCTACTACAATAATGCTAAGTAAATAGATAGACCTGAATTTAACATAAGATATTGGTTGGATAGAAGAGTGGCAAAATATGATTGATATACCCGACCACAATAAGTTGAGACAGCTTTATTTACTTAAATGTTTGGACCAAGGTTCTAAAAAACGCGGGGCGTGATCGAGGCGTGGAGGCCAAGCCTTAACCCTTAGAAGCCTAGGCGGGCCTTAGGCGTAAAAAGGCGTGAAAAGACATTTAGGCCTTTTTAATATATATTAATATTTTTTAACCATAACAAGGCTATTAAAATTCTAAAATTGTACATATCATAAAAACATGTCTAAATATTTGCAAAGTAAAATACTATTTGATTATTTTGGATGAGATAATTGTCCGATTTGTAAAAAAATCTTTAAAAGGCGGCATCGTTTCACTAAAGCATTGTTGTTTTTAGAGAAAAAGTGTGCCTTAAGGGTTTTACCAAATATAAGGCGTCAAAAGCTTAAGGCGGGGCGTTTCTCCCAAGCCTCAAGCCAAGGCGGGTTTTTTTAGAATAGTGGTTTGGACCATCTCCATGCGTTTTAACGTGACCCAAATGGCTTAAACCCATTTTACAAAGGGGGGGCAAACACAGAGATCTGGGAAATTTTCTCCTGGTGACAAGGGTTGCCACGCTCAATAAGAAGATAAAAATAAGGAAAACTCGGGGCAACAACTCATTTTGTTGCCCAACCTAAGAAAGTCTCAAAAACATAAAGAGAAAATATTGGGGCGGCAAGTGAGTTTCCGCCTGAGTACCACCTTATATTCAGCTCACCAAGCTCAATTTTTTTTAACAAAAAATCTCCAGATTTGGGTTGGAAAATAGATAAAACCTATTTTGTCCAGTCGTCTAGATTTTAATTAAACTGGGCAAAGAAAAAAAGAGAACAAGTCACCAATCCACTCATCTTTATTTAAACACTGTTCCCACTTCTCATGAAAATTACTTGTTTTTCAATCTTTGTCAAATTTTGTAATCAAACGGGATCTCATAAGAACTTGCAGGATTACCAGATGTCGAGCAAGGGGAAAGTCCATGTTGGTGGAATGCCAAAAATTGAAGTTGAAGAATCTAAAGCAGATAGCTGATGGGGTGAAATGCTAACAATTTTTTCCGTTTTCATTGAATTATCCTAGAAGGGTTCCTTTTTTACTTTTAATGAACAAATCAATGACAGAAGTAAGAAAATACTCAGGGGCCGTTTAGTTGTGGAAAATAGTTTTCTATTTCCATTTTTCCATATTCTGCGTTATAATTTGACAAAGTATGCCCTCTAAATGGTAATAAGAATAAAAACTCGTGAAAAATAGTTTTCCAACTTAAGCTAATCTGGAAATCATAAAATACATGTTTTTTAGAATTGCTTAAGTTGAAAAACAGTTTCCCACTCCTCCTTTCCACTTAATGGTCCATTGGCAAAGATATAGAGCAAAAAGTGACAATGAAAAATGGAAAACAGTTTTCCACAACTGAACGGCCACTCACATTTTGGGGAAAAGGGAGCATGATTTTCCAACGTATCTAATATTTAAATGGTTGAGGGATTCTTGGCCACCTATTTTTTTTCAAGATAAGCTCAAATCACTTGCTAGATAAGATAAATATTTTACTTTTGTAGGAAGTCCAGGATGCACAAGAAATATGGGAGAATCAGTTCTTGGATACAAGCACTCACGAATTAAAAAAGAAAAGAAGAGGCCATATTACAAAGATACGTGATCATCACTCATCATTAATTGTCCTCATGTGAAAACTCATTCGATCTAGTAAAAGGAAGATATTTTCACAAACAATTTGAGAATCATATCCGGATAAGAATCTAAAGATCGACCCACCAACCTCAACACAGCTCTCTCCAGCCGTCTTCTTCAGCCCTCTGTCTCTCATACTCCTTCTCAGTTGTTCCGCTTTCTCCCACATCCCAGCCTCGGCGTACTTGTTTGCAACCATCACCAAGTTCCCACCCCTCCTAGGCTCCAACTCAAGTAACTTCTTTCTTACCTTCTCCCCCACCCCTGCATAGTCATTAATATCATGAATGTTGCAAGCACTCAACAACGTTCTCCATATAGTCGCATCAGCATGAAAAGGCATATTCGTAATAAAATTATACGCTTCTTTAATAAGACCAGCACGACCTAATGCATCGACCATGGCACCGTAATGTACCATCAAGGGTTTGATCTTGTTCACATGCTCCATATCATGAAAGAATCTACGCCCGTCTTCCACTAACCCCGCATGGCTACAAGCACAAAGTACACCAAGAAATGTCACGTAATTAGGCTTTATTGTACTGTTTTTCAATTTCATGAAAAGTTCAAGCGCGTCTTCAGCAAAACCATGCTGGGCCAATCCGAGAATCATTGCACTCCACGTCCACACGTTTCGCTCAAGCATTTTATCAAAAACTAACCCAGCACAATCCAATTCCCCACACTTAGAATACATGTCAACAAGGGCTGTACCCAATTGACAATTCAAGATCAACCCTTTCTCAATTATTTGGCAATGAATCCACTTCCCAATACTCAAGCTCCCTAACTCAGTACAACCCGAAAGCAAAATCACCATCGTGGTCTCATCAGGGTCGTACCCACAATCTCTCATCTTAATAAAGCACTCAATCGAATCATAAAACCGCGAGTTCTCAACACAAGCTGAGATAATCGAGTTCCAAGAAACAACAGTTCTAAACGACATTTCATCGAACAACCGGAGAGCATCCACAATTTTTTTACAAGACCCATAAAAATGAATCAGATTGTTCTGAACATAAACATCACAATCCAAACCATGCTTTATAACATCAGCTTGAATTTGTCTCCCTTCATTAAGTGCTGACAATGTAGCACATGCCTTGAATACATATGGGTAAGTGAGGTTATCGGGTTTAGTTTCTGAATATCGCATAGCAAGAAAAACCCATAAGGCTTTCCTTGGTGAATGGGTCTTACTTGTAGCGTATCTCTTAATGAGATCATTCCACAAAGAGGGTACTCCAGATATGAGGATTTGAGCATGAATTTGAAAGGAATGTTTGATAGAAGAGCAGGAGTTTAGGAGAGAAAGGCATTGTTGATTTTTAGGATTGGGAACCGAATTTGAATTGCCGGTAAAGATTTTGGGCGGCTCAATTTGTTTGGCAGTTAATTTTGGTAACCGAACCATGCCATGAATGCTTCAAGCCAGAACACTCACGGAGCCTACGCTTATCAACTCGTAGCCATTTAATTTGACGTTATTTATATACGGTCTCATAGGAATAAAGTTGGGAATTGTCGTTGAGATCTTATTAGAATTTTTTTTTTTTTTAGATATTTTAGTCCTAACATGTATTTTTCTTACGTATAAATCTTATTTCTAATTTTTTGAAATTTTTACATAAGTGATTGAACTTTTTTTCAATCTTTAAATGATTATAATTTTTAATTGACATATCCATTTTTTACAAAATTACTATTTTTGAAATCTGCTCGACGAAAGATCCATGAATCTTATATAATTTCAAAGAAAAAAAAATTATACAGACAGCAAACATTATTGTATGATCCAGAAAGAGAAATAGGGTTATATCTGTAACATTTTCACAAACAGTAACATTTACTGTGTTAATATTACAAAGTATATATATATATATACACACACACACACACTGGATGCAAACCATTTTTTTTCGAAATTATCTTATTTTTAAAGGTCTACGCTATCCAACAATCTTCATCAGACCTTCGATTTGGGGTGGGTAGGACTGCCATTAGGTTAGGTTTATATCTGTAACATTTTCACAAACAATAACATTTACTGTATTAACATAGTGTGTTTGTATATATATACGGTGGATCCAAACCTCTTTTTTTCGATATTATCTTATTCTCAATGGTCCACGCTAGCGGCATCCAATCCCCACCACAACCCACCCCCATTGTCGGAGCTACAACAACATTCATTATAGCTCTGATTTTGGGTGATATGGGGGGCCGCTGGCACGGACCTTAGGAAATAAGATAATATTGGATAAATGGGGTTTGGATCCACCGGAGCTCCGGTTTGGGGTGATTAGGATTGGCATTGAGTTAAGTTTATATCTGTAATATTTTCACAAACAATAACATTTACTGTATTATAACACAGTGTATATATATATACACGGTAGATCCAAACCTTTTTTTTTTTCTGATATTGTCTTATTTTTAACGGTCCGCGCTAGCGGCATCCAATCCCCACCACCACCCACCCCCATTGTCGGCGCTACAACAATCTTCATCAGAGCTCTGATTTGGGGTGCCGCTGGCACGGACCTTAGGAAATAAGAGAATATTGAATAAATGGGATTTGGATCCACCGGAGCTCCGATTTGGAGTGAGTAGGGTTGGCATTGGGTTATATTTATATCTGTAACATTTTCACAAATAGTAACATTTACTGTGTTATAACACAGTATATATATATACACACACACACACGGTGGATCCAAACCTTTTTTTTCCGATATTGTCTTATTTTTAACGGTCCGCGCCAGCGGCATCAATCCCCACCACCACCCACCCCCATTGTCGGAGCTCTAACAACCTTCATTAGAGCTCTGATTTGGGGTGACATGGGGTGCCGCTAGCGCGGACCTTAGGAAATAAGAGAATATTGGATAAATGGGGTTTGGATCCACCGTAGCTCCGATTTGAGGTGAGTAAGGGTAGCATTCGGTTATGTTTATATCTGTAATATTTTCACAAATAATAAATGTTACTGTTTGTGCAAATATTACATCGGCATTTCATGCCATCTCAAATCAGAGCTCTGATGAAGGTTGTTGGAGCTCCGACAATTGGGGTGGGTGGTGGTGGGGATTGAATGCCGCTAGCGCGGACCGTTAAAAATAAGATAATATCAGAAAAAAGAGGCTTGGATCCACCGTATATATATATATATATATATATATATATATATATATATATATACGGTGTTATATGAACACAGTAAATGTTAATGTTTGTGAAAATGTTACAAATATAAACCTAACCCAATGTCACCCCTACTCACCCCAAACCGAAACTCCGGTGGATCCAAACCCCATTTATCTAATATTCTCTTAATTTTAGAGGTTGAAGTATCATGAACCATTGCATATGTCCAGACCATTATGGTTTAATAATACCTCAGGTTGAAGTATCATGAACCATTGCATTTCTCAACAGTGGGTGTTAACTGATCTCACTTTTTGTGAGTCATGTTAGGGAAAATACAGAGGGTTGTTCAACTCTAAATTACCTGCAAAATAGAAGTTTATGAGACAATTACATTTATTTGATGCAGGTGTTAAAATGGTAAGAGGTCAAACACACGGGGTTAGTATGGCTCATCGTGATATTGAGGGTATTTGTTTTACGTTTGCCTACTTAAGGTGCATTAGTTTTAGATTTATTCATTAGTTAGTTAATGACACGTGATATTTCATTATATAATTATCATATGAACAAGGTTAGTGCATCACGTGAGATTTGATCTTAAATGTAATCCCTGCAGATGAACATCACAGTACAGAGATGGTTCAACGGAAAATGGATCCGAAGAAGGTGGTGATTGTAATTTTATTTTACCTAGAAAATATTTAGTCAAGAAAAAAGAGGTAAACATCATGGAAGAAGATGGTCGCAAAAGTGGAGATATCCTGATTCACCTCAGTTTTCAACGGTCACCATTCGACGGGATTCGTTGACGTGTCATTGAATATATAACATTGTGTGAGTTTAACTTTCCTATCTAGATCAAGTTTACAGTTGGAGTGTGACAACCCGCTCAAAATAATAATGGGTGGCCAGCCCTATACTACATTAAATCAGGTATCTCAGATGGCTCAGTCTCGACATCAACTGACAATACTAAATAATATAAGGCTAACTACCCGAAACTATTAAAAGCGGAATGTTAAAAATTAAATAAAACAAACCATGAACAACAAACCAACACTATAGAACTACTAATAAAGGTAAAACATACGCAAGTACCATAATGAATGAAGTGGTAGAATAAAATGAAATGAGTACATACAAGGAAATATACCCGAATAAGCTGTCGGGTCATAGACAGTACAACAACCATAAGTAAGAAATATAAACAAATACAAATAAATCTTGGGTATACACCCAATATACATCCTGAATCCTACCTAGATTTTCAAAGAAGTAGGAAGCAACTACAATCTACATCCCGCAACAGTCCGCACCTATTACGGCTCCCACGACTCTGGATAGAAGGGCATCCGGTATCCATGCGGTAGGACACCTGTAGTACAATATATATATATATATATATATATATATATATATATATATATATATATATATATATATATATAGCAAAAGAGAAATATAAACGGGTCAGATCCCGATGTGTAAAAAAAATATTTAGCAAGTGTGTTAACCGTGCATAATAAATATCAATGCACTTATTTCATAATTAAGGTGGAGTCGCACTCCCGTGAAACCCCAACTCACCTCTCATCTAATGGCGAGCACCTATTCGCGTCCTGGAATCTTTAAGTAAGTTACCCCACCCATAAGGACAACCTACCTACCATGCCATTCTAAAATACCCCAAGAATTCTCTCCGTTCGAAACACATTTAATTTTATTCTCAATATATATACCTTATCAGGTTTCCTTGATTTCCAATTTATAACTTAAACAGTTAACCATCTTATTACTTCGCATATTAACGTCAAACTTCAATTTAAGAGTTTATTATCTAAATAACATGCACAATTTAATAAGGAAAAAACTTCTCTCTACTCTCAACATTGCACTGCGTTTCGTGCATGGGGCATCTCGCAAAGCGTAATCCAAACAAGGAACCCCCCCAATACACTCCTTCTTGACAATGTCGATCCTAGAGATCCATTATGTCATACACACAATTCTATTACTACAACTTTATACAAGTACAAAGGAAAGGACTTCTCACTACTCTCAACATTGCACTGCGTTTCGTGCGTGGGGCGTCTCGCAAAGCGAAATCCAAATAAGGAACCCCCTCGATACACTACTCCTTTACAATGTCGATCGTAAGGATCCATCATGTCATCTACATAATCATATTACTGATACATACAAGTACCAAGGAAAAAACTTCTCTCTACTCTCAACATGACACTGCGTTTCGTGCATGGGGTGTCTCGCAAAGCGAAATCCAAACAAGGAACCGCCCCGATACACTACTTCTTGACCATGTTGATTGTAGGGATCCATGTTGTCATCACACAATTCACTACCACAACTACGTACAGTACTAAAGATAAAACTTCTCTTTACTCTCAACATTGCGCTGCGTTTCGTGCGTGGGGCGTCTCGCAAAGCAAAATCCAAACAAGGAACCCCCCGATACACTACTTCTTGGCAATGTTGATTATAGGGATCCATTATGTCATCCACAAAATCTATGTTTCTTCAACTTCTTAAATTTGTATTACTACCTAAGAGTAACCTCAAAATCTCCACTAAATCAATGGGTTGATATAACCGAAATTTTTCCCTTAAATGCGATACATCAACCTCTAACATTTTAGTACACCATAATCACCCAAGATGTACACCATAGGAATTTCATATCCTTTCACCTACATGATATAATAAATATATATATTTATTCTAAACATATATATATATATATATATATACAACCATTCATTCCCATAGCCAAGTGTACATATCATATATAATGTACAATGGCCATACACATGACATACCCGACTATATACTGCCGATATACTGCACCATGCTATCATCTTCCAGGGCATCACTCATATTCCATCCTGGGGACCACCGGTTGGACTAAAGATCACCCACTTCGTGATCAACACACACACGCACGTCCGGAAAGTGGTCATAGTTCCTAACCGGCAATGAGACAAAACATACCCACCACGTCTCATCCCAAAAGAAGACGTAAATCACATAATAACACAATGGACGCTATGACCTGGGGAATATCCACACTCTGCTCATCGAGCCCCCAGGGTGCTCACCCTCATCGCGCAACTTCCCAATGATATCATGAGCGGGGTGTGCCTAACCATACAAGTATATATATCATTCACATGCACAATATATATACATCCATATAATTAAATCATATAACTAATCCTTCATATATGGTTTAGCTATTCACGCCATGAGTATACACATATATTCATATCTATACAAATATATATACATACTATCTCTCATTGTATGTATGAAGCTTATAAACTCGGCTATTATCATCCATAATCCTCAATATACTAGCCATCACTCCAATCAAAATAGCTTAACTCGTTATGTGAATTCCATCTCTCACTTGAAGCATATTCATCCATTTCTCCTATGATATAAATAATCTTCCAACATAGATATATCTCCAACATTAAGGTTATCACCCAAAGTTTAGTGTAGGTAACAATCACTACACATCACATCTATATCCGCAAGTACATCAATATCTCTAGTACAAATTTCAACTATTGGTATGCACATAACTAATAGCCTAAAAACCTCAAGCTTAACTTAAATTCATCTCATGATCCCATCACTTAGGGGAATACCATTTTGATATATAATCACTATCCCGACTATGGTTCAATTACTCCTATGAACCCCTAAATCTTATTACACTTGCAATCTATCCCATAAGTTAACCTTTACTAAGGATACGCAACCACTCTCTCTCGTCGTTTCCCAATTAATTTTAAGTGGAATCCTATCCTTATAAGGATTCGACACAATTATCGGCCTACTATTACATACCGTACCCTCCCAACTCTCTCAAAGGACCCTAACTGCACATCATAACTAGTCTCATTTATGACACCTAAATATAACTCCCACTCTCAATGAGATTCCCCACTATATCGATATGACCCTCTCCAATATACATAGATATAAGTCCCCAAAATAACTCGATAAGTACCCGCGATCCCATCATGCGAGAAACTTCTAATAAATCTCCAAAACATATTTCTTACATCATATAATCATGTTCCAAATCAATAAACCCAACCAAAAAGGGTTAAAAATCATCCTAGAAAAACTCCATAAAACAACCTTGTTTTCGAATCGATTCGGCCTGGCCCGAATCGATTCAGTCTCAAGGGCGATTCGATTCGCTCCAGCTGCGGATAGATTTAGTCCAAAGGACCTGACACTCTGTCTCAAGCCGAATCGATTCGCCTTGGGTCCGAATCGATTCGGTCATACAGACCTGCCACTTTTGCCTAAGCCGAATCGATTCGCTTAGGGGGAAAATCGATTCGGGTCTGCAGACTCCAAAATTTCTCTTCTTCTTCATGAAACCCACGAATTTAAAACCCTAAAATTTTCACTTCTAACCCCTAAACCTTCTTCATATCATGATTTTAGGTCAATAAATCAACCTAAACAAGATTTAAATCACAAAATCTAGGTTTTGGTATTAATACCCAAATCCAATTATTTTATCCACAAATTATGAAATGAAATACACAAATGAAATATTTAGCAAGATTAAACGCTTGCCTCAGATTTGTAGAGGTTGAATCGTCCTCGTGATCGCGTTTGGGCCAGAATCTCCAAGCTTTTTCTCCTCTCTCTCTTCCTTTCTTCTTCTTTCTTTCTTCCTTTCTTTTTCTCCCTTTCTCCCTAATGAGATGGCTTGATCCGTAAGCCTTTAAATCCCTTAAAACATAAGTCCCAGTTTTAAATGTTAATACACAGTTTAAATGACTCGTTTACTCCAATTCGAGTCAAACATACTCAAAAATATTTCGGAACCGAAATAAAACCCAACGACAGTCATTTTGACTATCTCGACCCATCCGAAAACAATGGTACACTCAAAATCCTCATTTGACAAACTTTAAAACGTCCTCAATTTTTGGACTTCATTCTCCAAATTCTAAAATTCTCCGATTTAAATAAATTTCATTTCTCCCAAAAACTTAATTTCTCATTCACAAAGTCACGGGTTGTTACATACTTCCCCCCTTACAAGAATTTTGCCCACGAAATTTAGGATATGCCTAGGACTTCGTATCTCATCTAGTCCTTACATCTACCCTCAAGATCACTATACCGATCCTTTTCAGTTCTCGCATCGAACCGTACAAACGTTTAAAATCATATTAGCTACCCAGGGCGCCCATACACCCCATACCTGAGTTCAACTCGTAAAATCATAACGCGGCTCTATAAGCCTCAAGTCGTAATATAACTCTCAACAATTTATATAGTAACATGATACATATATATACAAGTTTAAAATTCCCAATGGTTGAACTCTTCTCAATTCCTGACACTAGCTACTTTCATGCGAGGGAGGTCTCACAAGCGAAATCCAAACAAGGAACCCTCCCAATACACTACTGCGTAGCTATATCGGGGATTGAGATCAGTTGAACCGGGGTTAAGGTTTTATAAAATATTTTCAATTTATAGGTATTACCTGAAGGCCTATATAACAGTATAATATAAAATAATTTCGTGTCTTTCGACACGCCAAACAAACACCTTATGTTTAGAACACAAGGCCTCAAACAAGCACAATACTCTAACTAATACCTAGTCCTCAAACTAGCATAACTATGAGCTAAATTTTCCGCTCAACAATGAATCTACTAGACTCTGAACCTCTTAGTTCTATAATTTATTTACATCACATCAACACCTTTCCACAAGATAAGTTCTTCCCTCATTGGAACACTAGAATTTCCTATCCTAGCCTAAGTAGAAAACAATAACCTTAACAATTCACAGTCCCCAAAATCAATAGAGTAACTCTCTACTAGCTCATCATAAGACGGTTTACTATCCTATAAGATGTCGTACAAAGACCACACTTCCTCACTCCCTCTTCCCAGAAGGCAATACTCCCAATATCGGGACCACTCCTCACACCTCACATCGATAAAGGTCACCCATACTAGGTTTCCTAGAAAATGTTGAAGAATTTCTCAATCTAAACCTCCCAAGGGCTTCCTATTCTCTCCTCATCAGCGCTTACCTTATCGATCACGAAATTCTCCTTCCTATCTCTGCCTGAATCACAGAAAGAAATACCTCAAATCAAAGTGAACCCAAAATCTGTTATGGGTATTACATGTATCACCTTGCCCCTTCCTAACCGACTTATTTGTGGCGACGTCCGAGACGAAAGAAACTGTGTCAGAACGTCATTCAAATGAGTGCATCTCGCGGAAGAAGATAAACGTAGTGAACACAAAAATCATACTAGTAGGGCTCTACATTAAGGGCGTTAACGGAAGAACGTAGAACCTGATGCTCTGATACCATCTGTAACAACCCGCTCAAAATAATAACGGGTGGCCAGCCCTGTACTTCATTAAATCAGGTATCTCAGATGGCTCAGTCTCAACATCAACTCATAATACTAAATAATATAAGGCTAACTACCCGAAACTATTAAAAGCGGAATGTTAAAAATTAAATAAAATACACCATGCACAACAAACCAACACTATAGAACTACTAATAAAGGTAAAACATACGCAAGTACCATAATGAATGAAGTGCTAGAATAAAATGAAATGAGTACATACAAGGAAATATACCCGAATAAGCTGTCGAGTCACAGATAGTACAACAACCATAAGGAAGAAATATAAACAAATACAAATAACTATTGGGTATACACCCGATATACATCCTGAATCCTACCTAGATTTTTCAAAGAAGTAGGAAGCGACTACAATCTACATCCCACAACAGTCTGCACCTGTTATGGCTCCCACGACTCTAGATAAAAGGGCATCCGGTATCCATGCGGTAGGACACCTGTAGTACAATATATATATATATATATATATATATATATAGCAAAAGAGAAATATAAACGGGTCAGAGCCCGATGTGTAAAAAAAATGTTTAGCAAGTGTGTTAACCGTGCATAATAAATATCAATGCACTTATTTCATAATTATGGTGGAGTCGCACTCCTGTGAACCCCAACTCACCTCTCATCTAATGGCACGTACCTATTCGCGTCCTGGAATCTTTAAGTAAGTTACCCCACCCATAAGGACAACCTACCTACCATGCCATTCTAAAATAACCCAAGAATTATATCCGTTCGAAACACATTTAATTCTATTCTCAATATATATACCTTACCAAGTTTCCTTGATTTCCAATTTATAACTTAAATAGTTAACCATCTTATTACTTCGTATATTAACATCAAACTTTAATTTAAGAGTTCATTCTCTAAATAACATGCACAATTTAATAAGGACAAAACTTCTCTCTACTCTCAACATTGCACTGCGTTTCGTCCGTGGGGCATCTCGCAAAGAGAAATCCAAATAAGGAACCCCCCCGATACACTACTTCTTGACAATGTCGATCTTAGATATCCATTATGTCATACACACAATTCTATTACTACAACTATATACAAGTACAAAGGACAGGACTTCTCACTACTCTCAACATTGCACTGCGTTTCATGCGTGGGGCGTCTCGCAAAGCAAAATCCAAACAAGGAAACACCCCGATACACTACTCCTTTACAATGTCGATCGTAGGGATCCATCATGTCATCTACACAATCATATTACTGATACATACAAGTACCAAGGATAAAACTTCTCTCTACTCTCAACATGGCACTGTGTTTCGTGCGTGGGGCGTCTCGCAAAGCGAAATCCAAACAAGGAACCCCCCCGATACACTACTTCTTGACCATGTTGACTGTAGGGATCCATATTGTCATCACACAATTCACTACCACAACTACGTACAGTACTAAAGATAAAACTTCTCTCTACTCTCAACATTGTGCTGCGTTTCGTGCGTGGGGCGTCTCGCAAAGCGAAATCCAAACAAGGAACCCCCCAATACACTACTTCTTGGCAATGTTGATTATAGGGATCCATTATGTCATCCATAAAATCTCTATTTCTTCAACTTCTTAAATTTTTATTACTACCTAAGAGTAACCTCAAAATCTCCACTAAATCAATGGGTTGATATAACCGAAATTTTTCCCTTAAATGCGTTACATCAACCTCCAACATTTTAGTACACCATAATCACCCAAGATGTACACCATAGGAATTTCATATCCTTTCACCTACAGGATATAATAAATATATATATATATATATATATATATACAACCATTCATTCCCATAGCCAAGTGTATATATCATATATAATGTACTATGGCCATAAACATAATATACTCGACTATATATTATCGATATACTGCACCATGCTATCATCTTCCAGGGCATCACTCATATTCCATCTTGGGGACCACCGGTGGGACTAAATATCACCCACTTCGTGATCAACAGACACACGCACGTCCGGGAAGCGGTCATAGTTTCCTAACCGGCAATGAGACGAAGCATACCCACCACATCTCATCCTAAAAGAAGATGTAAATCACATAATAACACAATGGATGCTATGACCTGGGGAATAACCACATTATGCTCATCGAGCCAGGGTGCTCACCCTCATCGCGCAACTTCCCAATGATAGCATGAGCGGGGTATGCTTAACCATACAAGTATATATATCATTCACATGCACAATATATATACATCCATATAATTAAATCATATAACTAAACCTTTATATACGGTTTAGCTATTCACGCCATGAGTATACACATATATTCATATCTATACAAATATATATACATACATATATACATACATATATACATACTATCTCTTATTATATGTATGAAGCTTATAAACTCGGCTATTATCATCCATAATCCTCAATATACTAGCCATCACTCCAATCAAAATAGCTTAATTCGTTATGTGAATACGATCTCTCACTTGAAGCATATTCATCCATTTCTCCTATGATATAAATAATCTTCCAACATAGATATATCTCCAACATTAAGGTTATCACCCAAAGTTTAGTGTAGGTAACAATCACTACACATCACATCTATATCCGTAAGTACATCAATATCTCCAGTACAAATTTCGACTATTGGTATGCACATAACTAATAGCCTACAAACCTCAAGCTTAACTTAAATTCATCTCATGATCCCATCACTTAGGGGAATACCATTTTGATATATAATCACTATCCCGACTACGGTTCAATTACTCCTATGAACCCCTAAATCTTATTGCACTTGCAATCTATCCCATAAGTTAACCTTTACTAAGGATACGCAACCACTCTCTCTCGTTGGTCCCCAATCAATTTTAAGTGGAATCCTATCCTTATAAGGATTCGACACAATTATCGGCCTACTATTCCATGTCGTACCCTCCCAACTCTCTCAAAGGACCCTAACCGTACATCACAACTAGTCTCATTTATGACCCCTAAATAGAACTCCCATTCTCAATGAGATTCCCCACTATATCGATATGACCCTCTCCAATATACATAGATATAAGTCCCCCATACAACTCGATAAGGACCCGCGGTCCCATCATGCGAGAAACTTCTAATAAATCTCCAAAACATCTTTCTTACATCATATAATCATGTTCCAAATCAATAAACCCAACCAAAAAGGGTTAGAAATCATCCTAGAAAAACTCCATAAAACAGCCATGTTTCCGAATCGATTCGGCCTGGCCCGAATCGATTCGGTATCAAGGGCGAATCGATTCGCTCCAGCTGCGAATCGATTCGGTCCAAAGGACCTGGCACTCTGTCTCAAGCCGAATCGATTCGCCTTGGGTCTGAATCGATTCGGTCATATAGACCTACCACTTTTGCCTAAGCCGAATCGATTCGCTTAGGGGGCGAATCGATTCGGGTCTATAGACTCCAAAAGTTCTCTTCTTCTTCTTCTTGAAACCCACGAATTTAAAACCCTAAAATTTTCACTTCTAACCCCTAAACCTTCTTCTTATCATGATTCTAGGTCATTAAATCAACCCAAATCTAATCACAACCATTTCTACACCATTAAACCCATATATAACCATTAATCTCAAGATTTAAACCACAAAATCTAGGTTTTGGTATTAATACCCAAATCCAATTATTTTATCCACAAATTATGAAATGAAATACACAAATGAAATATTTAGCAAGATTAAACACTTGCCTCAGATTTGTAGAGGTTGAACCGTCCTCGTGATCACGTTTTGACCGGAATCTCCAAGATTTTTATCCTCTCTCTCTTCCTTTCTTCTTCTTTCTTTCTTCCTTTATTTTCTCTCTTTCTCTCTAATGAGATGGCTTGATCCGTAAGCCTTTAAATCCCTTAAAACATAAGTCCCAGTTTTAAATGTTAATACACACTCTAAATGACTCGTTTACTCCAATTCAAGTCAAACATACTCAAAAATATTTCGAAACCGGTCGGCAGTGGCACGAACTTTTGGACTGCCTCGAGAAGGTAAGGAGACAGTGCCGATCGATGGGAGGGGGTCAATGCCGATCGTCATGACGCTTAGCATCCTATATAAAGGGGGCGAATTCCCCTCATTTTTCACAGTTTCTTTCTTTCTTTCTTTCTGCGATTTTCCTCTGCAAATTGTTCTAGCATTTCGATCTCTAAGAAATGGCCGCCTTTGTGAGCACTGCAGCGCATAGGGAATAGTTAACTGTTGATGACTGAGCGAACATGGAGTGGAGGGTCAGGGCGCCTCTTGCTTTGGGGAGTGAGACATTCGAACCAGTTGCGGATGAGCGGACTTTGCTGCGGGAGCCATCGCGTCATCGGTCTTCTAAGGTGGTGAGCCCTGGCGGTTATGTAAGTAACCTGACTTTTTGTATTCTCCTATTTTTGGTGATTTATTCTTTCCTCCTTGAATTTTGACAAGGTTTATTCTTTTAACAGTTTGATATCTCTTTAAAGAACATGTGTGCCCGTGAGAAGACGGGGCTTAAGGATGCTTGGGAGCATCTTCCACCTGTGGTGCGTTGGGTGGTATCATCAGCAGGTTTTAGGAGGTTGGCGTCTGCGCTGGATGAGACGCCTCGATCGAAAGCGATCTTGTGCGCTTTGGGGAGATATGGTGGGATACTACCCACACCTTAAATTACGGTTTTAGGGAGATGACAGTGACTCCCATAGACGTGCAACAGCTACTGGGGCTGGATTACGATGATGAGCAGATAGAGGTGGATCGCTCTTTGCGGGTGAGGCCAGAGGCGGTGGCGGCGCTCGGTGACGCCGGGAGGATAGTTTTTTGGGATTCCATCTGATTGTCCTTGCTGAAGGATGTTCTGCTGAGTAGGGTGGTTTATGTGGAGGATGGACTGCAGGTGAGGCAGATGGCCCGATTGTTTATTTTGCTGGTGTTAGGAGGCTTTATGGTGGCGTCGATTGGCGACGTTGTCCATTTGTGGTTCTTGCCGTATTTGAGGATGTTTTCAAACATCCCTCTATATGATTGGGGGAGTCTGACTTTGGCGACCCTCTATTTTTCTTTGGATGCATTCATCCAGTGCTGCCGGTAAACTTTTACTGGAGCCACGTATCTCCTTGAGGTATCCTTTAATTTTGCGCATTTTCCTTTCATGCATTCACATTTTCCTTATGCGTCTATTTTTTATTGTGAATTCCTGTCTTTGGCAGACGTGGTTCTATGAGGTGATTGGGTGCTATACCCCGCTTATCGTTTTGAAGGATGATACTGTTGGGGACTTTCGCCGATTATATCGATAGCGGAAGGCCAATCGGCAGTCGAAGGGATCCCTCTCTCTGGAGGTGATGCGTCAGGTCTTGAAAGGCCTGACTAGTGGTAGGGTAAGACTCTTCCCTTTTTAGTCTTTGTTTTGGCATGTTCTGATTTCATATTGACTTATGCCTGCTGTGGATTTTCAGGTGACTTTTTACCCTTGGGGGATAGCCATTTAGGATACGGGGGAGACTGGGGTGAATGCGCAGATGAGGCATTTACTGGTGCATGAGTTCAACCATTCCTGGTATATGGGGGAGTGAGTGGTTTAGCAGATTGCTGAAGAGGAGGTGGTGGTGCCACCCGCGCAGCCTCCTATGTCTATGAGGCGGGAGCGGCTGCTGCCGGAGGATGCAAGTATCGCGGCGATGATTGGCGATTCCTACCTATTGTACACTGATACGGCTACGTCGTATGATTATATGGACTTTGTGATGAGCTGGTTAATGGTGCCAAGCATATATGATGCCAAGCATATATGATGCCTTGCCTTTCCCTCCTGTGGGTTTAAATTGGGCGGTGGGGTCTTCCCACGGCGACGGTGGTCCGGCGGCGGCTTCAGAGGTTCCTTTTGTGTGTTTGCACACTACTTCGTACAATATTCGGTGAGCTGATGGAGGGATGGTTCCTATGTTACACCTTCCTCATGCGATGGATTCGGAGGAGCTGGGTTTGACAGAGGAGGTCCTTCGTCCTGCGGTATACCTTCTTGCTCTTTTTGGTTCCTTTTTTGTTTCGATCCCTCTTTGATACTGATTTTCCTTTTTCTTTACAGCAAGTCTGGGTGTCGACCACTTGGCTGAGGGACATTAGAGACTGTATCTCTACGATGACTGCCCATATTCGGGATGCAGTCCTGGTTCCTTCTTGTTTGGTGCCTTCTGTTTCGTCCAGGGAGGACTCTGGCTCGGGTAGTGGTGGTGCGTCGTCTCGCCGTAGGGGAAAGAGAGCGCGTCGCAGGGGTGGAAGCTCTTAGAGAGATAGGTGAAGGGTAGGTGAGAGAGAGATAATGAGAATGTGGGTTCGGGTTGAGCCCCGATGTTTTTTTTCTTTTTTCTATTTCCTGCAAAATTGATATAATACAAATAACAAATATATATGCAATGCAATGGGATTTTTTATTATCCTTTGTTAATGGTGAATGCATACGCATGCGCTTTTTACTTTGCTGCTGAGACCGTAAAAAGAAATATTTTTAGGATTTTGAAGAAATGTTAAAAATGGGAAATTTTATAAGGATGGAAAAGAATTTTTTAAATTCTGTTGAGAATATCAATTTATTTTCATTGGGCTTCTGATTTTGATAAAAGAGGAAAAAGGAAAATTTCCCAAAATAGGGGGTTGTCGATCGGCAAGTCCTGCCTATCGGCAGTCAAGTCCAGTACCATCAATTCAAAGATTTTGATTTGTGCCCTCTTCAGCCTTTTGTACCATGTGGGGTAGGATTCTCACCGATTTCTGCAGGGATTGTGTCTCTTGTTAGGGTTCTCGAGTATAAAAAGGGGGAAGGGTGGATTGTTTCCATCACACCTCACTTGTCTACTATTTCTTAGTCTTGCAAGATGGCTCTCCCTGGTATCATTGAGTTTGCTAATTACCTCGAAGCCTTGGAAGCAATGTGCTCTTATAATATCAACTATGATGCTTTCAACATGCGTCGAGTCTCTTTGTGGCGCAATCGGTCCATTGAGTGGAACATGCTGATGGTGGCGGTATAATTTTGGTACCCTGAAGACCATGTATTCCATTTTGGGTTGGATGAAGTTTGTCCTACCTACGAGGACTTTTCTGCTATGCTGGGGATAAATCCCAGTGTTGTTGCGTCTTTACCCGAATTTTCCCGTTCTCCCAGGGATTTGCTGGCTGGACTTCTTCGCATTTCGCCTTCGGCGACTAGATCACTAGTTACTGGAGGAATGATTTCCCTCTCGGCAGTATTATAGTCCGTGCATTTGTGGGAAGTAGGCGATGCTGGTTACGCTAGAGCCGTTGCTCTGGGCTTAGTATCAAAATTGCTACTGATGACTGGGGAACTGCGGGTGGATCCGCAACTTGCAGCCATTACTTCATGAATGCCATACCGTCGCAATCCTGCGGTGGTGATACTGGAGAAGACCCTGAACGATCTGGATGCCTGGAGAGAAGGTTGTTTTGACTTCCGACGGGGTAGCCCCGTGATGCTGTTCATGTGGTTGTGTGAAAGACTTCCCCTGGTGACTCTTTCAGAATATCCTTTGTCGACTGTACCCAACTTCTTTTCGCGTCACTTCTTCTATATTAGCCTTGATATTGCGAGCTGGGAGAATTGGATTGTGGAGAATGGGGCTCGAAATCTTTATTGGTTCGTGCCTTGGTGGGGGAAGTTGCTACCTGTTCTGGAGCTAGGAGAATACTCATATGTGCGGCTGGTTGGTCTCAAACAGACCTCTTTTTATTTCCTTTGGCAGCTTTTGCGCCAATTTTTCTCGGACACTGAATTTCTTTTCGGTAGAGGATTTGACCGAGCGTCTGCGCCTGCGACTTGGCTCTCTGTGGGAGAATCGGCGTCCGTCGACCCCTCCTTCTCAGTCTATTGGGAGAGTTTGGCATATCCATGGGGATTATATGAAGTGGTTGTGGAGGAGAGTAGTTAGCAAGATGTTGACAGTGGAGACTGGACAAAGGTGGTTTGTTTTTTTTGACACCATGGAGGGAGGTGTTGTGGTTTATTTGAAGCTGGTTCGATCTCATCGATCTATGGAGTGTCTGCGACACTTTGTTCAGGCAGGGGAAACTTGGAGACCCCAGGATGTAGATGATGATGACGGAGCGGGCTCCTCTGGTAGCTGTGGGTAAGATGGTTCTTTTGTAATGGGGAATAAATGTGGGGATTTTATTTTGGCTTTTTTAGGAAGGTAGGGGGGAAGGGAGTTATCCGTTCCTTTATGTAATCTGTATCGAAATTTCTTATTAGTGAAATAAATAAGTTTTTGATCATCCAGCTGCGCCTTTCGATGAATTTTGTATTGTTTGAATTATCTATACCGATCGCTAAGGCATACATAATCCTTTTGTTCAAATACTTGGAATTGACTGTTGTTCTCGGAGATAAGAAAAGAATAGTATTTTGTGAAAAAGAAAGGGCCATGCTCGTGTAAGGTGTATCAGCTGCTTATGTACCTCTGGGGTTTTTGAAAAGTTTTAATTTGTTTGAAAATATTTTTTTTTGTTTTTTTTGCAGAGGATCAGGCTCACGTAGTTCTGGGTAGGGAGAAATGAAGAGTTTTTTTTAGAATAGAAGGGAGATGAGAAGAGTCATAGCGCGTCGAGATTTCGGACTAGGGGTAAAATTTCTTAAGACTGTCCAGGTTGACTGGATGAGCCATCTCTTCCCCCATCTAAATCAGTGAGCATGGCGGCACCGCTGGACAAGATCTTCTTGACAATGTAGGGACCGCTCCAATTGGGCTTGAATTTCCCTCTGGGGTCCCAGATGGGTTCTATGATTTCTTTGAGGGCTATGTCCCCTTTTCGAACACCACAGTCCTTGACTCTCTTATTGAATGATCGCGCTATCCGGAGATGATACCCTTGTATGTGGTACAGTGCTTTTAATCTCCTTTCGTCTAGGAGGGTCAGCTCGTCAAGACGGCTTTGGCACCAGTCTTCTTCACTGACCTTGCTTTCAAGAATGATGTATAGCGAGGGTATTTCCAATTCCACAAGTAGGACTACTTCCATGACGTAGACTAGAGAGTAAGGGGTAGCCCCAGTAGAGATTCGATAGCCCCAGAGGGCGTATGGGATCTGGTCGGCCCAATCCCCACAGCTTTCGGTTATCTTGCTAATGATGGCTTTGAGGTTCTTATTGGCGGCTTCAACTGCACCATTAGTTTGAGGTCGGTAGGGAGAAGATTTGTGTCTCTAAATCCCATACTCGTTGACCACCTCTGTGACTTCTGCCTCAAAATGTAACCCATTATCTGATACTAGCTCATGCGGTACCCCATATCGGCAGATGATATTTTTCTTGATGAATTTGGCCACTTTCTTGGTGTTTAGTACTGTGTATGACTCAGCTTTGACCCATTTAGTGAAGTAATCAATGGTAACTCGGATGAAATCATGCCCATTGGAAGCCTTCGGTGTAACCTTCCCTATAATATTGATGCCCCAGGTGGAGAATGGCTAGGGAGAGGTCATATTGTATAATTCGCGCGGAGGCAGATGCTGAAAGTTGGAGAATTGTTGGCATTTGAGGCATCTCCGGAATAGGCGGTGCAATATTGGGTCATGTTGGTCCAATATTAACCTTGTCGAATGATCTTATTGGCAAGCATGTGACCGTTCATGTGAGGTCCACATTCCCCACTATGGATCTTTTGCATTATCTTTTCAATGTCAGCCCCTGCGATGCAGTGCAAATGAGTTCCATCGAAGTTTCTTTTGTGTAGTGCTTTGTGACAGATGATGTACTGGGCAGCCAGTCTTCGAAGGGTTGCTCGATCTTTCTTGTTGGAACCCTCGGGATACCTACCATGATTGAGGAGGCGTCAGATATCATAGTACCAACAATTGGCTATCTCGGGATCTTCTGTGGTGACGATCTCAATATGGTAACAGTGTGTTGGTTTATCTTGCTTTTGAACAAGGAAGGGGGTCATTATAATTCCTTCGGGCATGTCAACCATAGAGACCAGGGTAGCAAGGGAATCGGCGAGGTTATTCTTGGCTCTAGGTAGGTAATGGAAGGTGATATCTTGGAATTTGGAGGCTAGTTCTTCTAAGTGGGCATGTAAAGGTTGGAGTTTCTCGTCCTTGACTTTCCATTTTCTGAGCACTTGACCGATGATGGCGGCGAAATCCCCGTAGGCATCTAGGCATTGAATATCTTTCTTGAGAGCAACTTTGAGGCCTACCATGCATGCCTCATATTCAGCCATGTTGTTGGTGCAAAGAAAATCCAATTTGATGGCGATGGGAGTGTGGGAGTCATCTGGGGCAATCAAGAGTATCCCAATGACGTATCCTTTTTTGTTGGCATCGCCGTCAAAGAAAATTTGCCATCGTCGGGTGTCTTGAGAGGTGCAAAGGATGTTTTCATCTGGGAATTCATAGACCCAGACATCGGCTTCTTCTACGGGGTGATTAGCGAGGTAGTCAGAGATGGATCTTCCTTTCATGGCTTTCTGCGTGACGTACACAATGTTGAACTTGGCTAGGAGCATCAACCATCGAACCATTCGGCTGGATAAGGTGGGTTTCTCAAGAAGGTATTTGATGGAGTCCATTCGGGATATAAGTTTGATAGGGAAAGCGAGCATGTAGTGCCGCAACTTTTGGGTGACCCATACAAGTGCGATACACGCCTTTTCCAAAGCAGTGTAGTTGACCTCGTACCTGACCAATTTGCGACTGGCATAATAGATGGCCCTTTCTTTACGGGAATCTTCAAGGTATTGGGCTAGAAGAGCCCCAACTGTAGTGTCGATTATGGTTAGGTATAGGATCAAGGGGAGACCAGGCTGTGGTGGCATGAGTACCAGGAGTTGGGTCAGATATTATTTGATTCGATCAAAGGCTTCTTGGCAGACCTCATTCCAAACTTTAGTTGAATCCTTTCGGAGGAGTTTGAAGATAGGTTCGCAGATGGAGGTTAGCTGGCTGATGAACCGACTGATGTATTGCAATTTCCCAAGGAAACCTCAAACTTATTTTTCTGTTCGGGGAGGTGGCATCTCAAGTATAGCTTTCAGTTTGGCGGAATCTGCTTCTATCCCCTTCTCACTGACCATGAATCCCAAGAGTTTTCCCTTTATAACGCCGAAGACGCATTTCTACAGATTGAGTCTCATCTGATACTGTCGCAGTCGTTCGAAGAACTTTCGAAGAGCAGGAACATGACCCTCTCTAGTCGTGGATTTGATAATCATATCATCCATATAAACCTCAACTTCTTTGTGAATCAGATCGTGTAGGATGGTTGTGGCAGCCCTCTGGTAGGTAGCCCCAGCATTCTTAAGACCTAATGGTATGATAGTGTAGCAAAAGGTTCCCCATGGGGTGATGAATGCATTTTTTTCTTGATGGTCTGCGTATATTTTAATTTGGTTGTATTCGGGAAACCCGTCGATGAATGACTTGAGAGCATGACTGGTTGTGTTGTCCATGATCATGTCGATATTGGGTAGAGGATAATCATCCTTTGGAGAGTCTTTGTTTAAATCTCGATAGTCTACATACATCCTAACTTTTCCTCTTGATTTCGGCACGGGGACTATATTGGTTATCCATGTAGGATATTCGATCACACGAAGGAAGCCTACGTTCAACTGTTTGACCACTTCTTCTTTGACCTTAAGCGACCATTCGGTGCAGAGTTTTCTCAACTTTTTCTTGACTGGCTTGTAATCTGGGAGAGTGGGGATCTCGTGCTGAGTTATTTCAGGATCAATGTCAGGCATATCATCGTAGGACCATGTGAAGACATCCACGAATTCCTTTAGCAATTCTTCGAGTTGTGCACGCTCATGCTCGTCACGGGTAGTCCCTATCCTAATCTCGCGCAGTTGGCTACTAGAATCGAGGTTTACAACAACATCTCTTCTTCATTAACTGGAACGCGGTTATGTTGTTTATCATTAACGTTATTTAAATCAGTTAAGAATTGTTCATTTACAATATCTTCATCATCAAAAGTTTGATTAGAATCTAAACAGTTAATGTAAGGCACAACAAGATACTCAAAATCTTCGTTTATTTTATTGATAGGAAAAACATCATTGAGAACCTCGTCAATAGAGGACTCGATTACATTTGAACAAGGATAGACATCATAAGAAGAAAAGGGGTAAACATTAGGATTAGGGGAGATTTTAGCAGGTAGAACTGGCACAGCATGCCAGTTGAAGAGAGGTGTATCAGCAACTTTAATCAATTGGGATGGATCCGGTGATGTAGTGCCTGAATGAACCATACAAAGTGTTAGCCCTAGTGCCTGTAAGTTGAAGGAATCTTCAGAGTAACTTTCCTCAGTCTCTTCGGTATCTTTGATGATCGGTTGTACATAGTGTTGGGAACTCTCGGCCAATGGGTAGCTGTCTTGGAAAAAGATCTCCATTCCAGGCTTCATCTTCTTGTCTGTATGGTTATACCATGGTTCTGCAAAGCCTCAAAAGGGGAAGACTTCGCCCTCTTTGATGAATCGTCCATTCAAGGAATCACATGGGGTAGTCTGGACGCAGTTTAGTCCTCTCTTTGATCGAGACTGGCGGATTATTCTAAGCTCTTATTCTGATGGTTGATACCCCAAACCACAAGGAGGGAAGGCCTTATTTAGTTCAATTGGCTCGAGTATCCATTGATGTCTTTGTCCTAGCCCCAATCCGGGCATGAAGTGCATATTTGTGAACATCTGAATCACAGTGACGTTGCCATGAGGGTCGTATTCTAGAAAAACACTTTCTTTGAAGTTATCCCCTGACGGGAGTAGAAGTGGTTCAACTCAGAATCCTGATAGGAGCATATCATTCGACCCATGTTGTATCTCAAGGTTTGGGCTGCTGGTACTTGCACCATCGGCATTGTCGTTGTCACCCAAGATGGTAATAACCCGTTCATCGGCGAAGAACTTTAATTTCTGATGGAGTGAGGAAGACACGCCCTTGATACTGTGGATCCAAGGTTGTCCTAGCAATAGGTTGAAACCAGCTAGGATGTCAATAACTTGGAATTCAACGACAGGATTTATAGGGCCAACCCCTATTATAAGCTTTATGGATCCCATCACCTCCCGATGGGTATTATCATAGGCACGCACAACGGCGAAGGTTGGAGCGAGGTCGCTTTCTTCTAGTCCTAAACATTTAAAGGTTCTCAGTGGGCAGACATTTAAGGCGGATCCATTATCGATAAGAGAGAGTGGTACAACCTTCCCCATAACTTCGATGAAGATGTTGAGTGCATGATTGTGGTTTAGCCCAATCTTGGGGATTTCTTCTTCGGAAAAGGATAGCATTCGAGTAGAGGACAAGGATCCGACCAAATTTATCGCTTCTTCTAGTGTGGTAGAGTGATGAATTGTGGGTCCAATGAATAACTTGATCAAAGAATTTCTGTGTAGCTGAGAAGACATAAAAAGCCCCCATAGAGTGATGTTAGCTTGAGTTTTCTTTAGTTGATCGAGGATCTTACTCTCCTCGAGGGTCATTTCTGGCATAGGAAGGTTTTCAACACCATTCCCTTTGTCATTGGCTGGTAGTGAGCTTAGAATTTGGTAATTCCTCCCTGATCTGGTGATGTGATTTACTGAAGAAGGGAAAAACATCAATCCTATTTCCTTGTCGATCTCGAGTTGTTCTTCCACCTTGTTTATTTCTCTGAGGAGTTCTTCAAATGATATTATTCCACACATGTCGGCTACCGGGTCAGTTCTCTTTGAAGCTTGCTCTTCATTCAAATCTTCTAATTCTTCCCCCCATCCGGTGGCAACAATTCTGTCTTTCCATACAAAGTCAATGAATTCCACAACTTCAACAGCTTCTTCATACAGGTCATCCCATTCTGTGGGGACGTGTAAGGGTGAAGGGACTAGGCGCCCCTATAGCTTCAAAGCATCGAATAACTCGGTGATACTGCAAATGTTGTCGGTCTTCCTGAATAATTCTTCTATTATCTGGACCACATCATCCAGGCTGACTTCATCTCTTGGTACTACCCAACTATCTGACTCTCGAGCCCATTTTCGTGCTTCCAAGAACAGCGTACTAAATCTCTGGCAATCAATGATCATCTGTGAGGGCAATTTCATCCCGAATGGTAGGATTTGGTTTAAGACTTGTGATAATTCCATACATCCATTTTCAAAACGAGTACGGACAATAATGCATGCTCTGTTGAGGAGTGATAATGCCCGATCAGTGAGGCTAGCAGGGTGTAGGAGGAAATATGGGCAAATTTGGAGAGGTTTAGGAGAGTATATGGGTGCGATTTGAGTTGAGGGATCTAATTCCGAGTTCTCTTCTAAGAAGATGGCATTGGTATGATTTGGAAGTGGGTTATGAGTAGTGTTTGGCTTAGGATTGGCTTAGTGATGGTACCCCGGTCAATTAGACCTTGGATCATGTTTTGGAGGTGAAAGCACTGGTCGGTGGTATGGCCAGCTGTTTGGTGAAAGGCGCAATGGGCATTTGCCTTGAAATTTTTTGGGAGTGGATTTGGCAATGGACGGGGATCCAAGGGCTTGATGAGGTTTCGGCTTAACAGGGATTGATAAACTTTGGAGAGGGGAGCATGGAGCTAGGTGTATTCCTTTCGGACTAGGACAGGGTGGCTTTCTGGTGCTCATGATGTGGTTAGTTGTGAGATGTTGTTGATGGTTGAGACTGTAGCACTGGCAGGCTTGTCATATTTTCTAGGGGTGAACTGTCCGGACACCTTCTTTGGTTCAACTTTTGTCTTGGCAAGACCTTCCTCGATTTCTACCCCTGCCTCTCTTAGAGCTTGAAAATAGGGATAATATTGGCCTTCCATTGTTGTTCGAACATGGGGTAAGAAGTTCTTCTTTACTATGCTGACTTATTCTTCCTCGGAAGGACGATTGGTCATAGTTACTGCTTTTTCCCTCCATCGAGCGATGAAGTTAATGACTGATTCTCCAAGGTTCTGTTTGAGCAGCTCTAAATCATGACGGGTGACCTCAAGCTCTTCATTGTATTTGTACTGCGACATGAATTCCCGGGCTACATCCTCCCAGCTACGAATTCTGGATTCTTCGAGAGATAAAAACCATCGGAGGGCGCTATCCTTCAGAGTTTGCTGAAATAATTGGGCCATCACTTCTTCATAAGCCCCTAGTAGAGTCATGAAACGGTGATAACTGCGGAGATTAACAATCGGGGGTCCACTTCCTCCGAATTTCTCAATATTTGGCATCTTAAACTTCTCGAGTAACCCCATTTTAGGATAAGGAGACATGTGGGTGTAGTCCATGTAATTTCTTGAGATTCTGACTTGGTCAAACTTCTTGGTGAGCATTTTGAGGTCCTCTTTGACTTTGTTCATCTCTTCTTCCTTCGGATTAATGACCATAGGCAAGTTAGCCCCATGCTGGGCAAGGTTCGCCATAAGAAGTGGGCAGGTAGCGACCCATTAACAGGAGGAGCACGTGGAGCGTGCTAATACTCTTAGGGAACCCAGATAGGCTCGAGTGGATCCATGGCATGAGTAAATAGGGCCTCGGGCTCTTGAGTAACGGGAACCTGGTTTCATTGCATCTCTCGAACATCGGTTTGGAGGTTGTTAATCTTGGACACAAGCTGAGATAGGACTGCCATCAGATCCGACTGCATAATGGGTACTTGATTTGTGTTCTCCATGGAAAGAGGATGGATTCCGAACTCAGAAGAAGTAATAGGGGAACGGACGGGACTCCAGGGTGATTTGATTGAAGACTGAAGCCAATAAGGAGCCAGGCCAAGGGTTTGCGATCAACCTGAGAAGGCATAAAATGGGATTTATTTTTGAGAAAAGGGGAAGACGTTTTTTTTTTTATTTGGATTTTTGATAAACAGAGGAAAAATGTTTTTGGATTTTTGATAAATAAGGGAGAAATATTTTTGGATTTTTGATAAATAAGGGAGAAGTGTTTTTGGATTTTTTTTCGGGAGACGGATCTCAGCATGATTATTATAATTACTATGTTCTCACTTGTATTAAATTCTCCTAAATGCAAAATGAAATGCCGGACGGGACCCAAGCCTGGAAAAATTGGGTTTGTAATATATGCAAAGCTATGGCTAGACTTGTGACCAGGCTCACGGACAGGGTCCCATTTTAAAAATGCACAAAAATTTGGGCGGCAGGCCGACCCGGAATTTCAACAGAGTTTTGGGTTAAAACCGACAACCTAACATGTGTGTCCTAGGGTTAACACCTATATGCGTGTATGCAGTTGGTTGGGTGAATCGGAAAGGGTTCCCCCATTTGGCGTGACTTCCATGATATACGTCTTGCTCTTACAGGCAATCGGTACGTGTGGACAAGACATTTGATATACCTTAGTGTACGTGAATTGCCTCACTATATACCTCTTGGGGACGGTACGTGCAAGAGCAAATTCGATATACTTGACGTACATGAACGAGTTCCCTGCGATATACCTCCCGTCATGACTTCGATCAAGTGGTACGATGCGGGGGAACCGTTCGACATACGTCGAAGGTACTTGGACAATGGAAGGTGAGAGTCATATCTCTTAGGCTAACTGCTCCCTGCCGAACCAGTGTCCATCACGAAGTGACCCTCCAGTTACTAGATAAAATTTGGTCATTCACATTGCTCTTTGGTGATGTCGTGTGAATCATGCATGATCCTCTTATTAGTATCTTATGAGAATGTCTTTCTTGATTATGCCAAACAGGGAGCAAAGTGCAAGTACCAACAGTACACCGAGTATGGATGGGTGATGCGTGCAACATGTGGATATATATGACCCTAGGTGCACGTTGTGTGAGGTGTATATAGAGAATTTTCTACAAGTGTGTGAATAGAAGCATAAGCATAGGGGTACACATGAGTAATAAAGGGGCAACATGAAAAATGGGGGAGAATATAAGCAAACATAACATCCACATAAATAGAGTCTAGCCCTCAAAAGAACTTCCCCAACAGAGTCACCACGGTGGCCATCCCCTTATGGATCCCGATTCTTGTGAAGGGTGGGCCACGCGAGAGTGAGGATCCTTATGTCCCGCGTGTCCCTCTCGGGAGCGCTTCGGCCAGCGTCATTTGAGGTGAGGTGAAAAATGTAGAGAGATTAGAGTCGCCAGTCTATTTTACTCAAAACAGACAAAAGAAAAAGGGAAGCCATCCCGAAGGACAACATCCAAAGACATACATGTGCATACGAAATCAAAGTGATTCAAAAAGGGTCCGGAGGCTAAGTTACGAAATGGGAAGGTGTTAGGCACCCATTCCGCCCTTTCGGTCTCTCATGGTTTTTTGCTATTTTCCTTTATTTTCCCTATGATATGTGTGCATGTGTATATATAGTGGAGATAGGAATCATCGACTTGTACCATGGAAGAGGTAAAGCGAGTCATCCGTAGGAAGGTATAAAAGTATTAGAAAATAGGATTTAGGCGATCATCACTACGTTAATCATTATGAGGGAACGATAACGTATGCAAAATAATACTCCCTTAAGAAAAAATATATGTATATATATAGTATAAGAGAATGGAGTTTAAAAAAAAATAGAACATGAGCGAAAAAGTAAAAATAGGACTCGAGTCTCGGGTTTTACCTCGAGACGCCTACGTATCCTATAGAGGCATCAACGACCACGTAGTTTGCATACAAAACGAGGGGTGGGGTTTATCCCATAAATCCAACTGGGGATTTTTTTATTGGTGTGTGTGTGTAGAAAAAGTATTTTAGTTGTGAGAGAAGTGTAAGAAAAATGTGAGAATTCCTGTTTGGAATTTATGAGCAAACCCTCATTTTCTTATTTTTTTTTGGGTTTTTATTTATGTGAAAATAAGAGATGTGAAATAATACTAAATAAAAAGTATAGTAGGATGTGTGAGGTGAGATAATGAAAGTGCTAAGTAATAAAATAAGTTATTGAGAATTTAAGGAGAGAGTTGAGAAAATTGGACCTTCTTGAAGATCTTGAGCTTGATCTTGAATGTTGGAGAGCAGCCCTTAGACTTGGATGATGATGGAGGTAAGTGAATTCACCAAGTTTGGTGAAAAGGATGATGAAAAGTGAAGGTTGGAAAGGGATTTGGGTGTGGAAATCACGCTGACTTCGAGAGAGGTTTTCGAGGTTTGCTGAGAGTGATATTTATCAGATCTGGGCTCCCCTGAAATGAGGTCAAGGCCTCCTTTTTATAGGCCCAGGGCATTGCCAATTGGCATAGCCCTGTTCCTGCCGTTCGGTAGGTGCGTTTAGGCACACTGCTGATAGGTAGGGTCTAGGACCTGCCGTTTGGCAGTGTCTTTTAGGCCTTTTTGGAAAATCGGCCGCAGAACACAAAGCGTTGATCAGAATCATGCACGGGGTGGATCACTGGAAAGGTAATTTAGAGACCTTCGAAAGTACTTGGACTTCTCCCGAGTTCAGGAGTTGTCTTTAAGGTCAAATATGGCTCGAAAGCATTCATTAGGCCATTGGATGGTGAATCGTCGGACGTAAACGGATCGTTCGTTCGCATGGTATGTCCGAATCGAGCACGGGGTGGACCGTTGGAAAGGTTAGGAGATGTACTTCGACATTCCAAAGAGTTTGATCAGGTTTGGGGAGTTGACTTTGGTCAACCAGGCCCTGGAAGCATTTAATGACCTTTTGGAGTCAAACGGATCATTCGTCGTACCGTAAGTCAGAATCGTGCATGGGATGGACCGTTGGAAAGGGGTTTCAGTGACCTTTAAAAATTCATTGAGTCTCGGTCGATTTGAAGAGTTGACTTAGGTCAAATGGAGCTCGGGAGCGCCCGATGGCCTCCTGATTGAGTTTTAGAGAAAATGGATCATTTGTCCGTATGGTAGGTAAGAATTGCGCACGTGACGGACCGTTGGAAAGGGTTTTCAGTTCCCTTCGAAGATTCATTCAGCCTCGGTCGAGCTGAAGAGTTTGACTTTTGGTCAAACGGAGCCTGGGAGTGCCCTATGGATTCTAAGTCAGTACTTGGGGCATGACCTGGATCTGTAGTGATGAGGGGAGGTGCTAGGGACCTAAGGAGAGTTTAGGGGGTAACAGAATGGGGTGTCTACACCCATTAACCCCAAAATAATTTAAATCTCTTTAATCCATACTTCTTCCTCTGTTGGATCAACTGCTCCTTCAAATGAGGGTGGATTCATCTTAATAAATTTCTCATATGAAGTACTCCTTTCTTCTCAGTATATCACCTCCTCAGCCTTAGCTAATGGTTGGTCCTCCAGTTTCCTGGCCTATTGTTCTTCCATCTGAGCCATAAACCTAGCTTGCTACTCTTCCATTAAAGTCATAGCACGTGCCATTTTTGGCATATCTGTCAATTATTCTGGCTCGGGTTCTACATTTATATGAACAGGTATTTCAACCTCCGCTTATGCTGGTATATCTGAAGCCTCATCTTCTATTCTCACATTAACATTCTCTCATTCCATTATTTTATATATGAAATGAATCAAAGATACACAACATGCATATTATACATACATATATATGTATAATATAATATGCACGAAAAGAATGGAATTTTTAATGGAGTTAACAAAAAACACTAATAACCCATTAATTTTAATTCCTGTAGTTTAATTGTTTCACGCCAGCTACACCCGAGACCCCACCTTCACCCCCTACCCTCTACCCACCCACCCCTACCCTCTACCCACCCACCACCTACCATTTTTATATAACTGTTATCACTGTGATCATATATGGTTGTTTTATGCAGTGGTTGTGGCAAACTATATTGATGGGTTTTTGCTTCCTAGTCTTCCTCCTTTTCACAAGGCACATGGTACGTTAATTAAAACTAAAACACCAAACAAACTGAAAAGATCCATTACACCTGGTACGTCTTGGTAACCCAGCTCCCAAATCCAGTGAGCTGGGTTTCGGGTTTTGGAGGGTTAATGGGTTAGTCAGTGGCTTGGGTAGAGGGTAGTTGGGGCTAGACAGGACGGAGGTGGTGGGTGGGTAGGGGTAGAGGGTGAAGGTATGGTAGTAGGGTGATGGGGGTGGGTGCTACCAGAGGGTGTGTCACTGGTCAAGCCATCACCTGCTGGTGGTGGAGGGTTCGATCTAAACATCCAGGAGGTATTGGGTAGGTGGGGGTGGGTGGGTAAAGGGTAGGAGGTAATGGGTTATGGGGTCTCGGGTCTCAGGTGCCACTAGCGCGGACCAATTAAACTATCGGAATTAAAATTAATGGGTTATTAGTGTTTTTTGTTAAGTCCATCCGTTCTTTTGGTCCATTTGTGAACCTCTCCCTATATATATATATATATATATATATATTAGTGGTGACTCGTGCGATGTACGACCAGGTGTAATGCATTTTGAAATATTTTATTTAAATATATAAATTAAAATGTAATTATTATCGTTATTTCAAAAGATCGTAACCATAGCCATGAGCATGTAAATATAAGTAATGTCGTGAGTAAAGAGTACGACTTAAAATGAGTAAGAAGAAATAAATGGCAAGAACCATAATATCGTAGAACGAGCCATAGTCAGAGAATCCAAGTTAGAAAAAAAAAGCTACATTACAAAGTGAATTTCAAAATGAAGTAGTACTTAAAACTTTCGGCAACTACGTTTTGTAGAAATGAGATCGATATTTATTTTCTTTGAGCCACTCCAAATATGGATTTTCAGCATACTCGTAGTGGGTAAATCCATAGTTCTTATACATAGCCTTCCAAAATTCCTATGTCTTGATGTAAATGCATCTCTTGAGTTGCGAGATGAAAACTGCAATCTGGCATGTCATCGAAAGTTGAGGAGACATTAGTAGATTTTAATGAGAAGTAAATATTAATGCATCATATTTCATAACAGATGTTGTAAAATGTGTAAAATTCAGACCTCATTCTTCATTATTGGGAGTTTATCAGTCTATTTTGTAGATTTGGGAATGAAGAAAATAAGTTATATTTTTCACATTAATGAAATCTAATGGTAAATAAAATATGTATTCAATATTATTTCACCACACACCTTAGCAGATCGTAGATTAACCTTCACCCCTTGATTTTGTAGGAAATGAATCTACAATAAAATTTGTAGTCATTCTTTTAGATGATAAATGTGAAATAATTTGTGTTAAGTAGTAATAA
Organism: Sambucus nigra; assembly: GCA_949130495.1. NCBI lineage: Eukaryota > Viridiplantae > Streptophyta > Magnoliopsida > Dipsacales > Adoxaceae > Sambucus > Sambucus nigra. The sequence goes on along the minus strand of OX422219.1, from coordinate 118,495,704 downwards.
ATATGATGTTTAAGACTTACAATGTTTGCAAGGTCCAGGTCGATCTACATTATATATAAAAGTTGTTAGACAAAAGGCATGCTAGTAATAACTACCAATATGTGAATACATATAATGGTTGAATACCTGACCATAAACTAATATGTACTTTTGTCTAACGTTCTTCAACAGGAAACCTTGTAAAAACAAAAAATGAAATTAGTTGCAGTAATTATTGTTATAAGAACATTATTGTTGATTCATTTCCTACGAAAGAAAACTTTTCTACCAAAGTTAATATTTGAAAAATACAGATATAAGCATAAATGATTATGGTTATGTAATAAACATTTAGAATCATTGCTTATTTGTATGCAATCTAAAAAACAGTACTCGTTACGTATAACCATATCATGTTAGTACCTGAGAGTCACTAGACGATACATTATTTGTATGTTGTATTATTTGTTGATCCTTCCAAATCTTGAATGCTTCCATGCATATGACATCATCTTTTATGTTCGTTAAATAGTCGGTTAATTCCTCAATAGTTAATGTCTCTTTCTTCACCTTGTCTTGGATAGTTTGTAGTGACCATATCGGTGGAAGAGTGTTTACTATATCATATATTAGAATATCAATTCGTGGGAAGAAACCCTTTTTAGAAATATGGCGACGAACGCATGTATTTGGATCCATTTCTTCTTGTTCGAACTGTATCCATAACGGGTTGATATCTCTCTCAGCCTCCTCTTGTAGTTTAATCAGTAAACCTAAATCGCTTGGCTTGTTTTGTTGAAGAATAATGTTTGTTGTACTCTTCCACGGTGGTGGTAGTGTCTCTATTATTTTATCCATAATTAGTTGTTCAGATATGGATCATCTGAAAGCCTGTATTTTGTGACCCAATTCAACATTTTTTGTAGCGTGCTTGTGAATAGAAGTTCCCTCGACTAATATGTTACAGTTATATAATTCGTGTTTAGCAATTAGAATATCGTAAAATTGCATTGGGTACCAATTAATAGGTGATCGTTCCATAATAACCTGTGAAGAGTATAGGAGAAGGTTTTATAATTTGGAAGACTCGATATACTAATGATTCATTGTAACATTGCACCTAAAAGTATTTAAAGGATAAAGAATTTTAAGTTGACAATGAATCAACATATCTTTTGAAAAGAAAAAACAAATGGCAAGTAAAAAAGTATAGGAAATGAAGTAGTAATTTCCATAGATTTTTCATAGCAATACATTCGCATTAGTTCAGTATTAAACTTTTTTATGTAGAAATGCTATTGAAAACTTCTTTGTACACAATGTTTTTTGTGAAATCTGTAGGAACTCCTTGTGGATTGTTTATCAAAATCTTCAATCCTGTTAGAGAACTAACTCTGGATAAGGCTATGTACAACTTCACATGAGAAAACACAGGGTTTGGTAAATAAAGGCCAACATGACGGAGAGGTTGACGTTGACTTTTGTTGATAGTCATAGCAAAATCCAACTTGATTGGAAATTATAATCATTTCATCATGAAGGGCGAACTGCTAATTGTAGGTGATAAGTCGACACGGTTAATAAACACAACTTCACCGATCCCGGACTCCGTAATTACTTTAGCTTCTATGAATTTTCCCCCCATCTTGGTGATCACTAATCGAGTTCCATTCTACAACCCTAAAGATTGGTTAAGGTTTCGTAGGAGAATTATAGGAGCACCAACTTTGAGTTGCAATACATGATTTGGAAGCTCGGGGAATTGTAATGAATTAAGAAACTCAGGAGGATACATGGTGGGGTCAGTGCCATCCTCTTCTGAAGGAAATAATTTTTCCGTGCTATTATATACCTTAAGTGGTCTTTGAAGCATCAATATCATAATGAAGTTCAACTCATCCACATCGGTATTTTTTGGGGCCAGAATTCCACGCTCATTTAGGTATGTTAGATCGTTAAAGTTTATATGAAGATTAGGATATGTTTTTGAAATTAATTCTCTTAGTCCCGTTTCACTATTTTTAATGAGAAATTGTTTAGGGATTTGTATCCAATTTGTCTCAATGTCTGTACCGAATAATTTTGAAGGTACCTTTCCTTCGCTAACCAGTTTAATCCATTATGTGAAATCGAGTAGATTTTGTCGTGTTATGCATCAACGAAGTTCGATGAGACACATATATTTTTTGTTGAGGTGCAGAACTTTGCAATGTTTCCAAATCGATGACCTCGGCAATGAAGACCCAATAATATGTTCACGTCCAGATCTGGGTAGAACAGGAAATATTTTCTTGAAATCACCACCTAGCACAAATAATTTACCACCAAAAGGTCGATCGACAGAAACGCTAACTATATTTTTTAAAATCTCTTTAAATGTACGGTCGACTGCCTCGATAGCATAACGAATTATCATTGTCGCGTCATCCCAGATGATTGATGATGTTTCTTGTATCAATAATGCTAAATCCATCCTCAAACTAATGGAATAACTTGACGATTCATCTGGATTAAGAGGTATTTTGAAATGGGAATGGGCGGTTTGTCCTCCTGGCATGAGTAATATTAACATTTTCTACAAATAAGTTTTCCCCGTTACTCCTCTATCGTAAAAGAAGTAAAGTCCACCACGTTGATGTAAGGGAGATTCCATAATTGTGTTAAAAACTGCAAGTTGATCATCATTGAAGCCGGCATGTAACGACTGGAATAGTTGTAACTCATTAACACTGTCGTAATCAAGCTCTTCTCTTCGAACCCTGCTGGTAACAAACTCAGTTGCACGTGAAGATGATAGCGACATGGGAGGGAATTCAGATATGGATCTTTCATTTTTGTTCAATATGTGTTCGATCTCTAGTATGCCCAAGTTTTTCAAGTCGTCATTATTGAGATGCATATCAAGGTTGGCAATTTCCCTTCTTGTCCGATTTTGTAAGTCATCGGTAAGGTTACACTGATGTTTCTCCCACAATAATGTTGGATCTTAAATCTTCAAAAATATGAGGATGGAACAAAATGTGTTCCTAAGTTGGGAACCCGTAGCCCATATTAAAGCTTCATTAAGTGTGTCATCCCATTCGTTGTCATTGTCAACTAATCCTCGTGCAATGCATGCCACTTTGAAGTTTGGATAAACAATACCATTATATGTTTTGACATCATCGAAAGACTTAGCTCCTCGAACTTTATGAAGCAGCATTCGTATGTAATACCTTTCACCAAAGCTCGGGGGACATATGGTAGTCTCCCTATACTGCCACGTTGTCGTCTTCGCCTCCATTTTTTACAGTCCTTTCCCACAACCATTCTTTAGGGAACTCAACATACGTCAAGTTTTTTCATCTGTATGATCCCTATTACCTTCGAACCATTTGTTCAACATTATGTCGTGGACTCCATCTCGATTAACCAAGGATCTGGCATCAGATGTTTCTTCAAAGATGATAAATTGTTCACTCGGTAAGTGATATTGTAATTATTCAACCGATGGATACTGGGATTGAAAATCAAATTTGAAGATTCACCAACATGCCTCAATTGAAGATACGTATCGACAGTCGAGGTATTATTTGACTTCATCGACATCTTGGGCGCGACATTCTCCACTATTGTTATGATGAATCGCATTATCCCCAATAACGATCATTGCACGGTCGGGTCCCTTATTAATGTACTTGTATATGTACTTAGTAAGTTTGTCTTGTGCATAACGTTCGATATTTATATGGGCGTTATACTTTACAATTATATCTTGGTTATACAGAATAACCCAACGATTATCCACATCGAAGCCATTAACCGTGTACATCTTATTAGTATTACGATGCCTATAAAGAATGAATCCAGTTTCTTCAACAACAGTTTCGTGATCATTTTTCGTTGACCATACAGGAGCACTGGGGTTCATAGCACCATATGGACCATGTATCATACACCACTACACAGTTTCAAAAGCTAGAGGGTCTGTTGCCTCATCTGGAAGTTTAGCAGAGATAATGGTGTCTATTTCCTCAGGATAACGTGGTTTATCATCCTCAGCTAAGGTGAGAATAATGTGGGAGTGTGGTAGCCCGCGCTTAAGGAACTCAATAACATGAATATATGTTCGCAATAAATAGTATTGAATTTTTAATGCATGAAATACGTTTATGAGTAATGAAAAAGAGTGCATTCAGAAGAGTAGTGAGATAAAATTTGTTAATATCATTTGATGATCGTACCTGCAATGGTTTTACTAAAGAAATTGCATTTCTTAAAATCGTCCATCAGTTGCTTCAACTTCAATTGAAATAATCTAGCAACTATGTCGGGCCTATATTCAATGCGTTGATCTGGAAACATGGATACCCCATGCTGGATCTCTGGCCAATTTGGATTGCATATGAATGTTATGAAGAAATCTAGAAATCGTACTGATCGATAAATTGCCATTGCGTCTTGAGTGTTGGATCATGTTACGTGGACCACCAGTAAAAGATGGTGGAAGAACATATCTTCTACTAATAGTTGCAGGGTTAGTATCACCGAAATTAACTGCATCCATAAGTCCTTTAAACAGATCTGAACGAAACTTGCTATATTTGGCACATACATAATAGAGTCTTTGTTGTTCAATAACTACAAAGCAATCGACAATATACTGTTGGAACAAATGACCACCTTGTAGTATCATCTTACCTTCATTGTTTCGTAATTGTAGTCTATATGCATAAAATTCTCTCATTGACACACCAGTATTCTTGTTGGTGAAATCGTGAGTGAATTGTATATTTCTGTGCCACCCATCTGTCCCGTAAGGAAAAAGTAACAGATATTAGAGAGGCATGTAGGATAAGTGGGTCTCATCTATCCTTTTAAGTGCTCTATTAAGTTTCTTGACAATAATGTCATGGTTATTTGTATCCTAAGATCCATCAACAATGATCAGTGCCGCCACTTCAGTTTTGGTAGGTCTGTTCTATTGTCATCCATATCTTGAATGAAAAATTCTAACGTGGAGGTTGTTCATATCGTTCTCACTTAATGTATCACGTTCTTTCCAAGACACTCCAACGTAAGGGTTCGTTGAATCTAACATAAATTGCAAACATGCTAATGTATTATGGTTAATTTGATTACCCCATTCAAATTGATACAACTCAATCCGTTGGATATTTCATGCTGAGTGTCGGAGATGTATAGTTGGGCGAACTTAGGCGCATTTCCAGGATCAGGGAGCAGTGAACCAATTCGATAGTAATTTGCTCTACTAATTCGAAAAACATAAGGACCCCTTTTATCTAGTATAGTGTGATCTATTTTTCCTCCCATTGATGTGAATTACAACATTGAGTTAGACGTTCGTACATACTCTTTGAATCTAGCATTTTGGAATTGAGCCTCTAGATACTATGGTGTGTTGGGAAGGGAAGGTAGAATCATTTGTCCGGCCTTGCAGCATAATGAAAATTTAGGTCGTGATTTGGGGGTATCTAGTGTCTTTTCCTCAATTCACATAACTACATTGCAGTGGGAGCATGTTGATGTGGGTTGGCCAAAAGTCGATCATGCAATAATATTACGACTCCTTGAACGTAATTGATATGTGTTTGATGTAGAGAAGATATAAGATTAGTTCAGGTATCGAGTTTTATGAATAACTTTTGTATGTTTATATTATCTTATATTTATGTAACTGTCGTAACGCGATTACTGGCGGAAGTCGACCTATTCGTACGACGCACGCTATTTGTTTTGACGTTTACATCTGTGGATGCGAAAACATTTGATTGATTATCACAATTAACTGTAATTTCGCAAAAGATTAATAAATTGGAATGACATGTTGCTAAATTGTAAAATCTTGAGCGTTAAGGAAACGAAGTTGTGCATATGGCTCTATCGTTTGGTGGATGTAAATCGCTAGTCGAATGTACATTAGTATCATTGATGCTGGGTGCATGTGGTACTTGAACACCTTATAGTCGTCTAAGGGGCAATAGTGATAATGTAACATATCGCATCTCTCTCTCAATGGATCGAAGACGGCTTACGAAGACTTAATCAATACGATTTGAATTGCGTGAAATGAGAAGGCGTCGTTGCGTACATAAACGGGCATGACGTTGTTCGATTGAGCGTATGCTTGTAAAATTCTCCATCCTGATTGAAATTTATTTTTGAGAACAGGTATAATTCTCAATTTGTTAATAGTAAAGGTTAAAAAAATAGAATTTGATAATTTATTTATGCGATTGACGCACTTTATTATTTGATTAAAAGTTAATGGCATGGGGTATTGGAACTAACTAATCAATATTACCATTTAATATATATGTTCTTAATATATATATAATTATTATTTTTATTGTAATATAATAAAATATGGTTTAAGCAATTATAAAATCATTTCGACAATAATAATTTTTTTATAGCAAATAAAAATATTTCTAGGAACAAAGAAATGATTTAACAACAATATAAAAATATTTCCATCTTACAGAAATTATTTCTAAGAAATAAAAAATGAATTTTAGTAGTGGTAAATTAGTTTCAGATTATAAATATAATTTCAGTCAAATTAAAAAATGATTTTTAACAATTGTAATTTTTTCCAGCAAATAATAATTATTTCGAGGAGTTTAAAAATGATTTGCAGTTATATAAAATTCTTTCCAGCATATAAAACTGAAGTGCATCAAATAAAAAATGGATTCATCAGTAACAAGTCATTACTGGCAAATGATTTCAAGCGAACAGAAAATGATTTTCAAAAGTAATAAATTATTTTGCGGAAAAAAATATTTTTAGGAATATAAAAAATTAGAATATGGTAATTTATTTATGTCATTGATGAAATTTATTATTTGATTAAAATTTAATGGCATTAGGCGTTGTAAGTAATGGATCAGGAAGGGTATTATGTGGACGGACATGTGTTAAGTGTTTCGATCTCATCGTTTATATATTGTCAGTTCAAACTTTATGTATGGTACTTTAATTATGTTATTGACACACTTTATTATGTAAATAAAAAATTAAAGACAAGGGACATTGCATGTGAAAGCAAAAGAACAAAATCTCATGAACCGTAAATGAAAAGAAAAAAAGGGGCGTGGAAATAAAAACAGAGTATATCAAGACAAAAAAAATTAGTACAATGCTGGAAGATAACCTATACATGTGTACAAAGCATATTTATCTTGTATGAAAAACATTACAAATGATACAATCTTCATCTACATATGTATGAGGAGTGAGTAACATACTGACGTCGGGAGAGACTGTACGAAATATGAGACGTACAATGCAATGAAAAAGAAGTTGAGACCTGCGTGTAGGAAAAAAAAGATATAAAAGAAATGTAGATGAAAACATTGGTAAGACATTAATTATTTTTAGGAATAAACAAATGGTTTTCAACAAAGAAAGAATAATTTTCTAAAATAATAAAATATTTCTAGCAAGTGAAAAAAGCGTTCAAACAATGAAAAAATGATTTTCAACATGTAAATATATTTTTTAGCAAGTAAAAAACATTTTTCAGCGGTAATAATTTTTTTCAATAATAAGAATTATTTCTAGGAATAAAAAAATAATTTTTAGCAATGAAAACATAACAGGTGTGTGGAAATAAAAACATAATAAATCAACATAATTTTTTTTCAAAAAAAATCATTATAATGTAGGCAAATAACCTATATATGTGTATAAAACGTGTTTATATTTTTCGAAAAACATTATAAATTTTACTTTCTTTATCTATATATATTCGGGGAGTACGTAACATACCGTGTCGGGAGAGACTATACGAAATATGGGATGCAGAATGCAATGGAAAAGAAGATGACACATGCATATAGAAAAAAGAAAATATGAAAAAAATGTAGATAAAAACATTGGTAAGACATCAATTATTTTAAGAATAATTAATTGATTTTTCAAAATCAAAATTCTAATAAATACTGATTTCAAGTTTAGAGCATCGTGGGAGATGATATATTACACAGTCATGTCCGGAATCAATGGAGATTAATGAAGAAATAGTATTTATGATGGCGGAGGTTAACAGACCCGTAAATAAAAAAAAATGATCTTATAATTTGTTTTTTTTGTCTATTTTATTATTATTTTTTTATAGTAATTCGTATTTTCTATTAACAATGAAGAGAGAGTCGTAATTTGCATAGAAAGGATGCCCATAATGTAGTCAGGTAGTAATAAATCGAAAAAGAACCATTTTATTGAGTAAATAACTACTTAGACTTCTCACATACAAATAAAAAAGATGACGGTTTAGATACACTTGTTTAAAGCAGTCACACCATACATGTACACGAAAAATGAAGAAACAAAAATGAACATATATATATATATATATATATATATATATATATATATATATATATATATATATATGTAACTTTCTCGGCTCATCACATAAATTGTAACACGAAAATTATAACAGACCCATTAAAAAATTTAACACAAACCCGTAAAGTATAACACAAACTCGTAAATTATAACAGACCCGTAAATTGTAACAGACCCGTAAAAAAAATGTAACACAGACCCTTAAATTATAACAGGTATGTTATAACACGTAAATTATAAATTATATCAGTTCTGTTATCACCCACTCTTAAGGAACCTTGGCAATAATTTCTTCAGTCACTCGGATCGGCAAGTGTGTAAGTTATATATGTTAGCTACATATATAACTTACACAACATCAATATATGTACTTCTATTACACAGTCTAAACACACACGGGGAAATGGGTTGTTTTGCATCAATATATATATACTTCCCTATGCAATATATATTTCAGTTATACAACATCAATATATATAATAACATCTCTTACCACACTAGAGGAAATGGGTCTAAATATATATATATATATATATATATATATATATAAGAGGAAGACGAAGCAGGAATATGGAGATGTGTTATATATGTTATACGTCTCTCCTAAAACACAACTATCTCCTTATTTCACGCAACCTCCCTAACACCATTTCATTCAACCTCTCCATATATCCTTCTCTTAGAACCTAACTCGCAACCAATTTAGGTGGAAAGAATTTTGGAATGGTTCTTACGGTCTTGCTATACCTTGGCAAGGATATAGAGAGAGTGGAGGAAAATAGTATATGTGATATTTGTGGAGGTTCAGGCGTATACAGATGAGTATATGCTGGCGTTTCACAATTAGGTACATGCATATAGAAATTGACGATACTAATAATGTTTAAAGATATCATTGATGTAATATCTCTTTTCACTCAAAAGTACAAAGAGAGAAGAATGAAATAGCAGCTATGCTTCGTGTGCTATTATTTTATAATTGTGTTTGTTTGTTCACACTTTTCAGGTAAACCCATGAACACTTCCTAGATTTTTTAGATTGTTTATATGCTAAAAAATTAAGGAGGGAATTGTGGAGAGTTCTCAGATATGTACAACATGTGTATATATAATAAGATACGTTATAAAATCCCAATTAAAAAAAACAGTTCGGTGTATAAAAACCCAGTTTATAAAAATCAGTGTATAAAAACCTAGTTTATAAAATAGATATAAACGTTTTTGTATCTTATTATATATATGTATATACAATTCACAACACATATCACACATAACAAACACATGCGTGTATCTATATCAGTTTGAATAGAAAACAAAGCAAAACGAATCAAAACCTCATTCCCTTTAAAAAAAAAATGCAAACAAAAGATGAAGAAAAAAATTACTCTCTTACCTGTTGTAAAGACCCAATTTGTTTTAACCGAAGCCAATCTACTACATATTAAAATAGGAAGAAAAAAAAGGTAACGATAATGGAACCCCATACGCAAATAGTTAACACCTTGTTATGTACTCCACATATATACACCATGCACATAAACTTAAGTAAAATATATACAGAAATCGAAACCATAAAACAACATAAATAAACAACACAGAGAAACAACGTGAAATGCTGAAATACCTGGACGTGTAGAAACAAACAAACACAGACGTTGAAAATCCTGGATGTGTTTTGAAACTTCCAAATCAGGAATGAGGTGGTGGTTTAGTTGGGGTAGGATGGTGAATTTTAGTCGTGAATGAGGTGGTGGTCTGGGATTACTATGAAAATGGGTTTACTTGGTGAAGAATATTGCTACGAACTTGTTGGCAGAGATTGAGAGAGACATAGGTGAGAGGGTAGAACGTGGATGCAGAGTATTGATAAATGATGCATGTTTTTTTTAACTGAACGATGGTGGTTTTATTTTGTAATTGAACCAACGTGGGGTGGTTTAGAAACTAATCTGAGAGTTTAGGATGTGTAACATGTGTAAATGTTTTTTAAAAAAAACTAAAAAATCATAGAATTTAGGATTCACCTTTTGGAGGCTTCTCAATGCTCCTACTACATACGTGTGTGTGTCTCTCTCTCTCTCTCTCTCTCTCTATCTATCTATCTATCTATCTATCTATATATATATATATATATATATATATATATATATATATATATATATATATATATATATATATATTCTAACATAATCGTTAGTACCAAATAAAATATATTTCTTACATTCACTGCCAAATCTAGACTTGTCTAACTCCAAAACCTTTAAAACCTAGGCTCTGATACCAAAAGATGACACACACCAACCCAGTTACTTATATTTAAGTTTGAAAGTCAAAGTGATTTAAACCATAATTAATTTAATCAAGCCATCAACCCGAGTCTTAATTACAGAGTTATGAATGTAAATCTATACAACTAAAACCTTTTTCCAACATTAAAGTAGTTATGTTTATACAAACTTGCTTGAAGGATAAGTTAACTTAATTACATCATTTAAATTTAAAAAAAATCATTGTTTCACCCATTTATAGCTAACCCAACCCGACTTCCTAGATTTGGCAGTGACATCACGCCACCTGAAAAATATAAACATAGGAACCGTGAGCAAAATAGCTCAGTGAATGCATCACTACTACACTACTGCATAAAATTAAATGCAATAATCCATATAATTATGTATTAACTTATCCGGTCTATTCATAATGAATGGCCTAACTTTTCAAATCATTATTCACATTTTTCGTCTATAATAGACAATTCTCCCCCATTCCTAATCGAAGTTTAACCCATTGTCATTAATAGACATTCCTCCCTCATTCCGGGTTGGGGAGTAAACTCCCATTTCGATAAACGAAATGAAAATTTTCACATTCGTAACATTCTGATCATATCCATAACAATATACAAATACCTCTTTCCAGTGAGTACTCACACCTTCGGTTGTCAATTATGTATTTACGTTTCCTTCGGGTGGAGATGAACTGGGTGGATTAGACTTTACACCTGTCAATCCAACTAAATTAGTACTGAATCCCAATCATAAGTATTATCTTAATATATTTATGTAACTTTAAATGACTATACAACCACATTATAATTCCACTTAAGTCGAATTCCATGAAACTTGAGTAAAAATGATACAATGGTATATATGTTTATAAAGTTATGAACATTCAACCGTAAAAAATACCTCATAAGGAGTCTATTACTAAGACCAAGTAAACATAAAAAGTATACTTCTCAATGTATATACACATCATATATGTACTCAAAATACCCTTTGAAATGAGGAGATAAAAACATTTTTTAATGGGGTCTTACCAATATTAAAACATATCTGAATATACTTTTCAATACAAGTGACAGTGTAATTTTTCAAGCTTCCTAGAGCATGCGATGACCACTTCTTTACAACATATTAAATCTGCCCTACAAGCTCCTCTATTTTTCTTCAACTTCCAAGAATTTCATAATTTATATACATCATAACTTTCCTTAAATTTTCACCAATTTTCAACAAACATGCTGAGTAATACAGAATTAAAGTTTCATAATTTTTAGAGCCCATTTTCTATGTTAAAAGATTTACCAAACTCAATGCATATCAAAATGAATTATAGAAACAACAACTATGTACCAACTTGCAACCATCACTAAGGCCTAACCACGAGAGTTAAATTCTAATTTTCGGATATGATATGAATATGTGAGTCTAGTTTCATATCCAATTGGAATTTTACAACTAAAGTTAACATACAAACAAATATATAAGTTTGAATACAAGGGAGTTCTATACAAAGCAATCCGGTTTACATATACCACTTATCTCATGTATGAAAAAATACATATAATCACAAAGGAGGATGGAATTTTAATCAATAATTGATGATATATATACCTTTAAATAAGTATAATCCCAGACTAAAATATTATTAACACATAATTATACCTTGGAAATACCTTAAGGATTTTCTTTGAATTTTTCCTAGCTTTTTCTTGGAATTATTTCTTCCTTAAGCTTTTACTTTCTCTTTACCCAATCCAAAAACTCTTAAAACTGAACCAAGGGCTAAATTTTCTGAAGAAATAAGTTATATGGAGAGGTTTAAGTCAGAAAAGGCTTCCTTCCTTTCCAACCAATCGAATTAAACCATTTGGTTTAGTAGAAGAGATATTACCACTAAAAAGGAATGGACAAATTTACCCTTTGTTCGTAAATTCAGTATAACTTCTTACTTGAACATCCATTTTATACGTCGTTTGTTGTGTAACAAACCTAACTTATATATATATATATATACAACTATCTAGTTTTCACCTTGAGTCAATTGTTATATTATAAGGGTTAAAACTAGTCTTCAACATGAACATTCCTACTGAAACTTCGAAATTTTGTGTTTGTAGACAATTCGATATTTCATGACTTTTAAGGTTGGATTAGACTAAATATGATAACCTAACATTATATATATTAATAACATATTATCCATATCACACAAGGTAAGCATGATTCAAATATAATATATCATAGTTATATCCTGGTTGTCACAATAACACTACCTATTAAGATAACAAATGGTGTTTGAATAATGGTTTTTCTCCCAATGAAAAAGTCACACATTTAGAAACGAGCCCCAAAACATCCAAATATATTATAAATCGACATGAACACATTAGTTTTAGGTTTATCCTTACATGGCGCACATGGTCCCCTATGTTCCCAACACATTTCAACCCTCTTTGGCTCTCTACGACTCTCTTCCAACTTATGCAAACTAACTCTACACACGAACTGATTCTCTCACTCTCTCTATCTGATTTTGGGGAAGAACCTAGGGTTACAACAATGTTTTTTGATATCCAATACATGAGGATGCGAAACGACATTGAACAAAGATATGGTAAGTTTCAAGTTAATTATTTATAATATCCGAGTTGTTTTGTTAATGCTAGCATTTCTTTCTTAGTTATTTGTTCATTCCCCGAGTATTTTAGCATGTGTTCATGTTTTCTTCGTTTTCATGATTTTTGTATCATTATCACTTTTTTGTTCATTAGAGGTGTAAAATAGACGAATACAAATGGGATACCATATTATTCGTATCCGTTTACAAGTGCACTATATGTATCCTAATCCGTATCGCGCTTTTACTGTAGTTGGTTAGGCTGGCTTGTTTTGAGTTGTTGCACCTGTTAATAAAATGTCTAAGGGGATGGGGAATTGAACCCAGGACTTCTGGGAAGAATAGCGTGAGTGTGGACTACTGAGCAAAGCAGAATTTCAATTTTCTTAGTGTATCCAATTATATTTAAACTCTTATTAAGATGAATTTTATATATTTCCATTTTTGAACCCCATAACCTCATAACTTCACCAAAGAACCTCAGATCTTCACCAAACTTCACGGGTACTAGTGAAAATATAAAATAACTTATATTAATTCAAATTCAGCTCCATAAAGTTTAGAAAATTACCAATTTACTTCTAGTTGCATTTTAGATCGGATTTCATAAGTTTTTTGTTTTAACTCCGAATTCAACCAAATTTCATTGACAACATTATATTGCCAAGAAAAACTTAAAAAAGGCCCTTAAGGTTTTCAAATTATGGATTTAACCTCTCCCCCCCCCCCCCAAGGATACTAAAATTGCATCTTTAACTCTAATTTTATTCATATTAACATTTTTTCTTTTTTATTTATGAAAACTATTCTAAATGCTCCTTATTTATGATGTAAATGGGCCTAACAAGGCCTATATTTTAGCATAATTAATACAGAATTAGGCACTCAGCAATAGTGAAAGGTTTTTTTTGGGTCTTTACAAAAATTCCAAAGAGAAGATATGAGGATTTTTCTATTTTGTCTCTAAATATTATCCTAAGCCAAGTTAAGTCACCTAATGTACAATACATTAACCCCCACCTCAAAACCCTCAAAATGATGAACCTTTTGTTTATAATTCATTATCTAATCCAATAAATGTGGATGAATCAATACTTAAATCAACATTTTTTGAGTAAACAAAATATTATGAGAGCAGATACAAGGAAGAAATCGAGCCTCTTTTTGGTGATGCATTTTACGTTGAGATCCAATACAAAATATAGATATTGATTATAAATTTAACTTTGAAATGTTAGTGGCAGAGATATTCTAGGAGATAAAGCGGAACTTTTATTTGAAAAAATACTTATTAGAGCATAAAAAGAGTTTTGAAGTCTCCTTGAGTAATGATGGACATAGAGAGTCAAATGAATTAGGACGAATTAGGATTTAAATATGATATTGAGGGATAAGAATATGAAATTGATAATTTAAAAAGGACGGATTTTTTTACTCGTCGTTATAATGATGAGATGTAAAGTATTATAACAAATCATTAACCTTAGCTTAGTCCAAAAAATTAGCATTCAAGATCCTCAATTTTTAGTTAATCAACTATTTAGAGCTTTTAAGATATTATTGTTAAAGTTGGCAACCCACTACACGTTGGGTCTATCATTATTGTTAATGTTGCCAACCGACCTGGTGTTATTTTCTCTTGGTAAAAAAAGAAAACAATTCACGTGGGTTCACGTGGGCATCTACCTTTGGTGGTGGATGATAAAAGTCATGTGGGAATAATGTTATGTCTCCTCTTATCTACTATATAAGAAAATTAATATGAATGAAGAAAACACACCAAAATATACAAACACTCTAACAAAACACGAGAAAAAGTGTCCTCTTCTTGATGTGAGGGTTTTGAGTGAGAGGTGAGGGATTTTTCCTCACCCTCATATGTATTGATCAAAGGTGGAATAAGGGTGTGGGTGTTAGGTTTGAGTATTTAATATATGGTAGGTGTGCTCAATATATATTGTGTGGGGGATTTCCACCTGGTTACATAGCAGTGGGGTACATCAGATTAGGTACATAAGAAATACTTGGGAAACATTTGGAAGGATTCAAAGAGTGTATATATTTTAGTGAGAGATTCATTATTGAGAGTGTGAGAGTGAGTGTTCAAACATTGTTTTTATTCTCATGGTGAAATTAAACTATCCCTCATATGGATGTAGCTTAAATTGGGTGAAACATGTTAAATCTCATGTGTCTTTCTTGTGTGCTTGTCATTTAATTTTTCATTTACAATTTATTTCTATCTGGTTGATTGTTATGCCAATACTAGGAACAACAATTGGAATCAGAGCTCCAGGGTCACATAAGGTGTTTAACAAAAGTCAATATTTAGACTTTGGTGTTAAGCCACTAGTGTTTGGAAGTCTTGGGTCGTTTATATTCAAACATGATCAGAAATATTGCGAGGTGGAGGAATTTAATGGTAGTGGCTTCTTCGCTCTCGGTGATGTAGAGTGGATGTTATTCTTGTAACCTAAGTTGTGTATCGATGTAGATGGAAGAATGAAAATCGAAGATAAAGAGTGGGTGTGATTGCTTGACTGAAATGCAATTGGAAAGGGTGTGATTGCTAGATCGAAATGCAATTAATAACGGTGTGATAGCCATACGCAAGGCCTATTGATACAAATTGATTTTCACCCAAAATAATATTGATTATCGAGGATGTTGTCATAGCAAGTCTACATCTAAGGACAATGAGCATTATTACATGTGGGGGAAATAAGTCATTTCTTGGTTTGGTATTTGAAACAAGGATGATGGTGGGTTAGAAAGTACCTTAAGACAATTAATAGTATATACTAAAAATTTGGAGATATTCTCACAATCTCCAAAAGTGAGTACCTCCAAGGACAACAATGCTCAGTTGTAGGTGGAGTTCATGAATCACACAGTGTTGTACGAATTCTATGTGATTTGTTGATGTCGTCCGGATTGATCTCGATGGTATACTTTAGGAACAAAGTGCACAAGTGAGGAAAGCTTTCCAAATGCTCTTGTTCACAATTGATGAGTGAGGTATATGTTCTGAAAGACGATGGTGCGAGGAATCTTGCTAGTGAAGTGGTGAGGTCGAGGTCCCTTTTCTAAGTCAATGGGTATATTCGGTTGGTTGAAGCCACATTTAGGCATTGACCAGTGTGTTCAACTTCAGAAGATGGAAAAGAAAAGAAATCGAAAATTATAAGATTTAATGGGTATATTTACAAGCGGGGGTGTATAGTTCGAGGGCAATTTTCATGGATTAATTGGATCTTTGAAGAGGCATTGAATGTTATACGGTACATGTAGCTAGTACACGAAAGATCATTGGTGGGTACTTTTTTTTGCTGTGGCAAGCATGGATATTCAGGTGGGGTAATTCTCATCGGGTGGAGCCTCAGTTATGTTGCTCCGATTATTGAATTGCCATACAAATTTCCAATGTGGATATTGTCAGAGTTGGCAACCCACTACATGTTGGGTGGAGCATTATTATTAATATTGGTAACCCATGTGGTGTTATTTTTCTAGGAAAAAAATAATGCAACTCATGTGGGCTCATGTGGGTAGCCACCTTTAGTGGTGGGCATGGTGATAAAAGTTGTGTGGGAATAATGTTATGTATCCTCTTATCTATGATATAAGGAGGTTAAAGGAAATGGATAAAACATATCAAAATACATCAACACACTAACACAACAAGAGATAACGTGTCTTCTTCAAAATGTGAGGGTTTGGGGTGACAGGTGAGGGATTTTCCCTAACCCCCGTGTGTATTTCTAAAATGTGGAAGAAGGGTGTGGGTGTGGGTGTCAAGTGTGAGTATTTTATATATGGTAGCTGTTTTCAATATATATTTTGTGTAAGATTTCTCACCGGGCTACATGGTAGCGAGATATACTCGATTGGGTACATGAAAAATACTTAGGAAATACTTGGGAGGATTCAAAGAGTGTATATATTTGTAGTGAGATATTAATTATTGAGAATGGTTGAGTGAGTGTTCAAACTCTGATTTTATTCTCACGGTGAAATTAAACTCTCCCTCGTGTGGACGTAACTTAAATTGGGTGAATCACATTAAATTTCGTATGTCTTTCTTGTGTGCTTGTCATTTAATTTTTCATCTATAATTTATTTCTATTTGGTTGATTGTGGTCCCGGTATTAGGAACAATAATTAGATCAAGAAATTCAGTAGCCTTCATTAAAAGCATGGGGAAAATGTGTAAAGAAAAAGAGAGCTAGCGATGTTCGTAAGGAAAGATGCCCTTGGACATATGGACTCCCTGGTCGAATCATGAATTAACTTGCAAGATATAAAATGAAACTAAACACACTTATTTTAGGTCATTTTTTTAATCAAAGCTTGAGTTCAAAGTGGATTTTAACTAAAAACATTCATAGGGTTAAGTCAAATCCTGACATTCCATTAGCACAGATGCAAGAACAACTTATGGGTAAGTTTAAGGGAGTGTAAAAATATAGATCGTACATAGAAGTAGATAGTCCTTTGGGATGATACAGATGAATTTTAAAGAATAATATATAACTACATTATAGAATTGAAGTGGAGAAACTCAAGGACAATAGTGGTGATTTAAGGGGATGCGGTTGATTGCGATAGATGTATGTTTGCTTGGGATCATGAAAAAATACCTTTTGGGTCCTTATTGAGATGAATGTGTATCAGTTTTGTTATATGGAAACATGTCAACAAATGATATTAATTGTGACCCCAAATAATAATTTGGCACACATACAATGTATATGGGTAAAAGCACATACATAGGAGGACATGATATTATAGTGGTTCACCAATTTGCCTACGTCTACCGACAACTCGGATCAATTCACTATTTTAAACGGGTTATAAAATAAGGCTCTCACAAGTACATTCGCAAATGAAAAATACCATCTATTTTTCTACACAAAAGTGTACACCCTGTTTGTTAACTCTCTACTCGGTCGTGTTTTTGGTGTGTTAGGTTTATACTACCAAATCCATTTATATAGTGTTAATGATGAGATAAAATCACCCAATTTGTGGATCAAATTAGGGAGGAATCTTGCAATCAACCAAAAGTCCACCGAAAGAATAGCTGAAAAGCTTTCATCTTTACAACTTTTCAACAATTCCACCTTGACAAAAATTTTACAGGTCACCCAATCAAACTTTTATGAACCAAATAATCCAAGTAGCCTCAAATACGCCCGAAAATGCTTGATGATACCAAAAATGGTATCACCAAGTCAAGTTGTAGGAGAGCTCAAAACCAAAAAACAATGGATTATGATATATATAAATAAGTAGACAGAAAGAGATGAGACAAAGTAGAAGATGATACCAAATATAAGTGGTTCAACCTATAAACTACCTACGTCCACTGTGTGAGTGTGTGAAATCCACTAAATCTGGGCTCTAATAGTCCTGGGATACAAGCAATCAAGCTTTCTCTGTCTAAGATGTAAATTTAGCAGAGTTTCAGTATGGTTTCCAATTTGTAATCCTTTACAATGATGTAGAAGAGAAGTATTTATATGGATGGGGTGGCATCATACGTACCCCAGTCATTCATGAGGCATGCACAACACTAAGCATCTAATGACCTAGTGCCATCTGTCTTCTGTGTATATAAGTAATGATTAAGATATATTCTCCACATGTGTGAATGATGTTGTTGTAACAGTTTTGTCCACGTGGGGTTCATAACCCACACATACTCTCCCATGTGTGCTCTATTCCACGCGCCCTATAAGACGACAATCATCTCTAAATGGGTTGAGGTGTCAGCCTATCCAAGTATAAGGCCACTGATGTATCACTGGAGTACATGTTATTAATTGCCTAGTGTAGTCTCGGCTGACTTGCAATAGGCTAAGACGAGAGATGGAACAAGTTGATACAATCTTGACTGCTTGATATAGACAAGGCAAGGCGTTAGGCCCATAAATGTAGTATATGGTCTCAAACTAGTTCTAGACAAGGCTAAGACATTTTTTGTGCGATAGATCAATGGAGCACATTTTATGAAGTCAGTTTGAGCCGATATTGCTATCTTAAGCTGAGATGAGGTATTGTATGGGAATATCAATCACCCCTCGACCTTAGTCTTTTATGAAGAGAGGAGGTCGAGGGATAAATGTCTGAAGTTTGATGTTGAAGTGATGTCTCTAAGGTGGAATTAGTAGAGTGACATTTGGCATCCAGTCTGTGGCTCAGCGTGATACCCTAGAAATGGCGGCAGCGTGCGTTATTTGGGAATTATGACCCAATGATGGGGCTTTAGCATTCTTGCTTCATCATTTGGAGGTATCAAAATAATTAAAACCCCAATTTGTCTTTCTTCTCCAACTGGCGCCATATCTTTCTCTCTCTAAAATCCAAACTTTCCAGAAATCCTCTCTCTCTTCCACTAAAATGTTCTTCGATCGTTCCTAGGGTCTTTCAATCAATATAACCCCCAGGTAGTCCATTCTCTCTTCCTTTGTTCATCTTTTCCATTACTTTTAGATAGTTTTTACTGCATTTTATTTTTTCGACGACTGTTTATACCTCCGACAACCCCCACCAGTGGATTTTAGGGTTATTTTAGCGTTAACTGTAGGCATTTTAGTGAATAAAGGTGGTTTTTAAGATTTGCCCCTCCTTTACTGGTTGTTTTAGCCACTTGGGAGTTCTCCGATAAAACTCCGGCCATCTTCACCGGCATTACTCATAGAATGCTCTTGGTTGTTCTTGAGTTGAAGCTTAAAAATATTTAGTCTTCCCTGTTTAATGTCTTGGTCAATTAGTCTAAGCAGTTTAAGTTGTTTTCCCCTTTATATACTATTTCAAGTTGAGGGTCATCCTTCTGAATGTTAAGGAAGTTGTATGAACTAGCTGATCAATTCCCACACCTTAGGTAAAGGATATTTAAAGAGATCTTCCATTACGAGATCAAAGTTGAGGCCAGGCGCCAGGCCGAGGCCTTTCCTTTACATGTCATATTTCCACCTCCTTTGGTTGTTATCCATCCTCCGATAATTGAGAGATGAGAGGATCCTTTGCCATATCATCCCCCTGTATCTGCAGGATGAGACGAACCTTCTGTCACTTATCCTCCTACTGTCGTTGTAAGTGAATCAAGCATGAGTGATGGCTCATATTTGCATGATGATTTTGTAGACATCTCACCTTTAAAAGGACATAACCCTTCATCATATAGGGTTTCGGCCCCTTCCGACTCTTAAAAATATGCTATGAGCGTACTTGTCTCTCGTATAGCCGAGGCTGGGGCCACCAGGTGTAATGAGGTGGAGTTGTCCTCTGATGAGTCAGCCTTATCGAGGCTGAGAGTTACTGTCGCTCAACCCCCAATCCAAATAGTTGTCCCTGTTACTTCCATGACAGATGGTGAATTTCAAGAGATATTCCCAACTGGAGAACTGACCCCTAAAATTGTAGACTCGGGAGATAAGGTCGATGAACCACTAAATACCTCCGTTGCCTAAATATTTGAAAGTACCATGACTGAGGTCGACCTCTTATACTGGAGGCACTTGCACGACATAAGTTTTGAGATCACGATGAGGGTTCTGTATGAGTTTGAGAGAGCCTTCAACAGTTATCCTGGGAAGGTAGCGGTATACGAACAAATGTTTAAATTGGGATTTTGCCTCCCCATACATCTTATAGTATGAGATGTTCTACCCACTTTGATTTAGCTCCAACCCAACTTTCCCTAAATGACTCTAGAACCTTTCTCGACTTTATAGTGTTTTGGAAGTTTTGTCATAGTATCGACATTCCAGTCGGTGTGTTCTCAACATGCTATAATGTTTCCTGCATCAAGTCTCAACCTCGCTATTATCACTTCGTGGCTAGGAAGCCGACCAAGAAGGTGATTTTTGTTAACCAAACATCCAGCCATCACTGGAAGCCGATATAGTTCTTTGTGTCTGGCTTATGGGAATCCCCTTCCAACCACGTCTCGTCTTCCTCGGAGTCGAGGGTACCCTGGTAATGGGCCAAAGTGTCAATGTTTGACAAACTTGACATCGATTTGGGTTTAGATGACCAGGCTAAATTGAGACATTAAGGGTCCAAGTGTTGTCTCATACCAACTAGATTGAGTTTCATTTTGCAGTCTATGCTCTCTTTCTACCATCTTGGAGACTGGGTCGAGAAGAGACTTCCCCTGATTCAGAAGGGAAGGGATGCTGAGAATGTTGAGCAAGGTCTGAGGAACGACCTTTAAAAAGTAAAGTCAGTTGAGAAGCTAATAAAACAAGCATTGGATAATCTAAGAGCTGATTACGAGCAGGAATTGAAGAAAATAACTTAAAATAAGCAGAAAGAGGTTGATGTCGCTGTCCAAGATGCTTTGGATGAGGTGAAGGTGCAGGCCATGGCCGAGTTCAAGGCATCTAAGGTATTTGGAGGCTATGACTTTAAATACCTTAAAAGAGTCATAAAGACATCCTGTCACTGGGCCGAGATGAAAGAGGCCGACGTTGGGA
Source organism: Sambucus nigra (assembly GCA_949130495.1). Classification (NCBI taxonomy): domain Eukaryota; kingdom Viridiplantae; phylum Streptophyta; class Magnoliopsida; order Dipsacales; family Adoxaceae; genus Sambucus; species Sambucus nigra. Next base: position 118,473,985 of record OX422219.1, on the reverse strand, counting down.
CATTGTCATCTAAGATTTTTTAGGGATTGGACTTTAACGATGAAAGTTTCACAACTGCTCTGTTAGAGATAGAGACTCCTGAGAAATCTCTGACTGAGATTACCAAGAACACCATCGTTGAGACCTCCGAGCAAGTGGTGTTGAATGCGGAAAACGTCGGTGAAAATAGGGACGAGGCTGATAATCCCACTATGCTTACCAACACCGAAGCACTTTCGGATGAGGTGAGTGCTAAATAGAGTATTTATATTGCTTGGGCAGGCACCTATGGTTAGGGGTACAATTGGTATGGGTTTTTATTGTACGTTCCGTTTTGGTCCAATAAAAAAATATTTTGGTTTCATATTATGAAATACAGAAAACCGAAAATACCAAAACCGAAAATATCGTAAGAAGTTTGGTTGGTTTTTGTTTTTAGATATAAAAAACCGATTTATCGTACTGACTTATTGTACCAAAATTATCGAATTATCATACCGAAATACTATACCAAACTTACCGCATATTACCATATTAATTACCAAATAAAAATTATATTTAAAAATATATATCTACATAATTATCATGACCCTTCATTTTTTTTTAAACTTACTATAAAATCCATAAAACCCTAAACTTATATACAACAAATCAGGTGCACATCACACACAACAAACCAAGAGTCTCTCTCTTTAAGAGGACAAGGTAACTCTTCTTCATGTTTCCATATCATTGCAAACACTGTATATATCTCTTTTTTTTCCTTATGCAAGCTTGTTCGGGTGCAATGTCCCTGTTGCGTATTTGTATTGTGTTTTTCCCAAATCAAGACAAAAGCCAAAAAAAATGATTTGTGCATTGAGAGAAAATTAAATACCACCTATGCGTTTTCCCTGTTGCCCTCCATTATACAGATCTAAATCATTTGGAATACCACCTATGCGTTTTTTCAAAATTGTGTGTTGCGTTTTTTCCAAATCAATTGTGTTTTTACCAAATCACTTCCCCCGAATACCACCTAGCCGAAATACTAGATCCTTCCAAATCAGTTGGGTTCTTCATGATTTTCATTTTATTTTCCAGTGCAATTTATATTATATTTTAGTTTTAAGTAATGCATTTAACCGATTAAATAATTTTTTAATTAACTTGAAATCATAATATCAAAATATGTACCAGATATACCGAATGCATAAACCAATTTGAAAATTTGATATTTATCGGGAAAAAACTGAATTAAAACCTTGCGTGCGTAATTTTCGGGGTATTTATTGACGCCAAAATCTTATTAGGACTTTATGCGAATTTAGGGGTATGACAACTCTTGATTTAATTAACTGTCGAAACGAGACGCATTATTAATAACTCGTCGACCCATGTAACCATTTTATACTAATTAACTCGGGTGAGGGATATTCGACGCAACCTATAGTTTTTATCCGCTTTCATTAGTCTAGTTTAATTTTCCCTCGCCTAGGTTAATATTTCCCTTTTATACATCTTTTACTTTTTGTTGTAATTATCTTTAACACTTTTATGTAGGAATATTAAATCCTATAAAATCTAGCAACTCGTCTGTGTGGATTTTCAATACCCGGATTGGCCATTATACTCACCCGTTGAGTGTAGTCATAAGTTTAGGTTTTTATATAGAGCAGGTGAGCCGAAATCAAAATGACCGGCGCGCAGGTGACGCTCGCGCAGCAGCAAAAACCTACCTATCAAATGGCTTCGTTGCCGGGGATGAGTTTGTTTTAGAATTTATTTGATTTAGTAATTCGTAGTATTTTCTTTCTATTTGTATTATTTGCCTAACATTTTTGTTGGACTTCTACATTTGAGCGCCAAGAAATGCTTGAATTTTTTGTGCGTGCATCTACTCTGTGGAATTCGCCACTTTGAGCCATTTTTGGGGTAAGCATGTCTTATTCCAATTCTTTTGGTAATCATTATCATAATTCTCAAAATGCCCATAATCCTATAACTTTCGGTCAAAACTTAGAGTCCCAAAAAATTACAAATTCAAAATTGACTTTGGAAGAGTATAACGAAAGTTAAAACTTGGATTATTGGAATTTTGAGGATGATGATAACGATTTTGGGCCTCTAATTCCTTATAATTGGAATTTTGAAACGAATTGCAATAGTTTTCAAAATTCTTATAATAATGAGTTCGAGTTTAAGTCCAATGGTAATTTTCAAAGTTCGTATTTTCAAGAATCCGCATCTTGGCCTATGACTTTTGGCGAGGGCTTGCGTATGCTTGAGAATGAGAAAATTGAAAATTGTTATCGCGAAGAAAATCGCTGTTGGGAACATGAGTTGGATTTATTATTTCAATCTGACGACGATGTTTCTTCCGAGACTTTTGAAGTCGAGGAATGTTTTAAACCAAATGAGGACTTTGTGCCTGCTTTGGAACAAACCATTGTTGACTTGGCCCATTGCATAATAGATATTGAAAGTGAGGATGAAATGGAAGTAATATCCTTTTTTAATGAAATGATTTCTTCTTTGGCCCCCAAAGAAGAACATTTCATTGAAAATGATCTTATTTCCTTCGAAACTCAATCTTCAAGCGATGATGACTCATCTCTTGAGTTTGAATTTCTTTCCTACCCATTTTCATTCTCTGTTATCACACCATCACAAGTACCCAAGATTCAGTTTCAAACTTTAATGTTTTAAACCTTTTCACCGATGAGGAGTACTTGCTCGAGTCGTATTCCACTATCACATCTTTGCCTTTGTGTGCGCCACCTCCCATTCCAATTTCAAAATCCTTGGGAGGATAATCGAATTTTCTTGGTCCCCACATGTTTTTGTCACCCATTCAATCCAAATCCCCCATCGTCCCTAAAAAACTTTTAATTGGCGATGGTTCATTTCTTTCGCCTTACACATGCCTTCCGTTCTTCAAACGGAATTCATATTTTTCGGAAGGCATGCTTGAGAGTGAGGGTACACCGGTTATCCTCCAAAGTCAAATCATTTTCATGGTGGACCCTTAACTATTTACAGTTAGTGTGAAGCCTAAATTGTAGGTTATATATAGTTAACTTTTTATTCTTTCTTTCTTTCTTTCTTTCTTTCTTTCTTTTTTCTTTCCTTTTTAATTTAGTTCCTTGTAATTAGTTAACATTTTTGTTATTTGTTTTTGCTATGCTCAGTACTAACTTGTTTTGTAGATTCTTTGGACTTGTTCTTATGGGAATCGCTCCAATTTTGGGTAATATCGTTATTTTCCTCTCTTTAACTTGGCTTTTAATTCACATTGAGGACAATGTCAGGTTTTAAGTTAGGGGGTGTGGGATATTCTATCTATTTCTTTATTTAATCCATGTTTTTGCTCACATGTTAGTTACTAAGTATGCTTTCTTAGAAAAATTAAAATTTTTGAAAAGATTTTCTTTCTTTTTTCTCCTTTTCTGGGCATTTTGCCTTTGTTTTCGATGATAAATTTCAATAATTGCCCGATCCAATAGACGACTCAATGATGCATGTTCTCGATTTTAGAAGTTATTAGACTTTATTCCTAATCATTGATATTATGAATAACTTCTTGAATTAAACTTTCATCCCATGAGCACATGCACTTTTCTTGCTTTATTGATTTGGTTTAAGATTTTTATAACTCGGTAATCTTTTGTTGCATTGTCCATACTTACACCGAGTAAGCTTTGTACCTTTCGTCATTTGTGAGTGTATACACTATTCTTTCCTCTTTGAAAGCTTTGGATTCGTTGGTAATCTCTCTATTCTTTCATTTGATCGTTCATTAATTGAGTTCATATTTGAAATGTGTTACTTGAGCATGATTTTCATATATTATTTTAACTCGAGAATTGCGTAAACTTTAAGAAATGATCATAGGCTATCTTTGTTATATCACCCATATTAGCCTTGACCTCACCTTATATGTTTCCCTAGTCAACCCCTTTGAGCCTAAATATTAGCATTTTGATTCATAACCCAAAATCCCATAACCAACTCCAAATTGGAGTTTAAAACCATACATACACCTTCCATACCCTTGTTTGGAATGTTGCCTGGGATTGAATGATGTTTTTGTTTTGTGGTTGCAATTTAGGCATATGAGAGTGAGAAAAGTAAAGAAAAGAAAGAAGTGAAAAAGAGATGTAAAAGAGAAAGCAAAAAGCAAAAGAAAACATGAGAAAAAGAAGAAAAGAAAAAGAAAGAGGAAGTTGTGAATGTTGTATATAGTTCAATAAGTTTTGATTACTCTCCAATTGTAATATTCAATGCCTTTTATGGATTGTATTTTCCAAATTTTGATATTGCTCGCATTCTTCCCATTATTCCAAGTTTTCATCCCCGAACACCTTGAAACCGTAAATATACCTTTCATTTCGTACCTTAATCCAAAACCTACATTACAACCGTATTCAAGTCCTATGTTATCTTAGGGTGCATTTAATTTTAAAGTTAAAATAGTTTTGATAATCTGTGAAAAAACATTTTGCTCCTTTAATGAGCGGTATCTTTCATTGAGATTACAAGTTTTTATTTCCCATATAGCGTTCTTCATTTGTGACATGTGTGCGGCCTAGTTTTCATTTATATTTACTCTTTATGCCAGTATGTTTCGTGTGTTAACTCCATGTTTCGAGTGAATTCACTTGATGAGTGTAATGCCCGTGATGATTGAATATATGCTTGCTTTATTTAGTATTCGATTTATTTAAGTTTTTGCCAAATCACACTTTGCATGCGCTCACTCCCCTCCCACTTTTTAAAGTTTCAATTCTATGAGGTGCATTCTATAATGTTAATAACTACATACTTTTCATGTGAATTCATTTGTTATGCTAATAACATGTTAAAATCCTTTTTGTTATTGTTGGGCTTGTCGCAGGTTGGTTTGGTCATTATTTTGAGGAAACCATATGATGTTTGTGGGTTTCATCCCTGAAAACCCTCACGAGATGACACTTGTCCACTAGGGTAACCTAGGGGTTTAACGGCTTATTGCATACACTAAATGCAATCGAATCGCCCGCGAAAGTGGCCTTATGATTTTATACCATATTTTTGTACTTGTATCTTGATTTTGGTTTGATTGTAGTTCTTGTTGCATCCTATTTCATTGCTAGGGACTAGTAATGTGTAAGTTAGGGGGTGTGATAATACGCAAATATTGCGTATTTCATCCCTCGAGCCTACGCATTTTAGCCCCCTCGGGTATCTTATTCCTTATATTTATTCTCGTTAACCAGAAAACCTCGGATTTCTATGTTAATATGCTTTGTAGGGGTTAATTGAGATTTTATAGGTATTTGGATGCTTAAGTGTGAAGTTTATACGCAATCTGGCTAAATTTCATACGCAATCGCACGTTCAAGGGAATTTTAGTCATTTCATAGCTTGGGCACATGGCCCAACATCTACACGGAAGATGTAGTCCTCCTCGTAAGCTTCGCGTGGCCCCAAATGGTGCGCGAATCCGATTCCTAATGAATAAGTTACAGGAAATTTAGGGAAAGAGAATTACAAATGAACCAAAATAGGGGGAGAAGGCTGAGACCTGCTTGATCGATAGATCGATCAAAAGGGTCGATCAATCGATCCCTATTTGTTTCAGATATCATTGGAGACAATGGGCATGATTTTGAACCATCGATCGATCGACCCCTTGGGTTCGATTGATCGATCCCCTATTTTTAGAGATATTCTCCATTTTCTTTTCTTTTTCCTTTTCTTTTCTATTTTAATTCCAACTTACTATATAAAGGATTTTTATGTAATATTCAGGGAGTTTTCATTTTAGTCTAGTTTTAGGTTAGGGTTTGGGGGGTTTGGAGAGTTCTTCATTTCTTCTTGGTTTGATGCCCATTTGGGTTTGTAAGTTGACTATTCATCTTCCCTCTCCATTAATATCGTTTGTATTTCCTTATTTTCTTGCTTTGTAGTTAATTTACATGCTTTCATAATTAGGTTTACTTGCTTTCTAATGTAGATTTATTGCGTTTATTTACTGCATTTTTATTATGCTTTCTAGCTATTAGTACAGGTTGTGTCAGATTGAACTCACTTTGGGTTGACGTGTTGCTTTTCTTTGGTGATGGAGTTTACGGGTCTATGTCAAGTGCGTTTTCCTAGTTATTATGCCTAGGAGATTTGACGGGGTATATCATGTATGCTCCATGCTTACGACCTTGCGTGCGTAATTTCCGAGGCATTTATTGACGCCAAAATCTTGTTAGGATTTTATGCGAATTTAGGGGTGTGACAACTCTTGATTTAATTAACTGTCGAAACGAGACGCATTCTTAATAACTCGTCGACCCATGTAACTATTTTATACTAATTAACTCGGGCGAGGGATATTCGATGCAACCTATAGTTTTTATCCTCTTTCATTAGTCTAGTTTAATTTTCCCTCGCCTAGGTTAATATTTCCCTTGTATGCATCTTTTCCTTTTTATTATAATTATCTTTTACACTTTTATTTAGGAATATTAAATCCTATAAATTCTAGCAACTCGTCTCTGTGGATTTTCGATACCCGGACTTGGCCACTATACTCACTCGTTGAGTGTTGTCATAAGTTTAGGTTTTTGTATAGATCAGGTGAGCTGAATTCAAAATGACCGGCGTGCAGGTGATGCTTGGGTCGCGGCAAAAACCCTGCCTATCAGATACTTCATTACGAATGATGTTTTGTAGCTTAGAAGGATATAATGTATGGAATTCTAAAATAATTCAAACAAGAAAATAGGAGAGAACCAAAAAAAATTCATTCATAATTTGATTCTCATATACATGGACAAATGACACTAAATGAAATTGGTAAGAGACAAATGAAGCTAAAATGAAACTTTAACACAAAAATCTTAGTGATAGTATTTTTTGAGATGGTCAGCGTTCCATAGATTGGAGAATGGCTCTCCATCCAAATTTTCTAGCCGATACGTTCATGGAACCACTTTTACAATCACCCTATAAGGACCATGCCAGTTAGGATGAATCTTGTTAGGCTTCTATCAAGTCTTCTATAGAACGAGGTTTCCTACTGCCAGTGGCCGAGCCTTCACCCTATTATTATAGAACTTCATTGTCCTTTGCTGATAGGCGGATTGACGAACCTCAGTGTCCTCACTTATCTCTTCCACGAGGTCCAAATCTATTTCGCATTCTGTAACGTTCTGCTCTGGGTCATATGTTTGGACTCTTTGGGTTGGGAGACCTATCTCTGTCAGCACTATAGCCTATGACTCATAGGCTAGCATGAATGGAGTTTCCCTCGTTAGAGTCCTCTCTTTCATCCTATATGCCCATAATATGGCATGCACCTCACCAATCCACATCCCTTTGGCATCTTCCAATCTTTTATCGATTCCATCAAGAATTATTCTATTTGTAACCTTTGTCTTCCCATTTGCCTGGGGTCGGCGTCAAGTTGGAAAAAAATTGATGCTAACTTTATCATTGTACTTTTTGAGGAATATGTTCTTAAACTGCTTCCCGTTATTAGATATCAAAGTGTTAGGAAGGCTGTATCTATAGATAATGTTCTTCCAGAAAAACTAAAAGGCTTTCTTCTCCGTTATTGTGATCATCGTCTCGGCCTCTACCCACTTTGAGAAATAATCAATAGATACAATCAGATATCGATAATTGTTCACAACCCTTGGCAAGGGTCCTACCAGATCGATCCTCCAGACTGCAAATGGCCATAGGGATGTGATAGAGTTCAGGGGATGATAAGGTTGATGGGGAATGGTGGCAAACCTTTGGCATTTATCGCATTTCTTCACATATGAAGCTGCATCTTTGGTCAACGTAGGCCACCAGTATCCTTGATTGATGATGCTCTTTGCTAATGACCTTCCTCCGACGTGATTAGAGCAAGATCCCTCGTGCACATCTTTCAAAATATACTCTACCTCAAATGAGTGAACACATCTGAGTAGAGGGAGTTGGAACCCTTTCTTATACAAAATGTCTCCTATGATGGAGAACTTATCCACTTTATAACTCAGTTTCTTCTTCTCGGCTTTGTAATCGGTCAATTCTCCATCCTTGATGTAACAGACGATAGGATCTATCCAAGAATCTCCTGTATCCAAGTTTAAGCAAAATTACGCTGTACTGTCTTCCTCTTCAATGGTCGGGCGATGAAGGATCTCTACCGGCACTGTCCTTCTGATTTTTATTCTCGTGACGGAGGCCAACCTCACCAAAGCATCGGCTCAATTGTTGTCCAGTCGAGATATTCTATTCAACTTCACTTATTTGAAATGATTCAATGCTGCCTTTTCCCTTATAAGGTATTTGTCCATTCTATCATCGTTGCCCTCATATACTCCCAAAATTTAATTCACAACTAACCTGGAGTCACTATGGACCAGGAGTTGGATGACGTTCAATGCTCGGGCAAGGGAGAGGCCTACTAGAAGGGCATTATATTTTGACTCGTTATTTGAGGCTTTAAAGTTGAACCTCAAGGCATACTCAATATTGGTCCCATCTGGGGCCGACGCAATCAAACTTTCTCCACTTCTGGCCTCACACGAAGAGCCATTAACAAATAAGTTCCATACAGTACCATCTTTTGAAAAATTACCCTCTTCTAGGGTCCCATTCTTGAAGAGGTAACTATCTTTCTCATTCTTAAACACCTTACCTCTTGCTGTAATCGGCTCGAACTCAGTCGGGGAAAGACATTTACTTCCTTTCGATTCACAAGATAAAATCTCAGTCTCTTCTGTATCGGTCTCGTCCCATGTGAACTCGGTTATGAAATAAGCTAGGTCCTGCCCCTTGATGGTCGTTCTTGGCTAGTAAATGATATCAAACTCCCCTAACTCAATTACCCATGCCATCAACCTACCCGATTTCTCTGTTTTATGGATGACCTGTCTGAGGGGAGAGTCAGTGAGGATAACCATGGTATGTTCTACGAAGTACGACTTCATCTTTCTTAAGGCATGGATTAAAGCATAGACCTACTTCTCCATTTTGGGATATCTCTACCCGGCCCCTAGAGGGACTTACTGTCAAAATACACTGGCTTCTGTACTCCATCTTCATCTCTGACTATGGCAAAACTAATGGCTGATTCCGACACTGCTAAATAGAAATACAACTTCTCTCCTCGGACTGGTCTTGATAGTAGGAGTGGGGAACCGAGATCGATTTTTAACTCTTGAAAGGCCTTATCACACTCCTCATTCAACTCAAAATCTTTTCTGAACACTTTAAAAATGGAAGGCATTTATCAGTAGCTCTAGACACAAACTTGTTCAATGCTACCACTTGTTCAGTTAGCCTCTGCACATCTTTTATTGTTGTTAGAGTCAACTAAAGCTTTGATCTTCTCAGGGTTAGCCTCAATTCCCCTCTAGTTCATAATAAAGCCCAAGAACTTGACTTCCCCTATGCCAAAATCACACTTGGCGGGGTTGAGTTTCATCATAAATTCATCCATAGTATCAAAAGTTCTCTTAAGGTTGGCCACATGAGTGTCAAACTTGAGACTCTTCGTCAACATATCATCTACGTACACCTACATTGCCTTCCTGATCGGCTCTTTAAACATCTTATTGACTAATCTCTGATACGTTGCCCCGGAGTTCATCAGGCCAAAGGGCATGAACTTGTAACAATAGGTCCCCATGCCTGTTATGAAATATGTCTTCTCACCATCTGCCGAATACATGAAAATTTGATTATAGTCTAATTCGGTGTCCATAAAGCTCATTAATTTATGGTCTGTTGTGGCATCAACCATCTCATCATTTCTCCGCACGGGAAAGCTATCCTTGGGGAAGGCTTCGTTTAGGTATATAAATTCGACACACATCCTCCACTTATCATTGGTCTTGGGGACGATAACAACATTCACCATCCATTCAGGGTAAATTACGTCCCTAATGAAGTTGTACTTTTCTAAATTCTTCACCTCTTCTTGGATGACATCATACTTTTCCCAGTAGTGTACTCTCCTTTTCTATCTTATCGGCCTTGCATCATTGGCCACATTGAGCTTATGAGAGAGGACCTTCAGATCAATGTCTGGCATATCCTGATGGCTCCAAGCAAAGATACTCTACCTCTTTTTCAATAGTCTAATCGACTCTTTTTTTATTTCTTTCTTCAAGGCTTAACCAATTTGGACATTTTTTCCCAGCTCGTCCTCGTTGAGGACGATGGATTCTACCTCCTCATCAGCTTCACCCTTCTTTAACTAAAACTCATCTCTGGGATCCAGGGTATCAATGTTGTACATTGTAGTAGCCCTTTTATATGCCTTCTTCTCCTCGTCCGAGTTGAAGTATCATTTGCGTGCCTCAACTTGGTCACCCTGCACTTCCCCTACTCCATATGGAGTTGAGAATTTAATCATTTGAATGAACGATTGAGGGCACGACCTCAAACTCCTTGAGGGATGCCCTTCCAAGAATTGTATTGTAGGAGAAGTAGACATTTTCATCCATAATGAAGAAAATAATCTTCTTCGTGAGACATTTCGGCCAACAGTTTCCTATTCCGACTTCCATTTCATATATCCCCAAAGGGTGTACTTTCTCTCCACTGAACTCGATGAGGGGTTAATACGGGCCCAGCCTATTTTTTCTTAGCCCCAGACCCTTGTAGAAGTACAATAACATTAAATTGGCTGATCTTCCTCCGTCAACCAATATTCCGGGAACCTCATATCCGTGCACAAGGGTTGTAATCACCAATGGGTCATCATAAGGGGTTAAGATCACCTTAAACTCCAGCCTAGATAAACCAGCAATTAAAGTATATATATCAACCTTAGTTTTTTTACGTTCTTAGGCTCAATGGACGTCGAGTGAACTTCCTTAGGTTTTAGGGAAAGATCTTTTGCCTCTGCCACGTGAGCCTTTTTGTCAGCGATCTATTTTCTTCCTCCATCGAGTCCTCCATAAATCATCTTGACTCTGAGAGAGATCATGTTCAACTGACCTTTTGGATCAGTGATCAGAGGTGGCAAGTGTGGGTCGACCTCATCATCGTCGTCTGAGCCATCATCGTCTAGGTTGTTTGGATCATCAGGGTTTCACTTGTCGTTCATCCTCTTTCAAGTGTCATCTCGACCACCCATTGAACTGTTCCTGTCCACATACTTTCTTAGCTTTCCATCTTTCAACATTTTCTCATTTTCATCTTTGAGAGCAAAATATTTGTCGGTCAGGTGCCCATGGTCTTGGTGGAACTCACACCATAGATTCTTATTCCTCTTATGAGGAGGAGTCTTCAGTCTCTCAGGCCACCTCAGGGACCGATCATTCTTTATTTCATTCAGGATGTGCTCAAAACTGACCGTTAGAGGAGTATAGTCAGCGAACTTATTGCCCGCCGACCGTTTTTTTCCATCCTTATTCTTTTTTCTGAAACTTACTACCACTACTACTTGCTCCTTTATCGTCTTCACCTTTTGTATCCATTGCATCTTCCGCATTCATAACCCTACCGGACATATCCAGGAGTTTAGCCATGGATTTAAGAGGTTCCTCGACCAGCTTCAAGAGGAGTTTTCCTTTCTGCAACCCTCCCGTTAGGGATGTCATAGCGATATTCTCCTCGTAATATTCAATCTCCAAATTTTCTTTGTTGAATATTGCTATATATTCCCTTAAGATTTCATTACTTCCATGCTTCACGTTCAACAGGTGCGTCTTCTTCTTTTCAGGCCTCACCCCAAAGCAAAAATTATATGTATGAATTTTTCCGTTAGCTGTTTGAATTTATCAATTGAGTTTTTAGGGAGAGAAGTATGTAAGGACATAAATTTCCAATTGAGTCCCTGTATTATTTTGACTTAATTCCGTGAACAAAGCTGTGTTTGTAGTATGTCATAGGGAGAATTTTATTTTGTCACGATCTCACTTGGTCTATGATATATTGAATAAAATTGAAGACGTTGCGGCAAAGCTTCAAAGAATTAATCATGCCTGTTGATGTAAAAAATTAGATCACCTTAATTATTCAATCACAGATAAATAAAATGAACAAAGATTTTTAAAGTGGTTCAGCCTTATAAGAATGGCCTACGTCCACTGTTATGTTATTGCTGAGTGTTTGGGAATTCTCGATTATCAGTTCAATCCAGAAATTCCGGTCCCCTTTGAATGAGGATGATACAAGGTATTTATAGCCCTTAGGCTGTACATGAAAGGTTCGATACATTAAATGATATACATATGAAAGGGTAATACATTTAATGCAGCGTGTGCGTCAAGAATATAAACATTCAATGAATAGCTAAACTGTTGTCTATCTGGTAATTAATGCTACGGCCGAGATGCAGCTCGGACCACCTTAGTTGCTCGTTGATTAAGAGTTCCTCGGAGCGCTTAGAGTATCTCGGGATGATGGACTTCCTCAGGGTGTCCTCCTCGTTGCTCGGAGAGAATATGAAATGGTTAAAGGAATGAACTTCCTCGCCGCTATTGTGCCACGTAGATTGACACGTGTCTTCGTATTATTCGTCCACATCAGCATATTAATTTTGGTATCAAAAGAAGCCCCCAATGTTTCATATTTCGAACTTTGAGGAGTATGGAATTTTCTTTCTCGGTATGTAGCAATATTGAATGATCTTCCTGTTTTTAGGAGTATCGTATTTGAATTTATTTCCAGCTTCAAAGAATTCGCCTTTTTTTCGAACTTTTAAGAGCGCTTCGATCTTTGTGCCCTTTTTGTCCTTTTAGCCGCCGGAAGTTCAATAGTTTCTTTTGTGTAATCATTTCTTTCGCCGCTTCCCAAGTCAAAGTATTTAAACTTCTTTGGTAACCATACCGTCTTCTTCTTTTCCAATTTCCTGCATTCAAGCTTTCTATTCTTTCTTTCTCTCTTGTGCGTTCATCTTTTCCTTCGCTAGTTGTCAGCAGATCTTCTTCCTTCCTGTAAGATTTTCTTCCTTCTTCTTTTATTCATCATGGTTTACATTATTGAATCTCTCGAAAAATTCCGTTCTGACTTTTCCATCCCATCTTGGGTAATTTTGGAGGAGCTTTCTGAACCTCAAAATTACTTTCGTTTGGCTGAGGGACATTGGTTCCCCAGTCTTTTTATTGCTGAATGTGGTTTTTCCTTTCCACCGAACCCATTGTGTCTCGAGTTTTGTCAGTATTTTGATCTTGTCCCTGCAAAAATAGCCCCCAATTCATGGAGAATAATTAATGGGGTGCACAAATTAAATCTAACTCATGGGACTAGTATAGGGATCCCTGAAATTATGTATTGCTATAAATGGGCCACTCTAGATAATATTTATTACTTAAAAACTAGGTTTCTGAATAGGGCTCTTGTAGTTAACCTCCCTGACTCAAATAGAGATTATTTTGAACATGGGTTGGTTATTAAAAATTGGCAATATGCCCCTTTAGTTGGAGATGGAGTATACAACGGTCCCAGATGCCCCTCATATGGCAATGGGATAGGTTTATTTTTCATTTTATTTTACTTATGAAGTTATGCTTTTATCATGTTTGACAAAATGTATGACTGATATTTCATTATGTGTTTGTTTGCAGTTGATAGTAAAAGAAAAACTCCAAAAGAATCAGAGGTTAATATTAAGCATCTGAAACTTATCTGGGGTTTGCATAAGAACGTTGCAGACGAGCACATCAGGTCTGCATCATATTTGCTACAGTATAAGAGCTATACAACCTCTTATACTGCTCGCCCTGTTGAGCCTGCTTCCACTCCAGAGGATTCTTCTTCAGATTCTCATCTTCCTTTAAGTCAAAGAATGGGCAAGAAAAGAGCTCCTCCTGCTCTTTTTGATGACATTACTTCTGCTGTTGGGGATAAGAAAAGCAAAACTGATGTCCCAGAGGGGACTAAGAAGGTGGATGTTGGGCCTTCAAAAGCTATCGAGAAGCCCCCAGTGGCCTCGAGCAAGAAAGTTGCTCCTGTGGAAGTGATTACTATCTCTCCGACCAAGAGTTCTTCCTTGGTTGAAGCTGCTGAGGTCCCTTTGAGGAGATTGAGGAAATCATCCTTAGTCAATCTGGCTGAAACTACCTCCTCTTTACCTGCTGGTGGTGTTGGTGTTCCAACCATCATTCCTCCGAGTTCTGCAATGAGCTCGGTTAAAACTTGGATCATACTCGAGGTCCAAGGAATTGATGAAAAAATTTCTAGGGATATGCTGACATCCCTAGCCACTCGTCATCTTGCTTCGGTAAATTTCTCATACTCTGAATTTCCTTTCTTTCTTTGAATACTTGTCTTTTTGCACTGACTTACTGTTTTTCCCATCTTTCAGCTGGTGAACTGTTTTAATAACATCGTGAAGAAGGATGAGATAATTAAAGCCTCTAGCTCCTCGTCTGGTGTAGAGGATGCTCTGTTGGGTTTGACCCAATCCTTGAAGGAATCTCGCCAACAGTACAATGTGTACAAGACTGCTTGGGAGAAAAAGTTGTCAATAGTTGAAGCCGAGAAAGTGAAGTTGGCTGAGATCTCCAAAGGTTTGGAGAATAAAGTGAAAAGTTTGGAAATTGAGCATAAGAAATATGACAACAAGCTTAAGAATTTTGGAGAGCTTGAGGATAAACTGAAGAAGGCAGAGGAAGAATTGTCCGCCCTGCGAGATATTAAAAGTAAAAAAGAAGAATTGGACGTGAAGCTCTCCTCGGAGAAACTGAGAAGAAAAGTCGCAGTCAAAAAATCCTTCAGCGCTGGCTGGGATAAAGGATGGGATAAGGGGATTGCTGCAATGGCATCCCAAGTTCAATACGGGAAGTTGAAATACTTCCACAATGGCTGGGTAGCTGCTCTGCAGGAACTGAAGATCAAGGACGACTCTGAGCTATTCCAACTACACCTCCCTGGTCCTCCTCCACTAATTGTGGAAGAAGAAGAAGATGAGCCTGTCTCTGATGAATCTTCTATGGCCATAGGTGATCAAGTACCTGTATCTCTATCCTCTGCCAACGAGGACATTTCTTCCATGCCTCCTCCTCCTGAAAAAATTTCAACTCCTGCAGACCAAGTCGCCATTACCACCGAGCAACCGAGCTCCTCATCCCAGCCTCCTGAGAAAGTCTTGGGAGACAAGGAAAAGGTGTGAAGTTGTTCGGTATCATTTCTATCTTTCATTATTTGTAGTCAAACAATGTAATCTTTTGATGATCTAATAAAATACATCTTCGTTCCTCTTCATTGTTGATACTCTGTCTGCTTTTATTTATTAACTCCTGCCTTCTTCTTTATTAGTTTTTGGCCAGAATGGAATTGATATTGCCCCTGATACCGAGTTGATGCAACAATGCAATGGATATTATAAAGCTGGTCATACAGACTTGAGTGTATCAGAGATTGTCGACATCCTTGGCCACGATGCCTCAGAGCAAGCAGTTGAGGCTTAACGGTACTTGAAGGATCTACTTGATAGATCTGTGGCCAATAATGTGGCATACTACGAATTGATCGAGGAACTTCATTGTTCCTTAGAAGATCTTCAGAATCAACATAATGAATCAACTTCTTTGCTGCACAAGGAGTATGAAAATAGATATCAACAGCTTTCTTCTGAAACAGGCCATAAAAAGATCCTCGCTGGATATGGTGCTAGGGAAAGGACTCTAAAAGGTGAGGTTGAGGGTTGCAGGCAGATTGCTGAGTTGCTGGAACAAGAGAATAATAATTTACAGAAAAATTTGGCACAGTATGAATCTGCAGCATCATCTTCCACTGCTTTAGTACCAGTTACTGATGAAGGTTTCTCGTTCTTAGAGGTTGAAAATGCCAAATTAAGGCAAGAACTGGATAACTTAAGAAGATCTGGCGTTTCCGCCACTACTCGGGGACGAGGAAAAGGTTCTCGGGGACAAGGAAGAATTGTTCAAAATGTTGTCGAGGAGCAAAGTTCTCCAGTCGCTTCTCGGAGCCGATCAAGAGTTCTTAGTCGCAATGTTGAAGAGGCTCGCACTCAGTATACTTTGGAAACTCAAGCGTTCCAATTGAATGCCAAAGATCGTGCTCTGTCTGAAATGTCCAAGAAAAACCTATCCTTGGAAGATCAACTCACTGCGACAAAGTCTGCTTTACATTCCAAGGAACTTTTTGCCAAAAATCTTCATGAACAATTGGATAGACTAACCTTCCAATTCCATAAGCAACCTCGTGAGTTCTGGATGGGAGGTTATAGTGAGGCCCTTTGTCACTTGGATGCTCACATTGAAAATGCCAATAATGAAGGTTATAAACAGGGATGGTTGAACGCCCTTGGAGTGCTGAAGCTCGAACAGGGGCATTACTTATGGGATTATCATAGCCCAAGGTTATTAGACTTGCCCGTACCACCTTATAAATTGGATATGGCATGGATTCCAGCTCGCGCCATTCCTCGGAGATTTATTTCAAGATATCTTGGTGACTATAATCTTCATTCTCAAGTTGACATATCTCGCCCTAAGCATCTTTTGGATACACCTTCAATAATGAATGTCAGAATGCTGAAGGACTTGAATTTTATTAATTCTCCTCTTTTCCTGGAAGATCCTCCTGCTGGCGAAGAGCCTATCTTAAAAGCAAAGGGCAAGAAACCAATAGAATAGGAATATTAATGTAATAGTTAGCACATACATGTAACCTATAACTTATTTTGAATTTTTAATGAAAAACTTTCATTTTTGTTTGTAAATCTGTATTGCTATTGTCTTGTAAATATCAAACACTTTACATTTATGCATATGTATCTGTTAAAAAGATAACAATATTGTGCTGTTCATCGACCAACTTAGTAATAAAAAGTTACAAGTATTAGAAATGTTGCTCGATCACTTAATAATAAAGTAATGAGTATAAAAATGTTTAAAAATTTGCCAACCAACCAAGGTTGTTAAATTGCGTTCGCCGACCAAGTATAATTAGTGATAGTTTATCCCCGACCAACTATACTTGGTAAATTTTTGACTTTATACAATGTACCCGACCAACCGAGGTCAATAAATTCTTCTTGTCGACTAACTATAGTTGGTAGTTTTTTATTCCCGACCAACCATACTTGGTGTATTTTGTAATATTTTGCTCTTCAAAGAACTTTTTGTAATAATCTTACCTCCCGACCAACATAAGTTGGAATGTGAGAGTATATTTTCAAATCCAATCAACCAAAATTGGCGTTTGTGATAGTTTTGTCCACCAGTTATCTTACCAACCGTAGTTGATCACGCTAATATCACCTCCTAACCAAAGGAGTATTTTTTTGGTTCTTTCGAACTGTCCACTAGTTATCTTACCAACCGTAGTTGATCACGCTAGTGTCACCTCCTAACCAAAGGAGTGTTTTTTTTGGTTCTTTCGAACTGTCCAATAGTTATCTTACCAACCGTAGTTGATCACGCTAGTGTCACCTCCTAACCAAAGGAGTATTTTTTTTTGGTTCTTTCGAACTGTCCACTAGTTATCTTACCAACCGTAGTTGATCACGTTAGTGTCACCTCCTAACCAAAGGAGTATTTTTGGTTCTTTCGAACTATAAGCGTAGTGTATTACACTAGTAAAACTAGTATTCCCCGAAAAACTTTCAACAGAAGGAAAATGGTGAAACATCCTCATTTTATTCATAATGAAGCAAATGCTTTACATTTTACATTACTGATAATACTTGCGCAGGTGTTCAGCATTCCATGCATTCTTAAATTCCTCTCCCTCTAGAGTTGCTATTCTGTAAGTTCCTGGTCGAACAACTTCTGTAACTCGGTAAGGTCCATGCCAGTTTGCTTCCAGCTTATTATGCTTCTGAATGACTTTCTTTAGCACATAATCCCCTTCCTTTAAATCACATTTCTTCACCCTCTTGTTGTAGAACAGAGCTGTACGTTGTTGGTAAGCAGCATTCCTAATGGCTGCCTCTTCTCTAACCTCCTCGAGCATATTCAAATCCAGTCTTCTCATCAAGTCCCTGACTGGGGAATTGAAATTCAGCACTCTGTGTGTTGGGAGACCTAACTCAGCAGGTATTATAGCCTCACTTCCAAATGCCAGCATATATGGTGATTCTCCAGTCGCTGCTCGGGGAGTTGTTCGGTAAGCCCACAATACTGATTGTAGCTCGTTAATCCAGTTAGCTTTAGCTTCACTTAACCTTTTCTTCAAACCATTTAGCAGTGTTCTATTCGTCACTTCAGTCTGTCCATTGCTTTGAGGATGGCCTGGTGCTGAATGGACCTTCAAAATGTTCGACTGATGATAATAAGCAGCAAATTCTTCGTTATCAAATTGGGTTCCATGGTCTGTGATGAAGGCATGAGGGAGACCATATCGACAGATGATATTCTTCCAAACGAACTGGTATACCTTCTCGTATGTCATGTCGATGAGGGGTTCAGCTTCTACCCACTTAGTAAAATAGTCTACTGCGACGACGAGGTACTTAAATCTTCCTCGGGTGATCGGCAATGGTCCCACCAAATCAATTCCCCACATGGCGAATGGCCAAGGGGAAGTTATTGGTGTCAACAATGCTTGTGGAGTTCGTCGGATAGAGGAAAAACGTTGGCACTTGTCACATTTCTTAGCATAGGCTATACAATCAGCCCTCATCGTTGGCCAATAGTATCCTTGAGTCATTACCCTTTGTAAAAGCGTTCGACCTGCTACATGAGCTCCACAAGACCCTTCATGGATTTCTTCAATCAATTCTTTCACCTCGAAAGGGATGTACACATCTCTGCAAACCTGCCATAATTCCTCGTCTATACAAAATACCATTAGTTAACACATACCGAGCAGCTTTATACTTCAGTTTCTTGGCAGTGAGCTTGTCCTCCAGCAATCCTCCCTCTTCAATATATGTCCTGATGGGATCCATCCAAGATGGTCCTAAATCAAGGGTTATTACATTCATTGTCAGGTCTTCATCTATGCTCCGACCTTCTAATACTTCAATCGGTATGGTTCTTCGCAACTCGGTACGAGTAGCTGATGCTAGTCGGGTCAGTGCGTCTGCTTGTACATTCTCCATCCTCGGTATTCTCACCAACCGAATGGCATCAAATTCTGTCAACAACTTCATCACCTTTGCGTGATATTTGATCATTAACTCTCCTTTAACCGTATATATTCCCGTCATCTGATTCACAATTAGTTGAGAATCACTGAATACCATCACTTGTTGTGCTTCCATAACTTTTGCTAAGTTTAACCCCGCTATCATGGCTTCATACTCAGCTTCATTATTAGAGGCTTTGAATTGGAATCGTAAAGCATATTCCATATCAATCTCATCTGGGGTGCTTAAAATAATTCCTGCGCCGCAACCTGCTATGCAAGATGAGCCATCCACATATAATCTCCATATGGGTAACCCATCTTCAAATTCCTTATCTGACAGGGTTCCTCGGTGAAATATTTATTGCTTCTTTTCATCCTCCCCTGGCACTTTTCGCTCCTTATTGACCATCTCTTCTCGTTCTTCAACCATCCGGGGCTGGTTTGAATTTGAAGTTGATGATCCTTCTACATCCACAAGCCTTTTTACCAACCGGAGTTGGTCTGGACTTATGTCTGTTGATCCTGTAACATCCATAGGTTGGTCAGCGAGCAGCTTTTATTCCTCGGGGGTATCAGGATATGTAAATTCTGCTATAAAATCTGCTACAGCTTGCCCTTTCAATGATGATCTGGGCTCATACACAATATCATATTCACCGAGTTCTACTACCCAGTACATCAGTCTTCCTGACTTTTCTGGCTTATGAAGGGCTTGTCTCAATGGCATATCGGTATAAACGACGATGGTATGGGCCTGGAAGTATGGACTCATTCTTCTACTTGCTTTAATTAATGCCAATGCTAATTTTTCCAGCTTTGGGTACCTGATTTCTGCACCTCGGAAAGCCTTACTTGTGTAATAAATTGGTTCCTGGACTCTATTCTCCAATCTGATCAATGCTGAACTGACTGCATTTTCTGATACTGCCAGATACAAATACAACTTCTCTCCTGTTATTGGTCTGGACAACAATGTAGGTGCTCCCAAATACTTTTTCAAGTCTTGAAAGGCCTTCTCACATTCATCAGTCCACTCAAAAGTTTTTCGAAGTGTTTTGAAGAATGGGAGGCATTTGTCAGTTGCCCGAGACACAAATCTGTTGAGCGCTGCAACTCGTCCTGTAAGACTCTGCACTTCTTTCTTTGTTGTTGGAGATCACAACCCTAAAAGAGCTTTGATCTTGTCTAGATTTGCTTCAATGCCTCGCTGGTTGACAATGTATCCGAGAAACATTCCTTCTCGTACTCCAAATGTGCACTTCGTCGGGTTGAGCTTCATGTGTTATTTATCCAGCTGATCAAATGTCTGAGCTAAGTCAACTAGATGATCTGCAGCTTTCTTGATTTTTGTCAGCATATCATCGACATAGACTTCCATGTTGCAACTGATTTGTTCGGTGAAAACCTTGTTCATCAGTCGATGGTATGTTGCTCCTGCATTTTTCAAACCAAAAGGCATAACATTATAGCAATAAGTTCCCCTAGGGGTAATAAAAGAAGTACTTTCCCTGTCTTCAGGTTTCATCTTGATCTGGTTGTAACCAGAATACGCATCCATGAAGCTGAGCAGCTCATGTCCCGAGGTAGCATCCACTAGTTGGTCAATTGTGGGCAATGGAAAATGATCCTTCGGGCAGGCCTTGTTAAGATCAGTGAAATCAACACACATTCTCCATTTGTTGTTTTTCTTCTTTACCATCACCACATTCGCCAACCAGTCCGGGTACTTCACATCTTCAATGAATTGGGCTTTTTGGAGCTTGTCGACCTCCTCTTGAATAGCTTGATTCTTCTTGGGGCTAAATACCATTCTTCTCTGCTTTACGGGCTTGATCTCCTTATTCACATTGAGTTCGTGACATAAGAAGTTTGGATCTATTCCTGGCATGTCCTCATGACTCCATGCGAAAGTTTTCTTCCTGTTTCTCAAGAACATTATCAACTCTTGTTTTATTGAAGCATCCAACGACGAACCTATCTGGGTTACTCGTTCAGGGTGCTCCTCGTCCAGAATAACATTTTCTGTAGATTCTACCACCTGTCCTTTTACAAGTTGGGATTCGTCCCTTGGATCAAAAGTTTCAATTTATGTACCTTCCTCTACCTGGTAGGTAATAGTTTTTTTCCTTGATTCCTCAAACTCCTCTTGCTCAGCAGACGAATAATAGCATTCCTGAGCTACTTTTTGATCACCTTTTACAACTCCTACTCCGAAGTTTGTTGGGAATTTTAAGCATTGATGTACTGTAGATGGAACTGCTTCGAACTTCTTCAAACCAACTCTTCCCATGATGATGTTGTAGGCTGACTGCACATTCTTATCCATCATGAAGAAGCATATTCTTTCTATTCGACAAGCGGGCCAAGTTCCAATGAATATGTCCAACTTGATCGTCCCAAGTGGAAAAACTTTCTCGCCAGCAAAACCCAGAAGGGGTCTGTGATAAGGTTCCAATTGAGATAATTTCAAATTCAAGCTATCAAAATATGAATAGTACATGATGTCTGCCGAACTACCATTGTCCACCAACACCCTTGAAATCACCACATCTTTCATCCTCATTTTGATCACCAAGGGATCGTCGTGAGGGTAAAGAACACCTGCCAGATCGTTTTTTGAAAAACCAATAACCATCTTTTCTTTATTTACCTTCCTCGGACGATCTTCCTCGGCAAGATTTATTCGTTGAATATATGAGCAGGCTTGGGCCTCTCCGAGACCTTTCTTTCTGCAGTAAGGTCTCCCCCTCCAGCATCTCCTCCTGTTATAACATTACAATCAATTGACCCAAAACGTATGGAAAATACCTCTCGTTCAGGATGTCTTGGCTTCTTTGGAATATCGGGGTCTTCATCTAGATCATCTTCATGATTTCTTTACTTTTTCTCCTCCATCCGACGAGGAGATCTGGAACGATCTCTGGTTCTATCATCATTTTTCCTTTCACCTCTGCGATCTACATACTTTGACAACTTTCCTCTTCGGATGAGCGTTTCAATCTCGTTCTGAAGGGCTATGCAATTTTTGGTCGTATGGCCATGATATTTATGGAACTCGCAATATTTGGCCCTATTCCTCAGATCAGGATTGGTCCTTAGTTTATCTGGCCACTTGAATTCTTTGTTATTCTTGATTTCTTCTAAAACATGATTAATACCCATCTTCAATGGAGTATAATTATCGTATTTCTTCAGGACTTCCCATGACGTCCTATTATTCTTGGAGTGTTTGTCACCACCATTACCTTTTTGCTCTTTCTTCTTAGATTTGTCAACCCCCACCTTGGTTTCTTTATCCATATTCTTCTTCGCAGCCATAGCCTCCTCGGCATTCATGATTTTGGCCGCTTTTGCCATCAACTCCGACATAGTTTTAGGTGGATCTTTGGCCAAAGTATAATATAACTTGTTAGGCAACAATCCACTCATCAAAGCAGTGATCGCTGTCTTTTCTTCGTAATCTATGACTTCCAACTTCTCGTTATTGAAACGAGTTATATAATCTCTAGTACTTTCACCAGACTTTTGTCTAACACTTAACAAGTGTGCTACTCGTTTTACTGGCTTTGCTCCAAGACAGAAATTGCCAATAAACAACTCGGCTAACTGAATAAAAGTCGAAATCTTACCCCAAGGAAGATTATTGTACCATATCTGTGCAGATCCGGTAAGAGTTCCCGAAAACGCTCTACACCTCATTTCGTCGGGGACAGCATATATGTCGGCAGCAGCTTGGTATTGCTCTATATGAAGAACAGGATCTGTCTTTCCATCATATTTAGGTGTCACTACAGGTGCTTTAAATTTCGACGGTGTAGGAAAATTGACAATGGCTTGCACAAAAGGTGTCCCTTGAACAAAAGTTCTCTATAAGGGATTCCTTTCTTTAACCATTTCTCCAAGTCTATCCTCCAATCATTGAATGGAACCCTTCCATGCTTCATTTCCTTCCTCGGGCTGCTTAGTCCGAGCAATTGATTGTTCTGACGTAGCTTCCTGAGATCTATCTCGACGAGTAACTGGTCTTGATTGCGCTGATCCTTCTCTCAAACCTGATGGTGGTCGAAAGCTTCTCGATGGGGCTCTAGGTGGACTCATATTTCTCCTTGGTCCTAACCGACTGAAAAGAGATGCTCTGCTTAATCTTTCCAGGGCGCTAGTTCTCTCCGGAGAGAGGGTGATATGTTGATCTGTATCCATAGCTCGTATCGATGAAGTTCGCCTAGGTTGATAAGAAAAATCATTAGATTCTTCATTACGATATGACTCAGTACGCCTGGATCGCGATTGACCACGATCACTCCTTTGCCTTGAATGGGTAGGTGCACCACCGTGAAGAGTTTGAATGAGTTGCCTCATTATTTCTTGCATGGCGGTTTGTCCTTCAGCCAAATTTGTCATAATTCCAGCCATATCTGGAGGTGCAGACGGATTCGGAGGATTTCCAACATTTCTGGCAATTCGATTACTGGATTCTGGATTATCTGCCATTGATGATAAATGAATTTTTGATGAAAAACGATAGTAACAGTCGTTTCCCACAGACGGCGCCAATCTGTTGATGTAAAAAATTAGATCACCCTAATTATTCAATCACAGATAAATAAAATGAACAATGATTTTTAAAGTGGTTCAGCCTTATAAGAATGGCCTACGTCCACTGTTATGTTATTGCTGAGTGTTTGGGAATTCTCGATTATCAGTTCAATCCAGAAATTCCGGTCCCCTTTGAATGAGGATGATACAAGGTATTTATAGCCCTTAGGCTGTACATGAAAGGTTCGATACATTAAATGATATACATATGAAAGGGTAATACATTTAATGCAGCGTGTGCGTCAAGAATATAAACATTCAATGAATAGTTGAACTGTTGTCTATCAGGTAATTAATGCTACGGCCGAGATGCAGCTCGGACCGCCTTAGTTTCTCGTTGATTAAGAGTTCCTCGGAGCGCTTAGAGTATCTCGGGATGATGGACTTCCTCGGGGTGTTCTCCTCGTTGCTCGGAGAGAATATGAAATGGTTAAAGGAATGAACTTCCTCGCCGCTATTGTGCCACGTAGATTGACACGTGTCTTCGTATTATTCGTCCACATCAGCATATTAATTTTAGTATCAACAATGCCGATGTTTAATTGGTGCAAGTTTAATCGTCTTCAAAGGTAATTGCATTTTGAGATCACTCAGGTATGAATGCGTATAATTAATGGTGCTCGAAATTATTTTTATAAAAGATAAGGATGTATTTTTATAAAGAAATATTTTTTAAAATATTTTTAAAAGTGTTTTAAAGGTTTACACTTCGTTTCAATTTTGATAAACTCAAAAAAGGAGTTTGACTTTACTAGGTCTCTTTGAAGAGACGTTTTGAACTTAAAGTCAAAAAGTCAAACATCTCGCTCGAACGACATTAGATCTAGCTCGCACGAGATCCTTAAGTCGTTCGAACGACACATTTTTCGAGGCGGTGTTTAAATCCTATTTAAATAGTGTTTTCATCAGAATTTCGGAAGTGTACATTCTGGAAAACTGTTTACGAACCAGAAACTTGTTTGCACATGTTTTCTAAGGTTTAAAAGCATAAACACATCCTTAGAAGTTTGCAAAGATCTTAATTATCATTCTTATATGTTTAAGTGATCTTGCGGCACTAAAGTTATTTGTTCTACACATTGAACATCAAATAGTTTTGCGGTAAAGAAAAGAGAAGGACTTTTTATTCGACATCGTAGACGAATCAAAGCCATTCTATGGACACCGAGACATACATGGACGCGTGTGTTGTGGACATATATCGTGGAAGACGGACTTTTTGCGTGGGCACTGTGAGAGGAGTGGTTGAAGATCAGAAGAGCGTCAAGACCCGTGGGGATCGAGTCGTTGAGTGAGACTTTGTATGTCTTTGTAAAACCATATTCATAGTGATTGTCTGGCTTGGGCCATCCAAGGTTATTTACCCGTTTTGGGTTTTTTCCTCGTACATCCGGCGTTGTGAGTATTTTTTACTTTATTTTACTTGCTTTAATCACTAGATGCATGTTTAGGATTAATCAAGATAGAATTGGTTTAAAGTAAGAATTGGGTTTTTCAAAACTTGGTTTGGTGCATAATTTTCAGAGAAAAAATTATTTTTGTTTGAAACACACATATCGGGCCGCACTCACAAATTGGTATCAGAGATAGAAAACATTTTTTTTTGTTTCATGATCCCGTGTGTTTTTCAAAGATGAATTCTGCATATAATGGATTTTCTCGAACTCCTATTTTTGATGTTACTAATTACACTTATTGGAAGATGAGAATGAGATGTGCTTTAAAATCTATTTATGAGCGTGTATGGCTAGCAGTTGAGAAAGGTTGGACACCCCCTGTCACTATTATAGGTGGAGTCACTAGTTTACAGCCTGTTGAGTTATTGACCGAAATTGAACAAATAGTTGCATAATATAATTCTAAGGGTCTGCACGTTATTGCTTCACATGTCATACAGGAAGATAATAGAATTATGACTTGTGAAACTTCAAAAGAGGCTTGGGATATTTTGGCACTCACTCACGAGGGCACTAGCACGGTTAGGGCGTCAAAACTTCAAAATCTCACTACACTGTTTGAGACCATTAGGATGTTAAAGAGTGATACTTTTGATGAGTTTTATGCTAGGTTTTCCAATATTGTCAACTCGTCATTTAACCTAGGTGAGAAAATTCTGGACAACCATGTCATTAAGAAAATACTTAGGTCGTTGCCTAATAGGTTTGATGCGAAAGTGACCATTTTAAACTCCTTGGGTAGGTTAGAGTCAACGAAACTAGAAGAGATTGTAGCTGACTTACAAACCTATGAAATCGACATGATTACCTCCAAGCAAGTGCCTAAGAAAGAAAAGGGTATTGCTTTGAAAACCCGAAAGGAGGAAATTAAAGTTTCGAATTTCGATTTTGAGGATGTTGCTTTGTTGGCAAAGAAATTTAAAAAAATTATTAAGTTTCAAAATCAATCGAAAGATGCCAAGAAATTTGAAAAATTCAAGAACAATAAAGTAGATCCCACCTCTAAGGATAAGTTTGAGAAGCCTAAGAGAGATGAGTCGGATAAGTGTTTTGGGTGTGGGGGGTACGATCACAAAGTTAAGGAGTGTCCCACTAGACTTAAGAAAGAGGGCAAGCAATCCATTGTCTATAATGCCACCTTAAGTGATAGTGATCCGAAAGAGGGAGAGAGTTCTCCCATTAAGCGTAACTTTGTTGTGTTTATGGCATGTCATCTGAGCGACGACGATTCTCATGTGCATGACACTTCCGAGGAGTTTTTGAGTGTATCCCATGGTAGTGAGGGTGAAGAGAGTGACGAGGAGGGGGTAGATGTGAAAGAATTATAAAATGCGTTTAATGAGTTGTATGCCGAAACGGTGAAGTTGAAAAAGGCTAACTCAAAATTGAAATCTAAGTTGAATGAGCGTGCCATAGAAAATAATGATAGTTTGATTGAGGATCTTAGGACACGAGAGAAGAAGTTTAGGGAGAAACTAGAGTTTATGGAGAAAGAGAGAGAAAATCTTCGTGGTTTGATGGAGTCCTTGAAAAAGGAGATTTTAGAGTTTGAGGAGTCTAGGCGTTTGCTCGAGTCTAGGATACACGAGTTGGAGGGGAAATTGAGAGACTCGTATAGAGTCAAGTTTGATTTGGAGGCTAGGTCGGAGAAGATAGATAACATCCTAGGCACCATCCAAATTAAGGGATATAGGGGAGGTATAGGTTTTGATGAGAGAGTTGTTCCCATCCCCCCCGCATGTGTGAGAAACACTAGGAAGGTTAGAAAAGGTCCACATATAGGTAATCATTCCCACCACCACTACACTTACATGTTTTGTGGTAGGAAAGGTCACCTTAGGCGTTATTGTTACAACCTTAGACTAGCTCCTAGGAAGTTTAGGAATAAAGTTGCCCCGGTTCCCCAAACCCCCGTGCATCATTTTACACCTACTTGGGTTAGGAAATCGAATTTAGTGGCTTTAGGAATTAAACTTCATGATTCTCATTTAGTTGCACTTGATTCTTTCCATGCTAAATCTAAAGGATGATAGTGTTTCCATGTTTGTCATATGCTAGTTTGCTTCATGATTTATCCATTGCTAGTATTATGACATGTGTATCATTTGTATTTTAGTTTTCATTTGTTTGAGTCCTACTGAAAAAATCCAAAAAAGATTTGGTTTTTTGAGAAAGTTTTTGAAAACCCAAAAAGATTTTGCTTTTATTTGAGTCAAAATATAAAAAGCCAAAAGGATTTTCGGTTTTTGTTTTTGAGATTACATGTTTGATGTGGCATATTGGTGTGCTTGGACCCCCCCCCCCCCCCATAGTTTCATTATCCATGTGGCTAAGACATTTGGTCATTATTATCGATGCTTAGAATGATCTTAACCATTGTTTATATGGGGTTGTTTCGAAGTTGATATCCATTTTGCTTCGACTTTGTATATATGCCAACATTGCACACATGCACGAGTTTATATGGATGTTTGACTTCTCTTGCATATTTGAATTTGGTGAGGCGTTCTTATCTCCATCTTGTCATCTATGCGTAAGTAGACTTAAGGAGAAGTGTGCATGTAAGAACCATTTACCATGAGGATTTAAATTGGTAAAAATGATGAGTGATTCACGGGAAAGGGCTGCGAGAGTTCAAAAATAACTCGTCGTGAAAGCCCCCATTTAAAAGAGCCCAAAAGAAAATGCAATATGCTAAGAAAAGGGCCAATTAGTTTAGTTCATTCCAAATAAAATATGATATTATTGAGGGAGTTTGGATGGATTAAAAATTTAAACGGGTTTGCACAACTAATCCTAATGTTGAAATATTGCAATTTGACGCTATTGTTTGTAGAATCGTTAAAATTCTGGATTTGTGTGCATGTAGTATGTTTAGTTCTATAAGCTCACATTTTTATTTTCATATGGCTATGATAAAGTTTGATGATTTATCGCTATCAATTAGAGCTTCTTGATCGTTTAGATGTGTTGAAATTGTGACTCATTTGTTGTAGTTTCACGCCCATTCATTCCATGTCCATGTTTGAGCACATCGATACAATGTTTGCATGTAACTCACATTTTTAGTTTTTATGAGTTTTTGCGTCGTGTTAAAAGCCTACTGTTTTAACACTGTTTTGCTTCTGTCAGGCCCTTCCTGGAATTTTTTCACTGGGCAAAAATATAACATATTTCTGGGAAAATGTGAAAATTTGGTAGGTTGTGAGATGTCGTTCAAACGACATCCCATGTCGGACGAATGACCTGTACTCGTTCGAGTGACTTCGCATATGGTTTGAGCGAAGTCCTATCTCGTTCGAACGACAGGCTGAATTTTTCCTTCTGATTGGTTTGCAGTCCACTGGGTTAATTTGGTAAATTTTTGGTACTGCTGGAAGTTTTTTTTGGTCTGACTGGTTTATATGCAGGTTCTTTTATCTCAAATTGGTAGTTTGCATATAAGTCCATTTGTCATACCTGATTAGATTGCTATACTCTATCTGTTATTCTTGCTTTACTAGCCACTGATTTATCTTTTCTTGATCA
This sequence comes from Sambucus nigra, assembly GCA_949130495.1. Classification (NCBI taxonomy): domain Eukaryota; kingdom Viridiplantae; phylum Streptophyta; class Magnoliopsida; order Dipsacales; family Adoxaceae; genus Sambucus; species Sambucus nigra. Next base: position 118,445,420 of record OX422219.1, on the reverse strand, counting down.
TATCTAGCAGGTTGTTTCATGGTTATCTAGTGATTTCGATTCTCAAATTAGTATCCAATTGATTTAAATTGGTAAATTCTCATGCTAGATACTTGGTTTGGTTTATCTTTTCACCGGATTGTCTATTCGAGACAAAAATGGGGAGAGATGTATGTGATTTAGGGGGAGATTTGTTGAGCGTTTTTATTTATTGATATCTCGATTTACATATTGTTTGATTATATTTCCCAATTGGTATAAAAAATTGCTCACATGTTTCAAATGACTTGTTTTTATTAGAAATGTAAATTGGTATCATTTGTTCCTACATACTTCACTGGGTATTTGCTGGTATGTTTGATGTGTGTAGGTATGCTTCAGTGATCCGAGATTTCATGACTACATCACATTCAGACTGTTCATGCTCGTCGGTATTACATCTATAAGTCCGTGTCCTGTATTTTTGATTTTGGGTTTATGGGATGGGATTTAGGCATCATACAGCTTGACGACCCGGTTAGGCATTTCACTGGTTTAGTTTTGTCCCGAAATAGTCAAAAGGAGAGATATCTAAGGACATAAATTTCCAATTGAGTCCTTGTATTGTTTTGACTTAATTCTATGAACAAAATTGTGTTTGTAATATGTCATAGGGAGAATTTTGTGGACAGGTATCGTGGAAGACGTTGCGGCAAAGCTTCAAAGAAGTAATCATGCCGATGTTTAATTGGTGCAAGTTTGATCGTCTTCAAAGGTAATTACATTTCGATATCACTCAGATATGAAGGCGTATAATTAATGGTCCTCGGAATTGTTTTTATAAAAGATAAGGATGTATTTTTATAAAGAAATATATTTTAAATTGTTTTTAAAAGTGTTTCAAAGGTTTACACTTCGTTTTAATTCTGATAAGCTCAAAAAAGGAGTTTGACTTTACTGGGTCTCTTTGAAGAGACGTTTTGAACTTAAAGTCAAAAAGTCAAAAATCTCGGTCAAACGACATTAGATCTCGTGCGAACGAGATGTCTAAGTCGCTCGAATGATATCCTTAAGTCGTTCGAATGACACATTTTTCGAGGCGGTGTTTAAATCCTATTTAAACAGTGTTTTCATCAGAACTTCGGAAGTGTGCATTCTAGAAAACTGTTTACGAACCAGAAACTTGTTTGCACATGTTTGCTAAGGTTTAAAAGCATAAACACATCCTTATAAGTTTGTAAAGATCCGAGTTATCATTCTTATACGTTTAAGTGATCTTGCGGCACTAAAGTTGTTTGTTCTACACATTGAACATCTAAGGGTTTTGCGATGAAGAAAATAGAAGGACTTCTTGTTCGACATCGTAGACGAATAAAATCCATTCGGTGGACACCGAGACATACGTGGATGCATATATTGTGGACAGGTATCGTGGAAGACGGACTTTCTGCGTGGGCAAAGTGAGAGGGGTGGTTGAAGATCAAAAGAGCATCAAGAACCGTGGGGATCGAGTCGTTGAGTGAGACTTTGTCTGTCTTTGTAAAACCATATTCATAGTGATTGTCTAGCTTAGGTCGTCCGAGTTTGTTTTCCCATTTTAGGTTTTTTCCTCGTACATCTGGCGTTGTGAGTATTCTTTAATTTATTTTACTTTCTTTAATCACTAGATGCATGTTTAGGATTAATAAGGATAAAATTGGTTTAAAGTAAGAATTGTGTTTTTCACAACTTGGTTTGGTGCATAATTAAAAGTTGGATAATTTTCAGAGAAAAAAATAGTTTTGTTTGAAACACACATATCGGGCCGCACTTACAAAGTAAACCATACGTGAGAAGATCCGGTGAGTGTGCTAGAGAAGTCCCAACATCTCATATCGTTCGAGACTGAGTAGATATCTACGGCTGATTGGTATATTTCCATATAGTGGACTGGGTTAGTACTCCCATCATACTTGGGCATGACCACTGACGGCTTGAACTTAGCCGGGGTAGGGTAACTCATGATCTTTTCCTCGAAGGGGGAGCATTCATTGTATCCCCTATGTAAAGGGTCTCGGATCTTTAGAATATTCCCAATCTTATCCTCCAGCCTTTGAATAGAATCATTCCAGGGTTTCTCGGTCATATCTACAACCCCATCTAGAGCCACATTTCCTCTATCCTGTACTCTGTTATCTGGATGAACCGAGGGCTCTCTGGAAACTGTTCTCTTTCGGCTATTCACCTCTCTCTGCTCCTCGTCTCGGCCATGCGGAGGTCGGCAATCATCACGTCTGTCATTCCTTCTGTAACTAGATATACTTCTGGATCTGGAGAGGAAATTTCTCAGGTCATCTACTGCTGGGCCAAGCCTATCAAAGATTGACCCCCTGCTTAATTTGTCTAAAATTGAAGCATTTGTCCTTCACTCTCGGCTCGGACTATCGCTACGCCCTCGACTGGGATGAATGGGCTACACAGTGCCTCCAAAAATTTGATAACGCTCCCGACATCTCTTACCATCCTCTTCATCATATTGATCCTCCTCATCATTAGGGAATTATTGACCCGACTGTAATACTGCGTATTTTTATACTTTATAAATTTGGGGATTTATACTTTATAAATTTGGGGATTTATTAAATTTAATGTGAGTTATTAATTTAATATAAACCCAAAAATTAATTACTTTATAATTATTAACGTGATGTGAGTTAGTAATTATGGGAAACTTATTGAATATTACAAATGAGTAAAGTAATATAATATTGGTTCTATGAAATGTCACGAGTGAATAAAATGACAATTTTGGAAATTTAAGTCGGGACGCGCCTGTGTCGTGTCGGGACTAAATATTGATTTATAAAAGTGAATAAATTATAAGTCACCCGTATGGTCATTTCTAGGGCGTCAAAGTGTCCGTAAGGGTCGAGATAGTCAGAAAAGTGTACCCGGGGATTTAGTTTGGGTCTCGGGGCGTTTTTAGGCCTATTTAGTACCACAAGAGGGCATTTTGGACATTTTGTAATTATGGGCAATTAAACCCACAAATTTTCAAGGGTTATATCATATGTCTAAGGTTGTCTTCTAGGGTTAACACAACCAAAGACAAGTGATGGCCATAGGAGAGGGAAGGAGAGAGCTTGCGAAGGTGTTCTAGGCTGAAAATTCATCCGGTTGCACCGCCACCACCACCAACGCGTAGATCGCGCGATGAGGAGCGCAACCACACCAAATTCGTACACAAATCTGAACTCTGAAATTCCCAGGCAAGTATTTATCTTGATTATTTTCGTTAATGCATCGTTCATGTTAGTCTAGGGTGATTAGGAAGAGTTTCATAGAAGAAAACCCATGTTGGAGATAGGAAAATGGCATGTAGTAATGATATGAATGATAATTTGGAAATCCCTTTCATATGTAGAGGTTTAATCATGGATTTATAATGAATTAGAAGTAGAAATTCTGGAAAAAAGACTGATTAGAACCAAGTTAAAGAAATTCTAGGGTTTTTGAAATTGATATGAGTTTTGGCCTATTAATCCATGGTTATTAATGAAAATTCGCATGCTTTACGTAGAAGATGTATGATATGGGTTTATACTGTTTGTAGTATGAATTTTTGGGAGTTTGGGTGTGAAAAATATGGATTTGATTGAGGTTGGATTATGAAACCCGTAACTTTTAATCTGCAGAATTCGACATACCTGTTTGATCGATCGATCGAACCAGGAGTGTCGATCGATCGACACATCGATCGATCGAGCTCCTGACATCGATCGATCGACCCCTTCTGGCAGACTCGTATTTCCCCTTTTAAATAGTTGAATTAAATTTAAATGAGTAATATTCCTTAGACATCCTTATTAAAATATTTTGGGAGATAAAGAAGACAGTAGAACTTATTAATAATTATGAGACCTTTAATGTAAGACGAGATGTACATTTTTGGAATATTTACATATAAGGGATGATGGAATTATGCGTTATAGGGAGAGACGCGTAAGATAATTACGTTGGAAAAATAGATGAGGACCTACTGAATTCTACACTTGGGAGGATAGAGTCCATGGGTGTTACGTAGTAAGTTGGATTAATCCCTATATTAAAGTAAGAGACGAACCGTTATACGTGATAACTAAAGATTGATAAATAAGGATAAATATTATATCATGGGTGATGAAAGGTACCTAAAGAGATATGGTAATAGTAGTATATTTATATGACTGTGTTTATGCATATACTATATACGTGGGAAAATCATGCCCGCGCCACTTGCTATCCCTGAGGTTACCGCGCTGAGACAATCTTATCTCGATGGGACCTTTACGAGGGATATTGAGTTGTACCCAAGAAGATAGGAATCCTAGGTACAGGCTATCAAATCGATAGTCATGGTCCTAAGAGACGCGAGGGTATGTGCTGACCTCTTGGACTTGGAAACTATGCTTCGTCTCAATATTGTTTGCGTATTTGTTAATACAGTTCGAGAGTGATTCCGAACTTGTATTTCCCTTAGTACGAGTGATACGGGGATTGGATAGCAGAGTATGCCCGCACCATAATTTTTATGTGGGGTGCTGTTAGAATATATATATTATACGAGTATTTAACATATATTTAATTCTGAAATCGGTAACTTCCTACTGTTTACGGTAAGTAGATATGAATAATGATTTCAATTTGAAAATACTTGTTTTGGAAAGTATAATAGGACACTGGGAAACTTTATTAGCAAATAAGGTTTAAATGAAAACTTTGTGCTCAAATGAAATTATCCTCTTAAACAATTAAATTGTTCAGTTTTAAATCTTACGAGTAACCTAAGATAAGTTAAACCGTTGGGAAGGTTAGTGCGATAGGCGTGCACATTAGAAGAGAGGTGAGAATTTCTCAAGGGAGTGCCGCACTAATATGTTGTTGCATTGGCCTGTAAATATTTTAAATACTCGCTAAACAAATTTTAAATCATTTTCACAATCGGGCTCTGACCCGTTTCTATTTTCCTTTCTCTCTTGTATATATATGTATATATTACAGGTGCCCAGCCACAGGGGCATCTTGCATAGGATCCTTTGGAAGGAACGTGCTTCAGCTTAGGTGGGAGTTACAGGCCTCTTGCTTAGACGACCTCATTTCTTGATTCAATTTCTAGCACTATTTATTCAGTTGGGCATGTGTGGCCCTTTCCATTATTCTGTTATTTAGCAGACATTATGATTCATTTATTTTTCCAGTATTTTACTGTTTGGGATTTATTTTTGTCAGGATGTTTTCATATAAGTATTAAATGTTGGATTCAATTAGTTGAATATCTGATTATTTGGATTGTATGTTCCAGGATAGTTGTGGTGTGACTATTAAATTGTGAATTATGCAAAGTTTTAAATGTTGGTTTATTAAATAAAATTTGTAATGTAATGTATAAAATGGTTTTGACACTTAGCTTAATTATTTAGGGTGTTTAAATTGGAAAAATTATTTTCACGACAGTGATGCTAAGAATAAACCAACTGTTCACCTTGATTTTAATTTAATAAAGGAGTGATCGCTCGGTATTTAATTAGGCGGGGTGTCACAGGTGGTATCAGAGCATCAGGTTCTAGTGTCCTTAGGATCTGTACGACTTATTTCTCTTTCAGCTTAGCATTTTTGTTATAGAGCCCTATTTTAGGATTTTTGTATTCTTACTTTTATGATTACGTCTTCAGCTATTTGAGATTTGATGATAACTGTAGACTAATAAATTTCTTCATGTTTCAGATGCCTCCGAGACGTGCACCAAAGGATAGGCGTGCCCAAGTCGAGCAGCCAACAGCTCCGGCTCAGGGAACGATGAATGCTAATGAGGTAGCCGCTATTATTGCTCAGGCAGTGAATGCCGCTTTAGCGGTGGTATTGCAGGCTCCACCCCAGATTCAGGCAGTGGCGCAAGTACCTGCACATCTCCCATCTTTATGGGAGCGGGTTAGGGATGCCTTTAAGAAGGCACATCCCCCTGATTTCTCGGGTAGTTCAGATATCATCATCGTCAGCCAATGGAAGAAAGATATCCAGAGGCATATGCATATGTATGAGTGCACAGACGTGGAAAAACAGTTGTTGGCTTCCTTCAAGTTAGTGGGGGCCGCTTTGCAGTGGTGGGAATCCACCACCACCTTGGAGGAGAGGGATACTATTCCGATTCAGATATTCTGGGAGCGGTTTGACCGCAAGTACTTTCCACATGCCGTGCAGACTGAGATGAGGCAGAAGTTACTAAACTTGAAGCAGGAAAATTATACCGTTGCTGAGTATGAGGGGGAGTTCACAAGACTTCTCACCATAGTGCCAGATGAGGCACCTACTAAGGGTAAGAAGATAATGTTGTTTGTGGACGGGCTAGCTTGGAGGGTCCGTCAGCATCTTATAGGGAATTTATCTCTGAGTACCTTCACAAATGTACTCAATGCTGCCTTATTACACTGCCAGGATCACCGCTTCCATCTGCAGGGAAGCAAGCGAGCAGGAGAGTCCGGCCAGCAGGGCAGGACAGGGGGTAGTGGCACTGGTGGAGCACCAACATCCCAGGGACAGACTCGTCAGCATGAGCAGAGTTCCCATCAGAGGGACCCTGCTAACCGCTTCCGATCAGGTGATTCTAGGCAGGGATTTGGGGGTTATAGGCAGGGTCAGCAGGGCCAACCTAATCAGCAGGGCCAGCAAGGCCAACACCGACAGCAGCACGGTCAGCAGCAGGGCCAACAGCGTTTTCATCAGGGCCAACAGGGCCAGTGGCGGGGTGATAACGGCCAGCAGGGCCGTGGTCAGTAGGGTCATAGGGGAGGTAACTTCAGAGGCCGATATTTTGTGTGCGGTAAGCATGGCCATAAGCGCCAGGATTGCCCAGAGGGTGATAGGGCCCCATAACAGCAGGGTGCCCGTAATGAGCCATAGAGACCACTTTTTCTAGCCTCCCTCCCAGCACCAGCTCAGGTACCAGCCCTACCAGCCATTCCAGAAGCTCCTGTGCAGCAGGGACAGTGACAGTATGGACGTGTCTATAACGTCCACCAGGTAGCAGCTCCACAGGAACCACCCGCGATTGAGGATATGTTTCCTATCCATGGTACTATGGGTCGAGTTTTATTTGATACTGGGGCGACGCACTATTTTATAGCTACCCATTTTACGAAGGCCTTAGGGTTATTAGCCACAGCAGAGAGCACTGTGATGTGTGTAGACTCACCACTGGGAAATGGTTCACTTATTTTCTTTATATGATGAGGTGTGGGGGTAGATATTGGTAGCTTGGTATTACCTACATACATGTTAGTCTTAGATATCATGAGCATGACGTTATTATCGGTATGGATTGGCTCGCTGCTTACAGGGCCATGATAGATTGTTTTGGTGGGAGTATTATTTTTTCCATTCCGGGGCAAGAGATGTTTGTAGTGCCGATGCCTCGCCCAGAGGGAGGCTCGATCGCTCATTTGTATTACATAGAGGAGGATACCTTTAAGGAGGTTGTGATTCCCTTAGACTCGATCCCAGTTGTTTGTGAGTATTCCGATGTATTTCAGGAGATACCAGGCCTACCCCCCAGTCGTGAGATAGACTTTGTCATAAATTTATTATCGGATACTCGACCTATAGCATGCTCTCCATACCGTATGGCTCCGGCAGAGATGCGAGAGTTACGAGACCAGATAGAGCAGCTGTTAGGTCAGGGCTTCATTCGCAGGAGTACCTCACCTTGGGGCGCTCCAGTCTTGTTTGTGAAGAAGAGAGATGGTTCACTGAGGCTATGTGTGGACTACCGGGAGTTGGACAAGGTCACGATACGGAACAAGTATCCGTTGCCTCAAATCGATGATCTGTTCGACCAGATGAGGGGAGCAACTTTCTTTTCGAAGATAGATCTGAGGTCGGGGTACCATCAACTACGTATTAGGGAGCAGGATGTTTTAAAGACTGCTTTCTTGACGAGATATGGGTCCTATGAGTTCAGGGTGATGCCATTCGGACTCAAAAATGCTCCAGCCGTATTCATGGACTTGATGAACCGAGTGTTCAGAGAGTTCTTGGATCAGTTCGTCATTATTTTCATAGATGACATTCTGATATATTCACACTCCGAGGAGGATCATGCCGAGCACTTGAGGCAGGTTCTTCAGACTCTATGAGAGCATCAGCTGTATGCTAAGTACGAGAAGTGTGGATTCTGGTTGTAAGAAGTACAGTTCTTGGGCCATGTTATTTCTGAACAGTGGATAGCAGTTGACCCTAGTAAAGTGTCAGCGGTGAGGGAGTGGGGACAGCCCACGACACCGACGGAAGTGCGTAGTTTCTTGGGATTAGCTGGATACTACAGGAGATTCATTCAAGGTTTCTCCAAGATAGCGGGTCCATTGACGAACCTGACTCGCAAAGGGGTTCCATATGTTTGGTATGATGCTTGCCAATTGGCTTTTGACGAGCTGAAAGACAAGCTTACTTTAGCACCGATCCTTGCTTTACCTAAACCGAGCGTGGAGTAGCTGGTTTACACCGATGCCTCTTTACGGGGACTTGGGGGAGTACTTCAGCAGGAGGAGAAGGCTATAGCTTTTGCCTCCCGCAAGTTAAAGCCGCATGAAAAGAGTTACCCCACCCATGACCTGGAGTTAGCAGCTGTCGTTTTCGCATTGAGGATTTGGAGGCACAATTTTTTGGGAGAGAAGTTTCGCTTATTCACAGACCACAAGTCACTGCAGTACCTGTTCACTCAGCGAGAGCTGAATATGCGTCAGCGCAGATCGTTAGAGTTTGTGAAGGACTATCAGTTCGACATACAAAACCATCCGGGGAAGGCCAACGTAGTTGCTGATGCGTTGAGCCGTAGACCGGTAGACGATGTAGTGGACATCTGAAAAGAAAAGTGGAAAGAGTTGGGTCACCAGGACGCAGTAGCACGCTCTTTCGTATCTGTCATGACAGTGACACCTGAGATTGTTACGAGGGTGATACAAGCACAGACCGCAGACCCGTTTTTCTAGGAGAAAATTGTACGACTTTTAGCTGAGGGTGCTGAGTTCTATTCTGTTAGTTCTGATGGGGGTTTGAGATTTAATGGGAGATTGGTGGTCCCAGAAGGAGCAGAATTACGTCATGCAGTGATGATCCAATATCACGGGTCCCGATTTGCGGTACATCCTGGAGGAGATAAGATGTATAAGGATATGAGGCGGCAATACTGGTGGAGTGGGATGAAGAAGGACATTGCTGAGTTCGTGTCCAAGTATGCTACCTGCCAGTTGGTAAACGAGGACCATCAGAGACCGTCAGGGTTGCTTAAGCCATTAGAAATACCCGCGTGGAAGTGGGAGAGTATTTCCATGGACTTTATTACAGGGTTGCCTACATCACAGCGGGGTCACGACTCTATCTAGGTGATTGTAGACCGTTTGACCAAGCTGGCTCATTTTCTGTCGGTACGGACAGACTATACCACGGGTCAGTATGCTCAGTTGTTCATTACTGAGATTGTAAGATTACATGGGGTGCCCCTGAATATTATGTCAGATAGAGACAAGATTTTCGTGTCGCGTTTCTGGGAGAGCTTTCAAGAGGCTATGGGTACAGAGTTGAGGTTGAGTTCAGCTTATCACCCACAGACAGATGGGCAAACATAGCGTACTAATCAGATGCTTGAGGATATGCTACGCATGTGTGTCCTTGATTTTGGAGGAGGTTGGGAGCCACATCTTCCACTGGTAGAGTTCGCTTATAATAACTCTTATGAGTTCACGATTGACATGGCTCCATTCGAGGCTTTGTATGGTAGACCTTGTCGTTCCCCAACTCGTTGGCTAGAGGTGGGGGATAACAAGTTTCTAGGACCAGAGGTGATTCAGGAAACCTCTGCGAGGATTGAGATGATCAGGAGTCGCATTTGAGTAGCCCAGGACAGGCAGAAAAGCTACACCGATGCGAAACGGTTCTTCCGGGTGTTTAATGTGGGGGACCAAGTGTTACTACGTGTATCTCCTATGAAAGGAGTGATGAGGTTCGGAAAGAAAGAGAAATTGGCCCCGAGGTACGTGGGACCATTTCCCATTATCGAGAGGATTGGGCCGGTGGCATACAGGTTGGGACTACCCGAGCATTTACATCGCATCCACGATGTATTCCACGTCTTGTCATTGAGACGATACCTTAGGGATGATATGGCCCATACTCACATCGCGATAGATGAGATAGACTTACAGCCTGACAGCTCTTACGAGGATAGATCGGTGGCTATCCTAGGCCATAGCGAGAGGAGATTGAGGTCGAAGGTAGTTCCACTTGTACGGGTCCAGTGGGAGCATCATAATGTGGAGGAATCCACTTGGGAGCGCGAGGCAGATATGCGCGAGAGATATCCAGATTTATTCTTACCAGGTATGCCTTATTTTTCGAATTTCAGGACGAAATTCAGTTATTAGGGGGGGAGTATGTCATACCCCGTATTTTTATACTTTATAAATTTGGGGATTTATACTTTATAAATTTGGGGATTTATTAAATTTAATGTGAGATATTAATTTAATATAAACCCGAAAATTAATTACTTTATAATTATTAACGTGACGTGAGTTAGTAATTATGGGAAACTTGTTGAATATTACAAATGAGTAAAGTAATATCATATTGGTTCTATGAAATGTCACGAGTGAAAAAAATGACAATTTTGAAAATTTAAGTCGGGACGCGCCTGTGTCGTGTCGGGACTAAATATTGATTTATAAAAGTGAATAAAATATAAGTCACCCGTATGGTCATTTCGAATGCGTCAAAGTGTCCGAAAGGGACGAGATAGTCAGAAAAGTGTACCCGGGGGTTTAGTTTGGGTCTCGGGGGGTTTTTAGGCCTATTTAGTACCCCGGGAGGGCATTTTGGACATTTTGTAATTTTTGGCAATTAAACCCACGAATTTTTAAGGGTTATATCATATGTCTAAGGTTGTCTTCTAGGGTTAACACAACCAAAGACAAGTGACGGCCATAGGAGAGGGAAGGAGAGAGCTTGCCAAGGTGTTCTAGGCCGAAAATTCATTCGGTTGCACCGCCACCACCACCAACGCGTAGATCGCGCGACGGGGAACGCAACCATCCCAAATTCGTCCACAAATCTGAACTCTGAAATTCCTAGGCAAGTATTTATCTTGCTTATTTTCGTTAATGCATCGTTCATGTTAGTCTAGGGTGATTAGGATGAGTTTCATAGAAGAAAACCCATGTTGGAGATAGGAAAATGGCATGTAGTAATGATATGAATGATAATATGGAAATCCCTTTCATATGTAGAGGTTTAATCATGGATTTATAATGAATTAGAAGTAGAACTTCTGGAAAAAAGAATGATTAGAACCAATTTAAAGAAATTCTAGGGTTTTTGAAATTGATATGAGTTTTAGCCTATTAATCCATGGTTATTACTGAAAATTCGCATGCTTTACGTAGAAGATGTATGATATGGGTTTATATTGTTCGTAGTATGATTTTTTAGGAGTTTGGGTGTGAAAAATCTGGATTTGATTGAGGTTGGATTATGAAACCCGTAACTGTTAATCTGCAGAATTAGACATACCTGTTTGATCGATCGATCGAACCAGGAGTGTCGATCGATCGACGTCGATCGATCGACCCCTTCTGGCAGACTCGTATTTCCCCTTTTAAATAGTTGAATTAAATTTAAATGAGTAATATTCCTTAGACATCCTTATTAAAATATTTTGGGAGATAAAGAAGACAGTAGAACTTATTAATAATTATGAGACCTTTAATGTAAGACGAGATGTACATTTTTGGAATATTTACATATAAGGGATGATGGAATTATGCGTTATAGGGAGAGACGCGTAAGATAATTACGTTGGAAAAATAGATGAGGACCTACTGAATTCTACACTTGGGAGGATAGAGTCCATGGGTGTTACGTAGTAAGTTGGATTAATCCCTCAATTAAAGTAAGAGACGAACCGTTATACGTGATAACCAAAGATTGAGAAATAAGGATAAATATTATATCATGGGTGATGAAAGGTACCTAAAGAGATATGGTAATAGTAGTATATTTATATGGCTGTGTTTATGCATATACTATATACGTGTGAAAATCATGCCCGCGCTACTTGCTATCCCTGAGGTTACCGCGCTGGGACAATCTTATCTCGATGGGACCTTTACGAGGGATATTGAGTTGTACCCAAGAAGATAGGAATCCTAGGTACAGGCTATCAAATCGATAGTCATGGTCCTAAGAGACGCGAGGGTATGTGCTGAGCTCTTGGACTTGGAAACTATGCTTCGCCTCAATATTGTTTGTGTATTTGTTAATACAGTTCGAGAGTGATTCCGAATTTGTATTTTCCTTAGTACGAGTGATACGGGGATTGGATAGCAGAGTATGCCCGCACCATAATTTTTATGTGGGGTGCTGTTAGAATATATATATTATACGAGTATTTAACATATATTTAATTCTGAAATCGGTAACTTCCTACTGTTTATGGTAAGAAGATATGAATAATGATTTCAATTTGAAAATACTTGTTTTGGAAAGTATAATAGGACACTGGGAAACTTTATTAGCAAATAAGGTTTAAATGAGAACTTTGTGCTCAAATGAAATTATCCTCTTAAACAATTAAATTGTTCAGTTTTAAATCTTACGAGTAACCTAAGATAAGTTAAACCGTTGGGAAGGTTAGTGCGATAGGCATGCACATTAGAAGAGAGGTGAGAATTTCTCAAGGGAGTGCCGCACTAATATGTTGTTGCATTGGCCTGTAAACATTTTAAATACTTGCTAAACAAATTTTAAATTATTTTCACTATCGGGCTCTGACCCGTTTCTATTTTCCTTTCTCTCTTGTATATATATGCATATATTACAGGTGCCCAGCCACAGGGGAGTCTTGCATAGGATCCTTTGGAAGGAACGTGCTGCAGCTTAGGTGGGAGTTGCAGGGCTCTTGCTTAGACGACCTCATTTCTTGATTCCATTTATAGCACTATTTATTCAGTTGGGCATGTGTCGCCCTTTCCATTATTCAGTTATTTAGAAGACATTATGATTCATTTATTTTTCCAGTATTTTACTCTTTGGGATTTGTTTTTGTCAGGATGTTTTCATTTAAGTATTAAATGTTGGATTCAATTAGTTGAATATCTGATTATTTGGATTGTATGTTCCAGGATAGTTGTGGTGTGACTATTAAATTGTAAATTATGCAAAGTTTTAAATGTTGGTTTATTAAATAAAATTTGGAAAGTAATGTCTAAAATGGTTTTGACACTTAGCTTAATTATTTAGGGTGTTTAAATTGGAAAAATTATTTTCATGACAGTGATGCTAAGAATAAACCAACTGTTCACCTTGATTTTAATTTAATAAAGGAGTGATCGCCCGATATTTAATTAGGCGGGGTGTCACATCGACCTCCCCAGGTGTAAACCCCTGTGGTCGGCCACGTCCCTGCACCTTTACTAAGGATGAAGATACTTGTGTGGGGCCTGGGGTGGTCCCCTGACCGTTGGATTTGGGACATCTTCTTTGGCGATCGGATTTATCATCTCCTATCCAGCACCAGCCGGTCTAGCCACCATGTTTTGGCTGAAAGAAGCAAGAGTTGTCTGCATCTGTCGTTGGTTGTCTACTAAGGAGCGCAAGGCCACCACTACCTCCATAATTTCTGACTGAGGAGGGCCCTGGATAGTACTGGGACCACCTATAGTAGGTGGATATGTTTCCATTGAAGGGTTCCGATGATTAAAAAAATCAAGTGATGTACTAGAAGTGAGCTGGATGAGCTGAAAGTGAGCTTGAACTCAAACTAGATCTCTTTCAATGGTGGTTCAAACTTAACCAAGGGTGAGGTTGGACCACCACTAGAGAATTCGGTGGAGTATCTACAAATGAATGGAAGAATATATCTATCTCGTTCCCACAAATGGCGCCACATTGATGATATCAGAAATTATATCACCAACTCAAGTTGTATGTGAGCTCAAAACCAGACAAAAATGGAGTATGATAGATATAAATAAGTAGACATAAAGAGATGAAGCAAAGTAGAAGATGAAGCCAAATATAAGTGGTTCGGCCTACGCCCACTGTGTGAGTGTGTGAATTCCATTAAATGTGGGTTTTAATGGCCCTGGGATACAAGCATTCAAGGTTTCTCTCTCTAAGCTGTATGTTTAGTCGAGTTTCAGTAGGGTTTGTAGGGTTAACAATTTGCGATCCTTTACAATGATGTAGAAGATAAGTATTTATATGGTTGGGGTAGCGTCATGCGCACCCCAGTCATGCATGAGGCATGCACAACACCAAACATCCAATGACCTAGCGACATATGCCTTCTGTGCATATAAGTAATGATTAAGAGATATTCTCCACCAGTGTGAATGATGTTATTGTAACGATTTGGTCCATGTGGGCTTCGCAGCCCATGCGCACTCTCCCATGCATGCTCCATTCCACGCGCCCTAAAAGATGAAAAGAGTCTCCAGCTGGGTTGAGGTGTCTGCCTAGCCGAGTATGAGGCCACTGATGTATCGCTGGAGTGCACATTGTTAATTTCCTAGTGTAGTCTCGAATGACTTGCATCAGGCTGAGATGAGAGATAGAACAAGCTGACACAGGCTCGGATTCCTGATATAGACGAGGCAAGGCGTTAAGCCCACCAATGTAGTATATGGTCTCGGCCCAGCTCTGGATGAGGCTAAGATAATTGTTGCATGGTGTATCAATGGATCACACTTTTTGGAGTCGTCTTGAGTTGATATTGTTGTATTAAGTCGAGAAAATGTCTTGTATGGGCATATCAATTCCATTCACCCAAATGTATTTAAATCCAGAGTATATTGATCAAATTCAAACAGTGTTCAAACTTGACCCCAGTCACGACTTTCGTCAACCTATCTACAGGATTTCTGGCAGTTCCAATCTTCTTGAGGAGAACAGTTACCTCATCTAAAACTTCTTAAATAAAATGAAAACGAACATCAATTTGCATTTTCCACTAATGATTATCTTAATTCTTTGCTAAATGTATGGCACTCTGGCTATCACAAAAGACATCGACGTGATCCTGAATGATCTCCAAGTCTGAAATCAACCCATGAAGCCAAATATCCTCGTTAACAGCCCTCGTCGTTCCCATGTCCTTTTCCTCTGTAGAAGATAAAGTAATTATAGACTGTAGCGTAGACCTCCAACACACCGGTTGTAATACCTCGCCCCAATATATTATTATTTATCCTACATAAGTTGCAATAGTATGAAAAGTTTGGGAATTGGATCTTTATGATTGGATTTATATTCGTATTTAACTGTTTTGGGGGTCTTTATGAGAATTGTTGGAAGTTTTGGAAAAAAATAAAAATTTGGAGAAATTATAGAAGCGTCTTTCGAACGAGAATTACAAGTCGTTCGAAGTGGGGATCGAATGAGGGTCGTCTGCATAATAGGTCTAAGTCGCTTGAAGGTCATTTGAACAACAATCCATTTTCGTTCGTACGAGGGCGATTCTTATTCGAACGAGGTTACACAATTTTTTATATTTTGGCTTGCCCTTGCGTGTTGTCACATTTTGGACCCTTGAATCATTGAGGTGTCAAATTTTAAAGTGCCCAGATTGGGAAAATTGGGAATTTTGGTGTTTAAGGGTTTTTTATAATGTTTGTTTGGGATTATTTGGTTTATTTTGTAGTTAGAAGAAGAGAGAGGGAGAGAGGGAGAGAGAGAGAGGGTAGGTATGGGTCTTCCCCCACCATTTTAAACTTTCCACCACCATTCCACCACCATATTTAAGCCAAATGAACCCATTCCCTCCATGGTTAAACCTAGCTATGAATTTATGGAGTTGTTATTGGGGGTTCCTGAAGATGGAAATGGAAGATTAAAGGAGTTTGAAGGGGTTTTTTGCTTGGAAGCTTGATGTAGCGTGCCTTTTGAGTTGGGCAACCTCCTTGAGGCCACCTTCGGAGGTGGGGGTTTCCATCTCATTAAACATTTCATGCCTACCATTGTTGGAGCTCCATTTGAGGTGGGAAACTCTACTCTTAATTTAAGACTCTATTTTTTTAATATTAGTAGTCTTTCAGTAGAATCACTAGAGTAGAATGCCTTATAATATGAGGATGATAATTCTTGTCTTGTATAAAATGGGTTTCAATGATTTGAGTAAAATTATTTGTTTTTAATAAAACTTGATAACAAACATGTTTATGAAATAAACATGTTGGAAGAATGTGATTTTGGGGAATAATTTATGAAAAAGTATTTCAAAGTCTTCTTGAAAATAAAGTTGGGATTTTATGAAAATGGTGTATTGTAGAAATTTGATGCTAAACATTTGAAATTGATATTTATCTTGTGAAAAAATAGAGATTTTATAAAAGTTGCACATGGTTTGGATTTTGAAGAAATAAAAATGTCCTTTAGAAAAGGCTTATGACAGAGTACCTAGGGATATAATTTGGCGGGCTTTAAGGTTGAAAATAATTCCTATGAGTTATATTAAAGTTATTGAAGATATGTATGATAACAGAGACTAGAGTAAGGACTATATGTGGAGAAACTAACGACTTTACGATTAAAGTGGGTTTACATCAAATATCGGCCTTAAGTCCTTATTTACTTGTCGTAGTTTTGGATGAGATTACTAAGGACATATAAGAAGATGTCCCATCATGTATGTTGTTTGAGGATGATATAGATTTAATAGACACTTCAAAGGAAAGCTTAGTGATGAGAGTAGATACTTTGAGAAAAGTCTTAGAGTCTAAGGGACTAAAAATCAGTAGAAATAAAATAAAATTTATGGAATGTAAATTTAATAATGAGGGGTCGAGTAACATAATGTCAAAGATTGAAGAAAAAGTGATAAACCAAACTAATAAATTTCTTTATCTAGGTTCAAAGTTATAAAGTAATGGGGATATTGATGAGGATGTTATGAGTAGAATATCAACTAGTTGGATGAAATGGAGACAAGCAAGCGGGGTGTCATGCGATAAGAGGATAACTAATACATCAAAAGGAAAATTTTATAGAAAAATTGTTAGGCCAACGACTCTGTATGGAGCGGAGTGTTGGGCGTTAAAGAAAATCATGAACAAAATCTCCATGTTAGTGAGATGAGGATGCTCCGGTGGATGATAGGAATTACTAAAAAGGACAAAATTAAATACCAATACGAGATAAAAAAAATAGGAGCAGCTACCATTAGGGATAAATTAAGAAAAAGTAGACTTAGGTGATAAGGACATGTGTTGCGTAGACTAGTAAATGCCCCTATAACAAGAGGAATATTGTTGTAAATAGAGTGTAAAAGAAAAAAAGGCCGCCCTAAGCTATCGTGGGAACAAATTATTAGGAGAGACCTTCAGTAATTAAACTTGAATGATAATAATGCATATAATAGATTAGAATTGAAAAGGAGAATCCATGTGATCGACCCCATATGATGGGATTAAGGCAAGGATGATGAAATATATCCTTTAGTCTTGAAAAGCACATTTTTACAAAATATTATAATAAACATAGGGTAAATTGTATGTTTGACCCATTTAATAGGATTTTGGGGTTAGAATCCATCTTCTCATTCATTTAAACTTGTAGTACTTTGACGATGAACATATAAACGAGTTTGAGGAAGATTTTAGTGGGTTTAAACATGAGAAAAAGAAAAAAGAAATCTCAACCCTTAATTTGTGGGGAAAAAGGCGTTAAAAATGTGATGAGTGTAAGGATTTAAAAATACATGTGTTAATAACAAGAAATGGTAATTTCTTATTAAAAGTAGTCTTTAAATATATTTAGACTTCTTGATGAAGAAAATGAAGAAAGGTCTAATTTGAAAAAGGTGTTGAATAAGTGTTAATGGGTTAAAACATTGAGAAGTTGGTGTGTGTAACTTAATAATATTTTTGAGAGATTAACACTTGTGAAATTGTAAGAAAAGGACAAGTTTGGAAATAAAAAGGGTAAAATGATAATTTTACTTAAAAGTGGAACATTTTTGTGAAATAAAAATGTTAGAAATGGTGTTACACAAAATGGTCCTAAATGAACATGATTTTGGAATAAAATCAAGGCTAAAGAGTAAAGGATAAGAGATGATGATTTTCAAAGTGTAACAAAAATTAGGGTGAGAACTAGAATTTTGTCTTCGACCGAGAAAAAAGGAAAAAATGAAATAATGTGGATATTTGCAAAATGTTAAAACACATTAAAAAATAACTCGGATGACACCGGGATAAATAAGGAGGGCCTAGAGCCCTAGGGTAAAAGACCCAAAATCACTGGCCAGAGCATATGGTGGTGTCGCTGGCGATATGGAGCCCATTAAAATACGCGATTTACTGGAAGATTCCAAGAAAAAGGTAAAAGAATGAGGAACATGTCAAGAAATGAGTTGTGTGGTGAAAATGTGTTAAGACAACCTAACATGAACGAATTAATAAATGTGCTGGTAAAGGTTAAATGGACAAGATATGTGTAAATTGATTAATGTCCATAACGTAAAGGAAAGGTAAAATATAGTGGTTAAATGGGTAAAGTTAAGAAACCTAAGAACTTTATACCTATAATTAACACAAGGATGTGGTCGTAAAAGGTTTTCAAAAGCTAAATAAGTATGTTCTGACACGGTGTTCACGTGTGTTGAAAGGAGTGATTTTCAATAAAAATACTAATGTGGATTGGTTTAAATGAAAAGGGTAATTTCGATAAAGAAATGGATTTCAGTTAAATAAAGTGTAATTGTTTGAGTATTTAACCTTGTGTGTAAAATAAAGGGATAAATGTAAAAAAAGAAAGATGGAGTCTCTATAAGATTTAGGTGAATTAATTGGAATAAATCATGTTTTGGAAATAAAAACGGTTTCATACATTAAGAGTATATATATAAAGTAGTTCCATATGCACGTAGGTATAACATGTTAGAGTCTTCTTTCTACCGTTCGTTTTTATACGGAATTCGTATATTTCCCACTGAGCATTAGGCCCACACCCTCGTCTTAGTTACGGAAGGTTGGGTGTGGGTTTGTATTTTGAGAGCGTTACAAAGGTAAGTTCTCTATTTTATTTTACGTTAGTAGCTCTGTATGCTTGGAATTTGGGAACGCTTCCCACGGGTCCCTCACGTAGTTGGACTTGAAATTAGAATCACATGCTAAACAAGTGAGACTTTAATTAAAATTCAACTGGATTAGCAACGTTATATAGGTCGTTTCATTGCACTTCACACCTAATGCTCAAGTCGAACAAGGTTGACTTTGGATAACCCATAAATCAGGGTCAGGGCATTACACCGGTCCTCCAGCAAGTGTAAACACATAACCTATGGAATACCAACATTATCCAAATTATTCATGTAATTTTAATCCACATATCCAAACATATGCTGTCGAGAACATGGATCCTTATCAAACTTGAAACCAACATCTACAGTACCATGGAGGTACCATGAGATCCATTTCACAGCTTACCAATATTTTCCTGGATTGTACATGTACCTTCTCACTATACTAAGATCTTGTGAAATATCGAGCCCCATACACACTATTGCATACATCAAACTTCCCATGACATTAGTAGAGGGAACATGAGCCATCTGTGACCATTCCTCATTTGTTTGTGGATATTTCATAGCATTTCGCTTGAAGTGAAGGGCCAACAGAGTACTTATAAGTTTAGTTTTAGAATCCATACTGAAATGTTGTGATACCTTATTCAAATAATATTTTTTTACAAATAAATAATTTCGATAAAATGATCTTCGCTAATCTCCATGATAAGTATTTTTCTTGCTTTCGTGAAAATCCTTCATCTAAAATTCACGACTTAACTGAATTTTCTTTATTTTGATCTCCACCTAGCTCCTAGAAGCAATAAACATATCATTTATATATAAGAGCAAGTAAATAAAGGATCCATCACAAAGTTTATGAAAATACATATAATGATCATAGTGACTCCTTTTATACTAGTTCCCAAACATAAACTGATCAAATCTCTTGTGCCACTGCCTTGGACTTTGTTTTAACCCATATTGCAAGCCTAATTCTTTTCACCACCAACCTTGTATCCTTCTAGACGAGTCATATAAATATCTTCCTCCATATATCCATGTAAGAATGCAGTTTTAACATTAAGTTGCTCTAACTCGAGATCACAGTGTGCGACCAATGCTAGCAAAATACTAATGGAATATTTCTTTACAATCAAGAAAATACCTCGTTATAATCGATCCCTTCCTTTTGCGCGTAGCCTTTTGCCACCAACATGACCTTTAATCTTACATTGTCTTTTCCCAAGGGGACTTCCTTCTTGGAGTATACCCTCTTGCATCCAATGTGTTTATTCTTTTTTGGTAGTTAGACTAACTCCCAAGTCTGGTTCGTATGAAGAGACTACATCTTCTCATCCATCTACTTCTTCCAATCTACACTTTCTGAGATTCTTTCAGCTTCTCCGTAAGTAAATGAAATTTCATATTTAACCATAGTTAGTATATATGTCACTATGTCAATAGTAATCCATGTAAGTTTCCCTTTTTGTATTTCTGGTCTACTAACTGCAATAAGATTTAGTTGTTGAGGAGAATCATGGGCAGGAGCCTCCACCTTATATGCACTTGTCTCATCATCTTCTGAATTTATGATAAGTATGCCTAGAACAATTGGAGCCTTAAGATCCACCGTATGCGAAACTTCTCTAGTCTTATTCTCCCTAGGAGAACTCTTCAACATTGAAGACTCATCGAATGTAACGTCCATGATATTTATGATCTTTTTCTTCTCAGGGAATCAAAGTCTATGCGCCTTTACTCCATCACTAAATCCCAAGAATATGGATTTCTTGGCTCTAGTATCCAACTTCCTTTCCCTAATATGGAAATATATAGGGAATCGAACATCCATAGGCATTTTACCCTCATTCGCAACTGGAGGTAACCTATTAACGAGGTGACATGCATATGTAACTGCTTCAGCCTAAAACGCCTTACCCAATCAGCATTGGATAATATGCATTGCACCTATTCCAGAAAATTACGATTCATATGTTAAGCCATCCCATTTTGTTATGGTGTGTCTTTGACTGTGAAGTGTCGCACGATCACCTTGTCTTGATATACTTGCAATAATGGGTCTGACTTGTATTCACCGCTATTGTTTGACCTTAGTCTTCTAATTTTTTTCGAGTCCGGTTCTCTATCATATTTTTTCACTTTAAAAAAAATTTCAAGACTTCATCCTTATGTCGTATGGTGTACATCCAAACTCGCCTGGAGAAGCCATCCACAAAAGACAAAAAATAATTCTTACCTACCATAGATGTAACTTTGGTAGATCCCCAAACATTCTTGTGAACATAATTAAGAATCATCTTCGTAAGATGTACCATTGTGCCAAAGTTGACTCTTGTCTGCTTGCCCAGAACACAATGTTCACAAAATATAAGCTTGCAAATCTTGGTAGCTTTCAATAGACCATGACAAAAGTGCATGAGAGCAATCGAGGCATAAGATATGGGTTCTTGGAATATGATTAGTATCAAGCGAGGTTTAACCCCTTATTAAGACCATTATTAATGCCCAAGACTATGTTTAATAATGACAATGCATGAGTGTAAGAGGGAATAATATTCAACATTCAAGATGGTATTAAATGAGGTCTTTTATACCATAAATGCACTGTGAACACAATAAATAAATGGGACCATCCAGTAACTTAGTCGGAGGGAGAAATAGCAAGCACTATTGTCATAATAAAGGCAAGGCAGGAACTTCAGGCTCAGTTAATGCTCAATGATGGTGGTATCAATGGAAGCAAAAGGGAATGTTGGGTAATAAATGTTCTCACAGAAGCTCTCGTGTATGAGGAAAATCCAAAAGCAATTCTAAATTCAAATTTTCGTCCTTGTAAACTGTTTGGTTGGTCTATTTATATGGGGGAAAGTTTACTCGAGTAACTTTGCTAGCATTTAATGTGATTGATGGGCATTAAGTGTGACAGTGCTGCTGCATTAATGTCAAAGATATCTCATTGAATGCATAAGCTGTTGTGTTTGGGCAGGAAACTGTACAACCAATTAAAAGCACGGTGGCATTAATAGGGATATGACGTGGCAGCTCAAAGGTTTACCTTAGAACGTCTATGAAATTGGATTTGGTTAACTAGGCCAGCCATCCTAAGGAAAAAACTCACTTGAGTGTTGTTATCTCGAGTCCCAAAATGCCACATATTATGACATCATAAAGTAAGTGAACAATGACCCCCACCAAACATGTGATCACATCAATAAAAGGAGATAACGTATGAAGTTAGAGTTGCTCGACTAGATAATATTCAAACACTAAGTGTGTTATTTGTTGGCAGGGAATTATATCCAAGTGATGAATCTGATATTAGGGTCCCTCGAGGAGGTTCCTCCGAGTATGTGCTGAACGAAGTGACTAGAGGCAAAAATGGCTCTAACACAAGTTTATGTTAGATGAAGTTTTTCCCAAGTATGCCAAGAGGGTTGGCTATTGCTTTCCCAATGTTGCCTTTCTCCTAATCCTCCAAACCAAATCCCCGCGAGGTTCTCAAGAGGAGGTTATTCGATAGAGCATATGAGCTCTCCCATGCCCTGCTAGGCATGGTCCCTCGAGGGTACCGAACATCCTCGCCCATATTACAAAGTAAATTTGTTCAACAAGTAAAATATAATATCAAATACATTCTGTTTCTTATTACAAAATATTTTCACTCAAACAACTTTGGTCTTCGTAAGGAGTCCTTCGAGAAGTCTCTATGGAGGGTCTTCGTGGGAGGTACTTCGAGAGGTCTTCATCTTCCTTCTTTAGTTAGTCTTTTTCTAAGTACAAGAACAACTCAGATAATTAACCTTTGGTGAGGAATCCCCATACATTTGCCATTTCTTAGAGATATTTTTTTATTGCATGAAGAAATATCTGTACAAAATACTTGGATGATCTTTGAACCAAGTATTTTTCAAAGAAAGGCTAATTTTCACAGGCAAATAATCATGTCATAATAAGTATTTGAATTATTTAGTAAGGAGAACTGTGGATGAGGGACTCATTTAGTCCTCCCTTCGAACTAGTTCATTTTTAACTGATTTATGGTTTGTCTAATAGCATTGTTCTTTGATGGGATGCTATGATTGCGTGTGACCACTTTCTTGAGGAGGTGAAGGGATTCTTTTTAAAATTCCCCCCAAAATGCTTCACTTCCCCCAAGTTGAAATTAATGAGGTTGTCATTTTCTCCTCCTTTATTTTCGGACAAAGAGTCATCAAATTCCATGCTCCATACGTCCAGGCTGACTGGCAAAAAGTTAGCCTTAATATCATCGCCTGGAAATTCTTCCACGGGTGGCTCAAACGTCCCAAAAGGAAAAATGGCTAAGAGATCTGGGTAATATTAACTCATTATGGCTCGAGTAACTATGAATTTGATGCCATACTCCTAGAGAATTAGAAACCATATGGCTACCCTACCTATTAGTACAGTTGTAGCAAGCAAAAACTTTATGGGATCACATCTAGTTACAATGTGAACTGTGAAAGACAATAAATAGTGCCTAAGTTTTTGTGCTATGAATACAAGGGCCAAACAATGCCTCTCAATGCTAGTATATCTGGCCTACGGTGTATGCATAATCCTTCTCAAGTAATAAACAAGTTTCTCTACACCATCCATCTCTTGGGCTAGTAATGCCCCAATAGATCATTCAATATATGTAAGATATAAACGTAAAATGATACTTGCTTTCAGAGGGATCATCATTTGAAGATATGTGAGGATCATTTTCAGCTTGTCCATGGCCTCCTGATGCACCTATTCCCATGCGAACTTTAAACCTTTTCTCAACAGGTCCATTAGTGGGTGGGTCACCTCAGCCAGTCCAGGCACAAACCTCATAAAGTAGGAGACTTTTCCCAAGAAGCTCTCCAACTCCCTCACCGACTTTGGTCTTAGTATATTAAGGATATCCAGTTCCTTATCTAAGTCCATCTAAACGCCTTGTTAGTTTACCACAAAACCGAGGAACTTCCCACTTATCACCCCGACGCACATTTGAGAGGGTTCATTTTTAACTTCTACTTTCTGCATTGTGCTTCCTCAAATCATCTAAGTGGGAAGCCTCCTTTTTGGACTTGATTACCAGGTCATCGACATAAAATTCCATGATCTTATGGAAGAGATCATGGAGGATAGTCATCATGGTCCTCTGATAGTTGGCTCCTATATTTTTTAAACCGAAAGCCATGACTGTGTACATAAAATTACCTAAAGGCATTCGAAAAGTAGTCTACTTGGCGTCAGCCAAATTCATCTTGATCAGGTTATACCCCACATAACCATCCATGAAGTTGTACATCTCATGCCCAACAGTTGCATCTATCAAGTTATCTATGGAGGACAGTGGAAATTCATCCTTTGGGCATACACGATTCAGGTCTCAAAAATCCACTCATATCCTGATTTGGCTCTTGTCTTTCTTTCCTACTGACACAATGTTAGATAACCAAATGGGATACTGAATAGGGATAATGAAACCGGCTGCGAGCAACCTTTGAACTTCTTCCTTGATATTTAAATCCAATTCTGCTTTATATGTTTGGGTGACTTATTTCACTGGAATAGCAGATGGCAAAGCATTCAGCTTATGCCAGCTCACCTCCTTATCAACTCCAGGCATCTCGGTGTACTTCCACGTGAAGTCGCCCTTAAACTCTTATAGCAGCTCGATCAAACCCTCTCGCGATGCCCCTTTCAGGCTCTTCGAGATAAAGATAGGGCTAGAGTCATCGCCCTCCTTAGTTAGATCTATCTTTTCTAACTCTTGGATCTGCGGCCTGGATCTGTTTTTCATGCACTCGGGCTCCTCATCTACCTCTTATACAAATTCTTGGATGCTCGAGTTATCAATCACCAAACATTGTCCTTGGTTGTCCACTAAGAAACACTCATAGACCGGGTCAGCTTCATTATCCAAGCCTTTGACTGCCCGGTCACACCTTCATAATTTGTAAATAATTCTGTCGCTGGGCAAAACAACTCTTTTGCACTACCGGGAGTTTTCTTCTCTGTGAGACCTTTTTCAATATTTTTCTTCCAACTCTCTCGTAGAGTGTCTATTTAGCATGCTCTGGTGTCGAACTTGATGCTTTTTATATATGGAGTCATTTGGTCCCAAAGCTACTTTGACAAATTGGAGGCCTCACCGCATCCCACCCACGTTCTTCTTCATAGATCACCACTGGCCGAGCTGGTGAGCGCACTCTTTCTCGACTACTTGGTACCCTGATGCCCCCAGTATACCTTGTAACAACCTTAGCCTCTTTAGCCAACTCGGTATAGAAGGATGCGTTTACTAAGTGAGCTTCCTCTTTTGCGAACGACTTCTTGGATGCTCGAATCACCACCCCCTTGCCTTTTACATTTGCTTTGGCGCACTAGTGATAAGTGGAAGGCACCACCTATGGTTGTGCATCCATACTATTCCCACTAATAGTTGATACAACAACTCATAGTTCATAATGTGGAATTTTATTTGGGAAGTAATATTCCCCATCGTAATGCCCATATTAATATATCTCATAGATTTGGACGACTGGTTATCATACCCTGAGATTGACAAAGAATCTTTTACTAGACTTGTCTCCGATAGGCCAGTAGTGTAGAGTGTTGATGGATTCCCCGTCCTCCAATAAAACACGATTAAAAACACAATCATTCACAATGGTTATAACATAAAGGGGCCTATTGTGAGGGTACCTGACCAATCTGTCAGCCTTCGAAAACGTAACCTCAGATAGGTACTTTCTTACAAGATTGGCCATAGGCCCCTTCCATTTTAAGTGTGGAGCCATATTCTTCTTATCAATCTCTAAGATAACTCGTGTGACCTTTAATCGTGATTGCTCGGGGAGCCCAACTTAGTAAAAGAACCAAATAAACTTCTACGAGCGGGCTACATCTGCACATTCGATCCAAGGGTCAGTTTGATCCTCCTCGAGTTCATACACTTCTTCCATGTCTCTATAGGCAACCTCATCATAGGCTATCACAACATGCACCATCTCTAGCGAGCAAGCCTCCATCTGTCTGGTCAAGCTCTCGATGGGGTTTTTATCATCTTCAGGTTCATCTTCTTTATCTGTCTCATCTCTAATTGAAATTGGGCCACCTCAAAAGGTATACTCCTCCAATAATTCTTCAAAGTCTTCTTCGAGGAGCCACTGCTTCCTCACCATTTGCTTAACTTCTTCGTCAAAGGCACTAGTTTTCCCTCTGAGCTGGTAGAGGGTCATCGTTCACATTGCCTTGGGGTAATTCAATGTCACCTTTCTTCACATGATGATCGATAAACCTTCTTGAAAAACACACCCTAGTTGGGTAATTCACTATATTATGGATCTCGCAAAAGTTTATCTTTTCTCTGTCTTCTCAAGATACCTGCACCGTAATGCTATTGACTGGTCTGCAAACTTAATCTCGAACCATTTAATCATAAAGGTTTAGGGTTTTCTCCACCATACATGGCAGCTCGGGAGGGTCCTCTTCACCTTCGAACCTCCTCTTGTTGCCTCTATTTCTTCTTCCCCTGCCACCACTCCCTTTCCTTCTTCCTCCATCATCCGCGTAGTTTACCCTCGGGGATACTCCCCTCCACGAGCTAGCTGATGGTCTTAGCACAAACTTGCTAAGGCAGGTGGGGGGTGGGGGGGGGGGGGGGGTTACCACTAGATCAATATTCCTTCCTCCATTGAAAAATGCAACACATGTGCCTTCTCGGGTCTCATTGATCAGGTGGCAGATAAACTCGAGCAGTACCCCTTCGGCACAAATTTGTAAAAGTTTATGTTCTCGCATTTCCTCCCTCACATCTAGAGAGCATTTGTGAAACCTTCTAATGTAAGCAACGACATCCTCCCCCACCTTTTGTTTCTTGCAAGCCAGCTGCATGAGTGTAAACTCGTCCTCTCCCAAAAAGAACTTTTGCACAAACAGCACGTGCAACTCTTCCCAAGAGGCCATGTTGCTTGGAGCCAAATGAGAATTCCAAGTATAAGCCTTTTCAATTAGGGTTTTTTATAACTTCCTTAGTCTTAGGTTTTTATCATTACAGTAAGCCCCCAAGATCTCGATGAACCTTTTCACATGCTCATTGGGAGTAACACCTTTGCTCATATATTTCTCAAAGATGAGTGGAATAGACCCTACTGGGTAAGGCTCATTATTTTACTCCTCTGGGTACATAGTACGGAAGTCATCATAAACTGAGTAACTATCTCCTCCCGCTTTGGACACCACTATGAATTTCAAGAGCTCCTTTTTCATCTCCTCCAAGCTAGAAGTTGGAGAATTGGTTATTGGTGGCACCACGACGGCGGGAGTTATTGGCGCAGCCGCCGCACTCCCTCCTACATTAGCGATCATTGTTGGCATTTCACCGACTGATCCCACACCTGGTATTGTTCCTGTAGCCAAGGTTGGGGTAACCGTTGGTGGAGAGGTGAGGGAAACATTATTAATAATAGGTGTGGCAACTACTCCTATGACAAAGGGATCTGGTATCCCAGTTGATGGTGTCATGAAAGAGTTAGATCCTTTAGTGATTCCCAATATTGCCTGGCTCTGGGGGTTTTGATGAACTCTACAAACAAACCCATGGTCCCCATCATTTGCACTGGGCCTGTTCCCACCGGTATGTCAGTCATCTTCGTTACACTGGTAGAAATTGTTCTAGGTTTCGCTCGCGTTATTCTTGCTCCTTCGGGAAATATAGTGAGATTTGCATCCTCCTAACTCTGCATGGCGTCGAAGTCAATAGTCTAAGCAATGTTATCCTCTGGCATCTTTTCAAAAGAGAATACCTCCCAAGTAGAGTGGCCAAATGTAAGATGTGAGTGTAGATTTGGGGAAGCACTGCATTGAGCGCGTTTTAGACTTGAGCAACGTGGTTGCGCCTATGTATCCATCTCATTTATGGAATCAAAGTCTGTTTAGTTCGTGGGTCCATACGATACGCCTAAAAACTCAATTTTTGGTAGTTTTGGTGCGTGGGGGGTGTAAAATCCGGCTAGCTGCCTCCAAACGCCTGTATACCATATAAAATATGTAAAAATCAAAATGAAACTATAAAAATTCGCTCATCACTGTCGAACCCATGACAGTGATCAAGAGGTTTTTGGGGGAGGAGAGTTAAATTTCCTCTTCTTACTTTTCCCCCAAGACCATCATCCTTGCAAATGAGGGGGGAACCCTCTTTTATAGAAAAAGTGCCTCAATTGGGCTTGACACATATCATGTTCTCAGTGGAACTAAGTGTCCCACTAGCTATAGTGCCACTTGTTGCGATATCTGTAGTGGCCTCTTAAATGAACAAATTAAATCATTACGAGAGTATTGTTTAGTGTAATTCATCAAACACGGAGTATATCCAATATATTAAATCGCGATAAATAATATCTCAGCCCGCATAAGGTCTGGATTGTAGTAAAACTTGATGAATCATAAATCAATATTTGATCAAATTTGTGGGGATAATTTATTAGAGTTTTGGTGGTTAATTTATTTAACCCCACTCTATAGTCTTCTAATTTTTTGCCAGTTCGGGTCTTTATCATCTTTTTTCACTTTAAGAAAATTTTTAAGACTTTGCCCTTATGTCTCATGGTGTACATCCAAACTCGCCTGGAGAAGACACAAAATAATGCTTACCTCCCAAATATGCAAGTTTAGTAGATCTCCAAACACTCGTGTGAATATAATCAAGAATTATCTTCATAAGACGTACCAGTGTGCTAAACTTGACTCTTGTCTGCTTGCTCAGAACACAATGTTCACAAAATATAAGCTTGCAGGTCTTGGCATCTTTTAATAGACCTTCCTTTACTAATCCCTATAAAGCCTTCTCTCGTACATGTCCCAAACACACATGCCATAATCTGATAGTATCAGATGCAAACTCCTCTGAACTTTTTGAGACGGCTACTGCACTTGTAACTGTATTTCCCAGGAGAAAATACAACTTACTCTTCTTTGTACCTTGCATTACAATTAGGACCTCATGTGAGACCTTCAAGCCATCACCTATTAATGAGTTCTCATAACCCTTATCTACCAAAGCATTAAGTGAGATAAGATTTTTCTTCAGGTCCGGTACAAACCAAACATCTTCCAACACTCTGATTATTCCACTATGCAAGTTCAATCGAATTATTTCTATCCCTTTTGTTTGACAGACGTGATCATCTTCTAGTTCCTTAAAGTTAGAGAACCACTCCATATTGGGATACATATGATACGAACAACTCGAATCCGAAATTCATTCCTTGAAACTGGATCCAAATGGTGATATAGACAAAGCAAACTCAGAATCTTCATTGTTATTGGCCACAAAGTTTGAAGTGGGTTTTTCGTGTCCCTCTTTAACTTAGGATGATCTTTCTTCCAATATGCTTTCTGGTGACAAAAGCACAATAATATTTGGAAGGAATTGTGACACCCTGCCAAATAAATTATGGGTGATCAATTCTATACCAAATTAAAACAGGAGTCTCATATGGTTCATTCTCAGCATCACTATCGAAAATCAATTTAATTACTAATAACTTATTAGGCGGCATCAAAATTTCATTCAACTATTATTTTTAACCAAACCAACTAAATAAAACATTCACACAGTTTATAAGCAACAACTGAAATGAAATAAAATAATCGAATAATTGGTTTAACATAATACAACCAAATCGGATGCCACACTAAAAGGCGGTAAAAGAATAAATGAATACAGTAGGGTTATCGGCCCGAATGTTACTACAATGCTTCGTATCTAGCTTATAAGGGTATAGGCATCTACAATAAACCTGCATGCATACATAGCTACTGCAGCAAACGTCTGACTCGAAGGAATCATCATCTAGGCGTCCCTATATATGGACTCCTATATATATAAACATATATAGCAAGAGAGGGAAAAAAATAGAGAAACGGGTCAGAGCCCGAGTTTGAAAATATTTAGCAAGTGCATAAATGTCATATTTTAAAATATGAAATCTCTCATATTTAAACTGGTATCGCACTCTCATGAGATACACCTCACCCCTCTTCTAATAGTGCACACCTATCGCATACGTTTTAAACAAACTAGTTAAGATACCATGCCTAACTAAACTCTTACTCCCATCTTCTAAGTCCTCCTAACTATCACCTACCTTACGTGATATAATGTTATACCATAAGCTTTAGTATATAAAATCCCATATATATATATATATATATATATATATATATATATATATATATATATATAGTTCTCACTTTAATATATGAATCAAAATTTAAATCCGGAAATAATCACCCGGAATGAGAATAAAACCTTATTCATTTTACTCATTACACCAGTTAAAGTCATAAGATATCTTATCTTCATATACAAGCAATATACTATACACAACAAGTATAATTATCCCTATTTCAATCATAAGTATAATAACCATCCCACCGAGATATAACTCGGGGATGCAGTCTTATAGTGCTTATCCGCATCCGGATTTACTCAATTAACCACGGTACCAAGCCATACTCACTCATGGTCATGGAAAAATACACAATGGTGGAGGCACTCATATTCCCTCCTGAAAGTGGAATAAAGCTATCGCACTCGTATGCGGGACGATATGACCTAGGGATATACTCTCCCTTCTCCTAAAACAAGGGGATTCACTTAGATCACGCAACCTCCCTCGATAGCACTAGATAAAATATATAATCTGGCTATCCATCCCTATGCCCGGGGAAGCTTGTGGAACCAGACTCTAAGATGCAAATATACCAATCACATACAGATATATTTATATTCATATTGTAATATATATAGATATATATATATATACCGTCACAACTCCTGCATATATAATACATATCACTTCTCAATATGTATATGGCTATAATTGCCAAACTCTTATAGCGATAGCCAATAACCCTGAATGTTCCCATTCGTAATAGTATATAAGTATTCTCTTACTTATTATATAACTCTCTCCTTAATCACTTTTAAGGATTATAATATAGACCCGAATATACCAATTCGTACTAACTAAATAAGTATACTATCGACTTATCTTAATTACATATGTATCACATCACCTATAATAATAGTCGTCAATAGACGTATTGGATAACCTCTCAATTTTCTTTAGCCTATATCCTAAATTCCATCGTAATCGCATCCTCGGATTTACTCAAATGCATTTAGCCCATATTTATTCTCACCGCATAAATATCTCTACACACTTACCGAATACCTCTCTCTCAAACATTGCTCGATCCGAACATTCACCAAGTCCATACCCCGAATTGTACACTAAAGTACTCCAAGGTTCTCTATTTCATTCCAAGGTTTACTCACCTTCAATACCGTCATCTAGGAGTCCTAATATCATAACTAGAATTCCCCCATAATAATCTCCAATTGCAATTTAACTCCCCATAAACTCAAAGAAAGAAAACTGCCAAATTCATCACAAGCGAATCGATTCGCCCCAAATGCGAATCGATTCGATTTTCATCTGAATCGATTAGAAAAGTGTTTTGCAAGCAGGTCCCTAAAGGAGAATTGATTCGGTCTCGATCCAAATCAACTCGTCCTGAGACAGCCTTACAAATCCCCTTATGCGAATCGATTCGGTCTAGACCCGAATCGATTCGCCCTGTTCGGAGGGCCCTGTTTGGGTGATTTCATCTTCTCCAAAATACCCAAATATCAACCTAATATCCATTTTAATGCTTTCTAATCTCAACCAACAATAATATAATCATCCTAACATTGATTTCTAACTAACACATCAATTAATTTGTGTTATTAAACCATTTCTCCTAGAATTAAACCTTAAAACCATTAAAACCCTAGTTTATCACTTTCTCCCATTTCTACACACCATTACATAGGTTTAACACTAAAAATCATTAAGAGTTTACAATATATCAATTTGTAAACTCATACTCAAATTTCCCAATTTTATTTTAAGGGTTCTAGCGAAAAAATCATATAGTTTACCAACTATAATATGAGATATACACATACAAATGAATAAAGCACTTAAACACTAGCCTCGTGGATGAAATCCGACGACCTCGAGTCGAATCCCGTGGAGCTTGGCCCGAAAATCCTTTATCTCCCTTCTTTTCTCCTCTTCTCTCTTTTATTTCTCTTTTCTTTCCTTCTCTCACTCTCTCGTGCCTTATATGAAAGAAATAAGGGTTTTCCCTTATTAAACCCAATTTTAACTCGTTTACACAATTGTAAGTCTCTACTAGTCCAAACGTCTCCAGAGCCCAAATGCTATTCTGACTATCTCGTCCATTCCGAAACTAATCGTGCACTCGGAATCGCCATCTGAGTTACCTTACTAAAACTCACTAGTCGTACTCGACACTTCTCATTACGCGTTTTCCACAACGTAAAATAATTCCCGTCGCTTTACCCAGTTGCGACATGACATAAAAACATTCCGACTCATTCACCCAGTCCCCTAAATAAAGTAGCACGCGCCATTAATCATCCAACGCTTATTAATCCAAAATTTACTATTCATTTAAATTCCTCAAACTTCCAAATTACACTCACTTATGTAATTTATATATCCATAAAAGTACGGGGTATTACATACTCCCCCCCTTACAACAGAATTTCATCCCCAAAATTCGAATACAATCGGTACTAACAACCTAAGATCGTTGATCACACTTTATCCTGGTACCCCAAGTTGAAAGGTACTAACCCAAATGGTACCCTACCATATACTCATTCACGGTACCCACATATCTCGAGGCCTATGCTCTAACGCACCAGCTTAACAATAAGATTAACTAAATTTCTATATGCTGAAACACTACTTCGGTCGTAAGGTTAACTATAACGACGACACATCGCACCTAGTGCTTCTATAACCGCATATAAATAAAACGATCCTATAATCGTAGCTCTAACTTATCTATCTTATTGGAAAGGCGTCACTCTAAGCGTCCATTCAGCTACAACAGGATGTCGAATTTCCCTTAAAAGGAAACTACACTAGCACTTGACTACTCCCGCCATTTTATTGCTTATCTTTGGTGTGCGAACCCTTGTCTCACCTATATAACTGGATTTATTACGTACCTCATACGACGTGCAATCCAACACACTCCAATTCTATTTATAATCTCCCCAAAGCACCTCCTTCGGCTTTATATGCCACGTCCTTTCTATTTCGGATGATATATAAAATTAACTGACCAAGGTGCCCATACACCTTCTAACTCGTGTCTATCTGCACAACCATTGCAAACATCACAAACGTAACACTCTCTCTAAAATGGGCCTCACTTTCTTCTCGGACTTGGGCTAACACTTGGGTATTCCTAACCCGAATAATTCAAAATTCAATCCTTCCTATACCTGGAAATCTAATCCTTCTTAAAGTTAACCCACCAACCTTCTCGTGGTTAACTCACGACAATCTTCCTAAAACCACGCCACATGCCTCACTGTCCTTACTTCCTAATAACCCTACGATCGATGTGTTTCCTACCCTCGTAAAATGAGTACAATACTAACTATATTCCTAGTGCCCAAGACCTTTCTCAATTTCTGACATTCGCTCAATTTCATACGTGGGATGACTTACAAAGAGAAGTCCAAACAAAGAACCCTCCCGTTACACTACTACTTCGCATCGTCGGTCACCAAGATATAACAGCCTAAGGCGCACCATCGGGATGCTCTAAATACTACCTCGCTAACCTACTAATGCTCTTCTACCACTATGTCCTTCCATCTTAGTGAAATGAAAAGTCTAACTAATCGGGGCGCCAACTCTCTGCAAAAGTGTTACGAACATCATGTCCAAAACATATTTCCTCTGAATTTGCCTTCTATTCAAGGCCTGGCTATAAGCCTCAACCCGATTTCCTTTACCTTGCCTCACCCACACACTTGCGGTGAGAGAAACATTTCCAGTGCTTTTCCACAGCACATCTACCTTTCATTACCCCTTAATCATCACCTGACTCTCAGCTAAATTCACCAAAACTAATATCCTAGCATACAATAACATCTTTCCACTCCCAACATCGTTGAGGTTCATGCGTGGAGTGTCTAGCAAAGCGAAATCCAAACAAGGAACCCATCCAATACACTACTACTTAACTTTGTCGGTCGTGTAGGTATGTCAGCGTAAAACACGTAAAATAATTAATCCCGCATACCTTAGATCATATCTATAAGGTCCCCATGCACTAAAATCATGTTAGTGAAACATCTACTCATCGAAGTTCCATCTAAACATATAATAAAGGCGAGCTCAACCCGTATCCCGGTGAGATATCGCAAAAATAACTAGTTCCACCCTAGAACCGCGGATATGATAGTCTTGCAATCATTTGCCTGCTATCGCTCCGATCATCCACAAATACATTACACTTATAATAGTACCACACTCATATAACACATACAAAATGAGCAGTGCAAACCAAACATAAGCTTAAAATACCAACACCCTCTTTCGTGGAAAAACATATAGATATACCCGCTATAATCTTACCGATACTGCCACAAGGCTCGAATTACACACACGAATCTAGGATTAATAAAGTACCGCGAGCCACACAAAATATACCTCCTTCATCCGAGGTGAAACTCATAATAATAACTTCACCAATCTCCCTAACTGATCCAATTGGTTCCCGGACATAGTACACTTTCCTTAACCGAACTAAAATTACTTTAATCAATGCCCCATATCTGCACCCTATTATTGTCCTTTAACTTCTATTAATTAAGGACTAACCGTGTGGTTCTACGCTCTACCCCAACACATTCCTCATCTCTGGCCTACCTGACCATGTTAAGGTTATCAGTATCTTGGACTCTATAGCCTCGATCCTGACAATCACCTTCGTAGTTCCCTCAACTAGTTCGACAAAATGAAAACATGCTACCGTCCTCAACTGCCTTATTTCAATGAATTCCCCGGGTGGATGTCCACCAATGGGGTCCCACGAACACAACTTCTCCATAAGTGTTAGCAACACTTACTAGTGAGTATATCATTTCACTGAAGGACTCTTTCTTCATTGTACATACCTTTCTTTGGTACAAGGTTCACTTCTCCATATCACTCTTTATTCACTATCGGCCTCTGACCGATCCTCATGTGAATAATTTAAAAACTGCATTCTCTTCATTTTTGACAACTTAAAGGAACTCGCGGTTTAAGCCATCCATAAGATTCCTTTACGAGCAAAACATCCTGTTATCCAAAATATGGTGACTATCGTTACCACCATTTCGATATTGCTCCAAAGAGTGAAAAAATTTTCCCCAAATTTTCACATCTGGGCATTTCCATACCCTGCCCTAAGACAAATCTTCTGAGCCTTCTACTTATACTGAATAACGTTACACTGACTCCGTATAACTTAAACTTCAACGTATGGTCCTTATCGAAGAGCTTTCAAAAAAATTCCCAATTTACTTCACTAGGTAATTCAAGTTTAGCAGCACCACTCTCTACACTATAGCGGTACGTAAATAAATATAACTACTATATTCTAGTAGTCACTGCAGAAGTTCATAAAAATGCCACAAACGGAGTGACCTCGACTGCGGCCCTTATCCCCGACTTCAACTAACAGTTCCAACTAAGCCATGCCTACTGCTACCCTCATAACGGCCTTCCTTGGTCGCCCTTCCTCGATTAGCACACAAATATCGAATGAGCGAGCAAAAGATTTACTATAATCTTACATAATAGGAGGAGAACGAAATTTCACATTAGGAACCAACAATCCTTATCATAAGGCTCTATATCAAATAGAAAGCAATGCTGAAATCGTAGTACGTCCGCATAGATTCTTAAGGACACTAGAACCTGATGCTCTGATACCATCTGTGACACCCCGCCTAATAAAATACCGGGTGATCAATGCTATACCAAATTAAAACATGACTCTCATATGGTTCATTCTCAGCATCACTGTCGAAAACAAATTTAATGACTAATAACTTATTAGGCGGGCGTCAAAATTTCATTTAACTAATCTTTTTAAGCAAACCAACTAAATAAAACATTCACACAATTTATAAGCAACAACTAAAATGAAATAAAATAACCAAACACTCGATTTAACATAATAGAACCAAATCGAATGCCGCACTAAAAGGAGGCAAAGAATAAATGAATACAATTGGATTATTGGCCCGAATGCTACTACAATGCTTCCTATTTAGATTACAAGGGTGGAAGCGTCTACAATAAACCTGCATGCATCCACAGCTGCTGTAGCAAATGTCTGACTCGAAGAAATCACCATCCAGGCGTCCCTGCGTCTGGACACCTATATATACATATATAGAAAGAGATGGAAAAAAAATAGAGAAACGGGTCAGAGCCCGAGTTTGAAAATATTTAGCAAGTGCGTAAATGCCATATTTTAAAAATATAAAATCTCTCATATTTAAACTGGTATCGCACTCTCATGAGATACACCTCACCCCTCTTCTAATAGTGCACACCTATCGCATACGTTTTAAACAAACTAGTTAAGCTACCTTACCTAACTAAACTCTTACAACCATCTTCTAAGTCCTCCTAACTATAACCTACCTTACGTGATATAATGTTATACCATAAGCTTTAGTATATAAAATCCCGTATATATATAGTTCTCACTTTAATATACGAATCAAAATTTAAATCCGAATATAATCTCCCGGAATGAGAATAAAACCTTATTCATTTTACTCATTACACCAGTTAAAGCTATATGATATCTCGTCTTGATATACAAGAAATATACTATACACAACAAGTATAATTATCCCTATTTCAATCATAAGTATAATAACCATCCCACCGAGATATAACTCGGGGATGCAGTCTCATAGTGCTTATCCGCATCCGGATTTACTCAATTAACCACGGTACCAAGCCAGACTCACTCATGGTCGTAGTAAAATTACACAACGGTGGAGGCGGTTATATTCCCTCCTGAAAGTGGAATAAAGCTATCGCACTCGTATGCGGGACGATATGACTTGGGGATATACTCTCTCTGCTCCTCAAGCCAGGGGATTCACCCACATCGTGCAACCTCCCTGGATAGCACTCAGAAAATAAATAATCTGGTTGTCCATCCCCATGCCCAGGGAAACCTGTGGAACCAGCCTCTAAAATACAAATATACCAATCACATACAGATATATTTATATTCATATAGTAACATATATATATATATATACCGTCACAACTCTTGCATATATAATACATATCACTTCTCAATATATATATGGCTATAATTGCCAAACTTTTATAGCGATAGTCAATAACCCCGAATGTTGCCATTCGTAATAGTATATAAGTATTCTCTTACTTAATATATAACTCGCTCCCTAATCACTTTTAAGGATTATAATATAGACCCGAATATATCAATTCGTACTAACTAAATAAGTATACTATCAACTTATCTTAATTACATAGGTATCGCATCACCTATAATAATAGTCGTCAATAGATCTATTGGATAAACGCTCAATTTTCTTTAGCCTATATCCTAAATTCCATCATAATCTCATCCTAAGATTTACTAAAATGCATTTAGCCCATATTTATTCTCACCGCATAAATATCTCTACACACTTACCTAAGACCTATCTCTCGAACGTTGCTCGACCCGAACATTCACCAAGTCCATACCCCGGATTGTACACTAAACTAATCCAAGGTTCTCTCTTTTATTCCAAGGTTTACTCACCTTCAATACCGTCATCTAGGATTTCTAATATCATAACTAGAATTCCCCCATAATAATCTTCAATTGAAATTTAATCCTCCTAAACTCAAAGAAGGAAACTGCCAAATTCAACAAAGGAGAATCGATTCGCCCCAAATGCGAATCGATTCGCTTTCCATCCGAATCGATTCGAAAAGTGTTATGCAAGAAAGTGCCCAAAGACGAATCAATTCGGTCTCAATCCGAATCGATTCGGCCTGAGACAACCTTACATATCCCCTTATGCGAATCGATTCGGGCTAGACCCGAATCGAATTTCCTTGTTCAGAGGGCACGGTTCGAGCGATTTCATCTTCTCCAAAATACCCAAATATCCAAATATCAACCCAATCTCCATTTTAATGCTTTCTAATCTCAACCAACAACACTTAACACTGATTTCTAACTAACACATCAATTAATTTGTGGTATTAAACCATTTCTCCTAAATTTAAACCTTAAAACCATTAAAAACCTAGTTTATCATTTTCTCCCATTTCTAACCATTTCTACATACCATTAACATAGTTTTAACACTAGAAATCATTAAGAGTTTACAATACATCAATTTGTAAACTCATACTCAAATTTTTCAATTTTATTTTAAGGGTTCTTACCCAAAAATCATATAGTTTACCAACTATAATATGAGATATACACATACAAATGAATAAATCAAGTCAACACTTGCCTCGTGGATGAAAACTGACGACCTCAAGTCGAATTCCGTGGAGTTTGGACCGAAAATCCCTTTTCTCCACTCCTTTCTCCTCTTCTCTCTTTTCTTTCTCTTTTCTTTCCTTTTCTCACTCTCTCGTGCCTTATATGAAAGAAATAAGGGGTTTCCCTTAGTAAACCCAATTTTGACTCGTTTACACAATTACGAGTCCCTACTAGTCCAAAAGTCCCCAGAACCCAAACGCTACCCCCGGATACTTTTATTCTGACTATCTCGGCGATTCTGAAACTAACCATGCACTCGAAATCTCCATCCGAGTTACCTAACTAAAATTTACTAGTAGTACTCGACACTTCTCAATACGCATTTTCTACAACGTAAAATAATTCCCGTCGCTTTACCCAGTTGCAACATGACATAAAAACATTTTGACTCATTCATTCAGTCCCCTAAATAAAAGCAACATGCGTCGGTAATCATCTAACGCTTATTAATCAAGAATTTACTATTAACTGAAATTCCTCAAATTTCCAAATTACACCCACTTATGTAATTTAAATATCCAAAAAAGTACGGGGTATTACAGGAATTCTCCTATCTGAAGTTGATGCTCCACCTCTCAATTTGGATTGAGATTTACTACGGCCACCATAATTCTTTTCATTTGCTCTACCATGAACTGTCAATGCTTTAAATGTTGAGTCTCTATATACCTCTTTAGCCTTCTTACGAACCTCATTATTCAAAAGGTATTGAAGACGTCAACATATTTTATTTCCTCATTTTCATAAAATAGCGTGGTAATGAGATGTTCATACGAATTAGGTAGAGAACATACGAATCAGGTATAGAATTTAGCATTAACAAGGCTTTATCCTCATCATCAATTGCAACATCCAAATTTTGCAAATCAATAATAATTTTGATAAATTGTTCAATTTCTCAGAATTAGAAATACCTTTTGCGTAGTGGAACTGAAAGAATTTCTTCTTCAAATAGAGCCAATTTTCAATTCTCTTTGCCATGTACTTGTCCTCTAATTGTTTCCATAATTTCTTGTGTCGGGGTCTCACGCATATAAGGATATTTGTTATTCTTGTCGATATAAAGAAGAATATGATCACAAGCATTGCTGTTGATTTTGTTCCATTCACCCTCCTGCATATCTTCAAAAGGAATTTCCAACTCTTGTTGGACTAAGACATGCATAACTTCACATTTCCACATACTGAAATTTCTTTGCCCATTGAATTTTTCTACGTCAATATTTACGGTGTCCATTTTTCAAATGATCACAGTCACAAAAAAATGCAAGCGAAAAAAAATTCAAATTTATAAAAAAATTCGGGTTGTGAATAGTAATTGTATGGATAGTATTAAATGAATAGTACAATACATATGGTATTTCTCCACCCCAAAAGAAATTCAATTGCCTATATCAAAGGACTTTAACTCTGATACCAATTTGTTGTGCGAAAGTGTGTCAACAAATGATATTGACAGTGACCCAAATAATAATATGGCAAACATACACTGTATATGGATAAAAGCACGCACAAAAGAACACAATATTTTAGTACGTACACTAACTACTGTGATTAATTCACTATTTCAAATGAGTTACAAAATAAAACCCTCGCAAGTATACTCACAAATGAAAAGTACCAAATATTATTTTTACACAAAAGCATACGCCCTCTTTGTTAACTCTCGACTTACGTGTGTTTTTAGTGTGTTAGCTCCATACTTTCAAATCTCTTTATATAGTGTTAAGGAAATGAGACAAAGGGTGTAGTTAATGGCATTCCTTAGATTCTTAAAACACTCCAAAAAAAAATTAAGGTCATTTACTATTCGGGGTACATTTGTTTACTATATTTGGTGCTTAAAGTACGTTAATTTTCGTTATTGTTGCATGAGGATTATTTTAACGATTGCTCTCAATAGCCGTTTAACAACTCCCCCCT
The DNA here is from genome assembly GCA_949130495.1 of Sambucus nigra. Taxonomy (NCBI): domain Eukaryota; kingdom Viridiplantae; phylum Streptophyta; class Magnoliopsida; order Dipsacales; family Adoxaceae; genus Sambucus; species Sambucus nigra. The sequence continues at coordinate 118,404,979 of OX422219.1, read as the reverse complement.
CTTATAAACAATTACCAAACATACCCCTACTCTCTTAAGACAAAAAACGTTATCAAACCCCCAAAAACTCATTCCAACCTCTTTCACTCTCTCTCCTCTTCAAATGGCAGCCCTGCCATCTTTTTCACTCTCTCCTCTTATGGAAGCCATGGCCACTCCACGAAGGAGTCCTCTCCCTCCAGCCCCGCTCCTCCACACCCCCTCCCTTCACCCTCTGCCCCTCACCCGATTTCCCGACAGTGAGAAGAAGTTATGGATCCAGTGGGCTTGACGAGTGTAGATTTAAACTTCTTCATGGTAAATTTTATTTGTTGAAAATCAAATTTCATTTGTTGGGTGGAAAACAAATTTCATTTGTTGAAAGTCATTTTTTTGTGTAAAATGATTTTTTTTTTAAATATATCTTCTTTTTTTTACTCAAATCAGTTTTAATTTTTTATTTTTGGTTGAATTTTTTTTTTGTAGTTGGAAAGCATTTTTGGGGTGGAAAATAAATTTCTTTTGTTGAAAGTCATTTTTTTTGTGTGTAAAATGATTTTTTTCTTGATATATATATATATATATATATATATATATATATATATATATATATATATATATATATATATATTTAACTCAAATCAGTTTTAATTTTTATATTTTTGCTGGAATTTTTTTTGCATTTGGGAAGCTTTTTTTGGGTGGAAAATAAATTTCTTTTGTTGAAAATCATTTTTTTTTTGTGTGAAACGTTTTTTTTTCTTGAAATATATTTTTGAACAAAAATCGGTTTTATTTTTTAATTTTGTTGTTGGAATTTTTTTTGTAGTTGGAAAGCATTTTTTGGCCGGAAAATAATTTTGTTTTTTGTTGAAAATCATTTTTTTCGGTGGAAAATGTTTTTTTTCTTGAAATATATATTTTTTTAATGAAATCAGTTTTATTTTATTCTTTTTTGGGTGGATTTTTTTATTTTGTTGAAAATCATTTTTTTCGGGTGTAAAACGTTTTTTTTTTTCTAAAAATAATTTTTTAAACTGATATTTTTTTGCTTAAAATTATTTATTTTGTAATTGAAAATATTTTTTTGGGTGGAAAACCAATTTATTTTGTTTAAAATAACTTTTTTTGTGGTAATCATTTTTAACTCAAATCAGTTTTAATTTTTATTATATGTTGAAATTTATATATTTTTGTTAATGAAAATCATTTTTTAGGGTGGAAATAATTTATTTACTTTTAAATAGTTATATTATAATTGTTTAATATTTTTTTTTAATTTTAACTGTTTTTAAACAGTTATATTATAACTGTTTTTTGCAGGAATTTATATATTTTTTGCCTAAATTTATATTTTTTTAACAATTTTCGAAAATTATTTTTTAACAACTTTGTCCTAAATATTTAAACCTTATGATATATATATATATATATATATATATATATATATATATATAGAGAGAGAGAGAGAGAGAGAGAGAGAGAGAGAGAGAGAGAGAGAGAGAGAGAGAGAGAGAGACTATAATAGTAATATATATATATTCAAGGGCAAAGATATCATTTATCATGTGAGAGATAACTTTTAAAAGATGTCAGCTAACGGTCAAGTGAGCAACTGACGATTTACGTTAGTTTTGGACCCAACGAACTAATACGTAAACAAACGTACCCCAAGCACCAAATACTGTAAACAAACGTACCCCAAACTGTAAATGACCCAAAAATTTAAAAGACAAAATTACCTTTCTTCCTAATATCAAACAAATTCCAAACATTCTCAATAATTTGTTAATTAAATAATTATAAAAACTATTTTATTATAAAGTTAAATAAAAGGTGAAGTTTTTTTATTGAATAAAATTGGACATTTTTTTAAAAATAAATTGAAAAATATTTTTTTACATATTTTTTTTTAAATGGACATATTAAAAAAAAACAATTGGATATAACTTATTTAAAAAATGATAGTTTTATTTATTAATGAGTGTTGTATGTTCAACAATTAATCAGGGCTACAATTCTTTCTCAAATTATATTTTTAGAAATTATGTTTTTAATAACTAATTTGTGACAAGATTTGTTTTGGTTAATTATTTTTTTATATATCGTAGATTAATGTGGTTTAACCGAAGATATTGCACTGGATAGAATGGAATGGAAAAATAGGATTCATGTAGCCGATCCCAAATAATTGGGAAAAGGCTTTGTTGAGTTGAGTTGAGATTAATGATTGGTTAGTGCTGCTGGCGCGAACCCACATCATTTTATGGATGCGGATTTGCGTCAGCGGCACTAACCAATCGGTATTAAAAAATTATAATAAAATATAATTTATTTACTACCGATTGGTTAATGTTGCTGGCGCGGACCACATCCATTAAATGATGTGGGTTGACGCCAGCGGCACTAACCAATCATTAATCTAAGATATATAAAAAATATTTTTTAACAAAAAAAAAAACTTACCACAAATTAGTTATTAAAAAAATAATTTCTAAAAATATAATTTGAGAAAGAATTGTAACCCTGATTAATTCTTGAACATACAACACTTATTAATAAATATAACTATCATTTTTTCAAATAATGAAAATGTTTTTTTAATTCAGTTATATCCAACTATTTTTTTAAATATCTCCATTTAAAAAAAATGATTTTAAAAAAAAGTTGTTTTACAATTTTTTTTTATAAAAATTTCCAAATTTATTTAATAATAAAATAGTTTTTATAATTATTTAATTAAAAATTATTGGGAATATTTAGAATTTATTTGATATTAGGAAGAAGGGTAATTTTATCTTTTAAATTTTTTTTGAAGTGTTTGAAAAATATAAGGAGTGCCATTAGTAGTACCCGAGACAAACTCACCCAATTTGTTGTCACCCACCAAGAGTCCACAGAAAGGATAGGTAAAAAGTTTTCAACTTTTCAAAAATTTTCAAAGGCTTGGAGTAGGCCTGTCAACGGGTCGAATTTAGGGAGATCCAGATCCGTGTAATCGGGTCTTCATCGGGTTCGAGTTCGGGTCCGGGTCTTCATCGGCCTACAATATTGGATCCAGACCCGGATCTGTTCGGGTCTTCGGGTCTCGGGTCCGGGGCCGGGCTGGTCAAATATGTACATTTATTTTATTTTATCCCCCTTCTTTATTATTTAATCTTAAATTAAAATATTTTGTAATGTATTGTAGAATATTATTAGTATAAATAAAACATATATTACTTATATTTATTATACACATAAATATATATATTTTTATATATAATACTTACATGTTATATTGATAAGATATATTTATAACTATATATAAATTTATGGTATATATGTATATATATACAAAATAATAATGTACAGTTTGGGTCGGGTCTTCGGGTCCGGGTCTTGTATAAGATCCAGATCCTACCCGTTTAATAAACGGGTCTTCGGGTCTTCGAGTCTCGGCTCCAAAAAAATATGCTCAGACCATATTATACGGATCGGGTTCGGGTAGGGTCAGGATCCAAACCCGACCCATTGACAAGCCTACCCTAGAGATTTAAAATTGTTGATAGCGACTCAACTCTTATGGAAGGTGAAACTTAGGGGTGTTAATTCGGATTAGTCGTGTCATTTTTGAGTCGCGTTGATTTTTATTTTAATATAAGTTTTGAATACTCTTAAATCTATACAAGCTAATCGGATCATATTCAAATCATTTCGAGTTATTACCATAAACGGATTATCGGACAAAAATTATCAACTCTAGTGAAACTCAGGCCTCAGTGGACGTAGTTTACTAAATTTTTGGAGGACATTTGCATGACAAATTTCATTGCTGCACATCAAGTCATTTATAAGAATCTAGTACAGCCGAGGCATTGATTAGGTACAATATCATTAATCTAACAGTTTCTTGGCCATCAACAAAATAAAGATGAAACTGAAAAATATTTGCCCTAAATAAGCATGTGCGGGATTATTCATTTCGACACACCTTCCACGCTCAACTTGCGCAAAAAAAAACAAACAATTAATTATCAGTTGGTGGCAGTGGAGCCGGGACACACTGATTGAGGTGATGTGCAACAAGAACTAGGTAATGGTGTATTTTCTTATTGAGTAGTTTTACGGGGATCGAATTTTTGATAAAATTTTGATGGATAAATTGACGTGACGGACATTTATTGGTTGGTTTCTAACTCTCACTGGCGTGAACCCCAAAAACCAATCAATAAAATCTCGCCACATCAATTTATCCATCAAATTTGGATAAAAAATTCGGTCATAATAGTATTTTTGTTTCTTATTTGCCATGCTTTCATAAAACGAGAAAAAGAGTAGACTTTATTAACGCAACTCTGTCAAGACTTTCATCTAAATTGTAATTTGTAAACAAGTTGGTCATATGTTGCACATGCCAGATAAATGTTATTAAAATAACTGAACTATCATTCTCTGAATTAATTGATAACTCAGACACAACCTTTTTCAAATTTAATTGTCAACGGAATCTTAAATTAACTGTTTAACAACTATAACTATTGCTATCCCACTACCACCATCTCACCACCACGATCACCCAAAAAACCGGAAAGAAAAAATTAATTAAAAATATACTTACATCACCATTACCAATCAAAACATACAAATTCAAATAGACACCAAAATGTTTGAAAACATAAATGGAATCAAAATCAAAGTATACTACATACAACCATCCCAATCCAATCAGAGGCATATAGAAATAATCAAAATTCAGGGCCAATACATCCATCCGAATTGAACTCCATAAAATCAAGGCCTACAAATCGAAAATTCTAAATCTAAATACACGTAACTATTTGTGTATAAATGTATGATTATACTGTTGGAGTTTTGTAACGGAAAGAACGAAATAGATTAGTTAATTTCTGCAAGGCATGTTCTTGGAACGCTTCTTTTAGGCAATATTTCTCCCAATCCGGTTGAGACAGAACCGCGAGTACACAATGAGTTTTTTAGAATCTGCCTTCAGGATACAATACAGTGTATGAACAGTATGTTTGATTTAAACTATGTACTGTTTGATCAAACGGAGAACACTCTAAATATGTAACTTGATAATGCCAAGAGGTAGAGGACGAAGAGAGGAGAAGCTAGAAATTTTCGGTGTCCAAAATAGAGGTCTGGAACTCTTTTTATAGCCATTTCTGTGACTGTTCTTCGATAGTCACAGCTATTCATGTAGTGACTCAACAGCCGTTGGATCGTGCCTGTTTGGAACCGCTTCGATCGGATCGTTTAATCACAACCGTTGATCTGTTTTACCTCGTTAAAACTTTAGTCTTCCACGCTCTAAGCGACGATGCGCAAGTGCCAAGTCAAAACGCACAATGCGCCCTAAGTCGCCCAATCGCGCTTACGCGTGTCGCGTGTCACGATTGGTGTTGCTTAAGCACCACCGCAATGCGTAGGATCATAGCCTCTTCTTTGACTTGTCAACTAAGAATCTTAGTTGTCCTTTAGTTGATATACCACTATTTTTTGTAGTATTCTTTCAATATGGGACAATATGGGATTTTGAGCACTCCCATATCTTTCACACCCATTTGCTCATGTTTACCCCTTCTAAAATAAAACCCAAACTATGTTTAAATTAAAACACCAATAATATAATAAAATATTAACAACTAAAAATAAAACATCAATAATATAATTAAAATATTATATTATATTGCAATTTATCCAACATTCCCCCACCAATTTCAATATACACGAGAGGGCAAAGCAAAAAAGACAATAAATAACTTTTTTGCATTATCGCTAAAATCTCGTACATAAATGAGAAGTATCTTTCGAACTTGAACTTCCATATAGTGTAAATACTTCAAAGCTTCATCAAGGTGCTGTGATGAACATATCTTGAACCAAGGACCTTTTAAGACTAGCCGGAACTATCAAACATACCGATTTATGAGTTTATGAGTGTTCTTTTAGCATGCACTTTTATGACCTCGTGTTAATCCTGATTTCACGAGCGCTTTAGGATCTCGGTCTTGATTCCATAGAAAGCAACCACACTTTCGATATTCGTATAGGTAAATAAACTTTAGTGATTCAGCGAGTCACACTTATATGATTTATTAAGAAGTACCCTTCATCATCTAACATGCAGAAAACCAACACTAGGCACATAGGAATGGAACTTTTGTATAAAATTCCTAGTGTTCCATAACTATAATTTAACTTGTTAGTACCACATTGAACTCTATCTAAATTTTCAAAATATGAGTTGGGTTCCCATTAAATATAGTTGTGTTTATTTAATAGACCTTAGTCCCACTCCTTTTGAGGTGATATATATCATCTCCCTAACAAGACCTTTAGTCAAAGGATCTGCTGAATTCTTGTTCGTTTTAACATAGTCGATAGTAATTACTCCTTCTTTGAGTAATTTTCTTATAATTTGATGCCTTAGACTAATATGTCTAGATTTTTCGTTGTAAGTTTTGTTCGAAACTTTATAAATTGTGGCTTGATTATCACAACTTATTATAATAGAAAGATATGGCTTTTTCCATAAAGGAATATCATACAACACATTTCTAAACCATTTTGTTTCTTTACATGAATCTGCTAGGGCTATAAATTCAGATTGCATTGTTGAATCTGACACACATGTTTGTTTCTTGGATCCCCAAGAGATAGTTGCTCCTCCTAGCGTAAAAATCCGACCAGTATTTGACTAGGATTTTGATTCAAGATTATTCCAACTTGAATCACTATATCCTTCTAAAACAGATGGATATCCTATATAATGTAAGCCATAATCCAAAGTCCTCTTCAGGTATCTAAGTACCCTAGAAATCGGATTCCAGTGCTCTTGTCCTGGATTACTTGTAAATCTACACAAGACACTCACTGCATAAGCAATGTCTGGTCTAGTGCAATGCATGGCATACATTAGACTCCCAATAATACTAGCATATTTAAGTTGGTCCATAACACGCCCAATATTTTTCATTAATTTGATACTAGAATCCACTAGTGTAGCAGTTGGCTTAAGTTCAAAATGAATATATCTTTTAAGAACTTTTTCTATATAATGAGATTGAGATAACGCTAAAGAATTATCCTTTCTCACAATTTTGATTCCTAAAATCACATCAGCTTCTCCAAGATCTTTCATATCAAATTTTGATGAAATAAACCTTTTGGTTTCTTCAACATATTTGAGATTAGACCCAAATATTAACATGTCATCCACATATAAGCAAATAATAACACCAACACCATTTTCAAATTTACTATATATAAATTTGTCGGCATCATTAACTTTATATCCATGGGATATAAATATATTATTAAACTTCTCATGCCATTGCATAGGAGCTTGTTTAAGGCCATAAAGAGATTTAACCAGTTTACAGGCTTTGTTTTCTTGGCCAGGCAAAACAAACCCTTCGGGTTGTTCCATATAAATCTCTTCTTATAAATCTCCATTTAAAAATGAAGTTTTAACATCATTTGATGAATAACTAAATTATGAATAGAAGCAAGAGATATTAATATCCTAATGGAAGTGATTCGAGCAACATGAGCACATGTATCAAAGTAATCAATTCCATATTTTTGCTTATAGCCTTTAGCAACTAGTCTTGCCTTAAATTTATTTATAGAACCATTCGGATTTGATTTTTGTTTAAATATCAATTTGCACCCAATAGGTTTAGCCCCGGGGGAAAGATCGGAAATAACCCAAGTTTGATTTGACAAAATTGAATTCATTTCATCATTTATTGCTTCTTTCCAAAAGACAGCATCCCTAGATGTTACCGCTTCATGAAATGTTGTCGATTCATCTTCTACATTAAGAATAAATTTAGTTTTGTTCTTAGTCTCATTTAAATCCCCTTCAACTAAATAAATAACAAAGTCAGGCCCAAATGTTTTTTTTCAGTTCTTTGTCTTTTACTCCTTCGTGGTTCAACGTCATTCGTTATTTCCGAAGAAGATATAGGTTGTGAATTTTCTTCTAAAGTTGAGGAGTCAACAGTCGAATTATTATTTTCTAAACCTTGATTCAAAGTACTAAACTTTGTTAGATGTTCAAAGAATTGTACATCTACCAACTCAATGATTTCTTGAGTTTTAAGATTAAAAATCTATAAGTTTTAGTATTACTAGAGTATCCAATAAAAACACATTTGTAAGTCCTATTTTCTAGTTTAGGTCTTTTAGGTTCGGGTTTTATTACATAAGCAAGACATTCCCAAACTTTAAGACGTCTAAGATTAGGCTTACGATTAAACCATAATTCGTATGGTGTAACATCCTTGTTTTTCAATGGAACTCTATTTAAAATATAACATGCGGATAAAACCTCTTCTCCCCACATCGACAAAGGTAAACCAGAACTGATTAACATTGCATTTATCATTTCAACTAAAGTCCTATTTTTTCTTTCCGCCGTTCCATTTTGTTGTAGCATATAAGGTGCCGTAACTTGATGGATTATTCCATGAGTATTACAGAATTGTATAAACTCATTTGACTAATATTCACCACCCCTATCGGATTGTAGGACTTTAATTTTTTAATTTTGTTGAGTTTCAACTTCTGCTTTAAAAATTAGAAATTTCTCGAAAACTTCATCTTTACTTTTAAGTAAATATGTATATGCATACTTAGAGTAATCATTAATAAAAGTTAAGAAATATTTATTTCCACCACGAGTCATATTACTCTTCATATCACATACATCACTATGAATAAGATCAATCATTTCGGATGTCCTCTCAACAGATTTAAACGACTTTCTAGTTATCTTCGATTGAGCACAAATTTCACACTTAGAAAGGTTATCAAATTTACAATCCGAGATTAAGCCGAGATTAGTCATATTTTTTATACTTTTATAATTCACATAACCTAATCTACTATGCCATAAAGAAATAGACTCAACCATATAAGAAGAACTAATATTATTGATTACATTAATTTTGATCATGCCGTTACAAGAGTACCCTTGCCAAAAAATTGGCCATTCTTTGACAAGACAAACTTATGACACTCATACACTAGTTTGAAACCTCTCTTATTGGGAAGGTCCCCAGACACAAGATTTTTACACATATCAGGTACATGAAGTACATCAATTATAGTAAGCGTCTTTCCAGAAGTTAGATTTTATTCCATAGTGCCTTTCCCAACTACATTTGTGCGAAGATTATTTGCCATCTTCACTTCTTTTCCATCAATTTCTTGATATGTTTTGAATGAAGATTGTTCTTTGCATATGTGGATCGTTGCACCGGTATCCAGCCACCATCCACTTTCATTATCAATTGAATTTTCTTCGCATACAATAGCAATAAGATCTTTAACATTGTTGGTTTCCTTCGACCCTTGTTTTCCTTAAATGCCTTCTTTTTAAGACGACGTTCTCGAGAATAGTGGCCCAGTTTGTCACAGATGAAACATTTTCCCTTCTTTTTCTTATTTGCACTTTGGTTCTTGAATTTTGAATTGTTCTTTGCTTTAAATTTTGTGTCTTTGATAATCTTGGATTTTTTATCCTCAACCATATTAGCTTTTGAATGACCCTCACCTTGTTCATCCTTCTTTTCTCGAATACGAGTATCATCTTTAATACGAAGGTGACGAAGAAGGGATTCCACAATATAAGTCTTTTCATCATGATTAATTTTCTTCTTAAAGCCATTCCAAGAGGATGGAAGTTTTGAAACAATCACCCGTACTTGAAATTCATCTTGAAGATTAATTTCAGCGGCTTTAAGGTCACCAATAATTTGTTGGAGTTCATGTGCTTGTGCAACGACAGATTTATCATTAGTCATTCTAAAATTCATATAGTTTGAAATTAGAAACTTACGGTTGCTCGCTTCCTCGTTTTGATACTTTATCTCCAAATCCTTCCATAATTCCTTTTCCATCGGAATCATTCAATGAGCGCTATAAACAGTTTGAGACAAAGCATTGAGAATATGTCCTTGACACATAAATTCGTCTTCTTTCCTCTTCACACATTTTTTCTTTATTTCTTCGGTGTCTTCGGGTGTGGGGTCGGGAATTTGTTCAAGGTTGTCATCTAGAATATATGGTAGTTTTAGTGATGTGAGGAAGACCATAAATTTCTCTTGCCAACGGGTGAAATTTCTGCCATCAAAACGGTCGAGTCGGATTAAGTCTTGACTCATGACTTGAATAGATTGTGCCACTGTTCCTTCCATTTGAGTGGAGTAATAAGAATGTAAACTATTACTTAAAAACTGTTGGAGTTGTGTAATGGAAAGAACGAAATATATTAGTTAATTTCTGCAAGGCACGTTCTTGGAACGCTTTCTTTTAGGCAATATTTTTCCTAATCCGGTTGAGACAGAACCGCAAGTACATAATGGGTTTTATAGAATCTGCCTTCAGGATACAATGCAGTGTATGAACAGTTCTTTTGATTCAAACTATGTAATGTTTGATCAAACCGAGAACACTCTAATTTTGTAACTTGATAATGCCAAGGGGTATAGGACTAAGAGAGGAGAAATTTGTAATTTTCGGTGTCCAAAACAGAGGCATGAAACTCTTTTTATAGCCATTTTTGTGACTGTTCTTCAACAGTCGCAGCTCTTCATGCAGTGACTCAGAAGTCGTTGGATCGTGCCTGTTTAGAACAGCTTCGATCTAACAGTTCAGATTGGGCGTCCCATCGTAAGCGAATGGATATCCCCTACACGAAACGCTACAAGTTCATCTAACGGTTCAGATCAAGTCGTTTCGGATTTTAAACCCTTTGATCGGATCGTTTAATCACAACCATTAATCTGTTTTACCTCGTCAAAACTTTAGGCTCCCACGTTCCAAGCGACAATGCGCACGTGCCAAGTGCCAAGTCAAAGCGCGCAATACGCCCTAAGTCGCCCAATTGCACTTTTGCACGCCGCGTGTCGCTCTTACGCGTGTTGCGATTGGTGGTGCTCCAGCACCACCACAATGCGTAGGATCATAGCCTCTTATTTGACTTGTCAACTAAGAATCTTAGTTGTCCTTTAGTTGATATACCACTACTTTTTGTAGTATTCTTCCAATGTGGAACAATATGGGATTTTGAGCACTCCCATATCTTTCAGACCCATTTGCTCATGTTTCTACCTTCTAAGATAAAACACAAACTATGTTTAAATTAAAACACCAATAATATAATAAAATAATAACAACTAAAAATAAAACATCAATAATATAATTAAAATATTATATTATATTGCAATTTATCCAACATTCTCCCACCAATTTCAATATACACGAGAGGGCAAAGAGAAAAAATAATAAATAACTTTTTGGCATTATTGCTAAAATCTAGTACATAAATGAGAAGTGTCTTTCTAACTTGAACTTCCATATAGTGTAAATACTTCAAAGCTTCATCAAGGTGCTGTGGTGAACATATCTTGAACCAATGACCTTTTAAGACTAGCCGGAACTATCACACATACCGATTTATGAGTTTATGAGTGTTCTTCTAGCATGCACTTTTATGGCCTTGTGCTAATCCTGATTTCACGATCGCTTTAGGATCGGTCTTGATTCCATAGAAAGCGGCCACACTTTCGATACTCGTGTAGGTAAATAAACTTTAGTGATTCGGCGAGTCACACTTATATGATTTATTAAGAAGTAACCTTCATCCTCTAACATGCAGAAAACCAACACTTGGCACATAGGAATGGGACTTTTGATAAAATTCTTAGTGTTCCATAACTATAATTTAACTTGTTAGTACCACATTGAACTCTATCTATATTTTCAAGATATGAGTTGAGTTCCCATTAAATATAGTTGTGTTTATTTAATATACCTTAGTCCCATTCCTTTTGAGGTGATATATATCATCTCCCTAACAAGACCTTAAGTCAGAGGATCTGCTAAATTCTTATTCGTTTTAAGATAGTCGATTGTAATTACTCCTTCTTTGAGTAATTTTCATATAATTTAATGCCTTAGACTAATGTGTCTTAGATTTTCCATTGTAAGTTTTGTTCGAAACTTTATAAATTGTGGATTGATTATCATAACTTATCATAATAGAAGGAGATGGCTTTTTCCATAAAGGAATATCATGCAACACATTTCTAAGCAATTCTGCTTCTTTACATGCATGTGCTAGGGCTATAAATTCAGATTGCATTGTTGAATCTGACACACATGTTTGTTTCTTGGATCCCCAAGAGATAGCTGCTCCTCCTAGCGTAAAAATCCGACCAGTATTTGACTAGGATTTTGATTCAAGATTATTCCAACTTGAATCACTATATCCTTCTAAAACAGATGGATATCCTATATAATGTAAGCCATAATCCAAAGTCCTCTTCAGGTATCTAAGTACCCTAGAAATCGGATTCTAGTGATCTTGTCCTGGATTACTTGTAAATCTACACAAGACACTCACTGCATAAGCAATGTCTAGTCTAGTGCAATGCATGGCATACAATAGACTCCCAATAATACTAGCATATTTAAGTTGGTCCATAGCACGCCCAGTATTTTTCATTAATTTGATACTAGAATCCACTGGTGTAACACCTGGCTTAAGTTCAAAATGATTATATCTTTAAGAATTTTTTCTATATAATGAGATTGAGATAACGCTAACGAATTATCCTTTCTCACAATTTTGATTCCTAAAATCACATCAGCTTCTCCAAGATCTTTCATATCAAATTTTGATGAAATAAACCTTTTGGTTTCTTCAACATATTTGAGATTAGACCCAAATATTAACATGTCATCCACATATAAGCAAATAATAACACCAACACCATTTTCAAATTTACTATATATACATTTGTCGGCATCATTAAATTTATATCCATGGGATATAAATATATTATTAAACTTCTCATGCCATTGCATAGGAGCTTGTTTAAGGCCATAAAGAGATTTAACCAGTTTACAGGCTTTGTTTTCTTGGCCAGGCAAAACAAACCCTTCGGGTTGTTCCATATAAATCTCTTCTTATAAATCTCCATTTAAAAATGAAGTTTTAACATCATTTGATGAATAACTAAATTATGAATAGAAGCAAGAGATATTAATATCCTAATGGAAGTGATTCGAGCAACATGAGCACATGTATCAAAGTAATCAATTCCATATTTTTGCTTATAGCCTTTAGCAACTAGTCTTGCCTTAAATTTATTTATAGAACCATTCGGATTTGATTTTTGTTTAAATATCAATTTGCACCCAATAGGTTTAGCCCCGGGGGAAAGATCGGAAATAACCCAAGTTTGATTTGACAAAATTGAATTCATTTCATCATTTATTGCTTCTTTCCAAAAGACAACATCCCTAGATGTTACCGCTTCATGAAATGTTGTCGATTCATCTTCTACATTAAGAATAAATTTAGTTTTGTTCTTAGTCTCATTTAAATCCCCTTCAACTAAATAAATAACAAAGTCAGGCCCAAATGTTTTTTTTCAGTTCTTTGTCTTTTACTCCTTCGTGGTTCAACGTCATTCGTTATTTCCGAAGAAGATATAGGTTGTGAATTTTCTTCTAAAGTTGAGGAGTCAACAGTCGAATTATTATTTTCTAAACCTTGATTCAAAGTACTAAACTTTGTTAGATGTTCAAAGAATTGTACATCTACCAACTCAATGATTTCTTGAGTTTTAAGATTTAAAAATCTATAAGTCTAAGTATTACTAGAGTATCCAATAAAAACACATTTGTAAGTCCTATTTTCTAGTTTAGGTCTTTTAGGTTCGGGTTTTATTACATAAGCAAGACATTCCCAAACTTTAAGACGTCTAAGATTAGGCTTGCGATTAAACCATAATTCGTATGGTGTAACATCCTTGTTTTTCAATGGAACTCTATTTAAAATATAACATGCGAATAAAACCTCTTCTCCCCACATCGACAAAGGTAAACCAGAACTGATTAACATTGCATTTATCATTTCAACTAAAGTCCTATTTTTTCTTTCCGCCGTTCCATTTTGTTGTAACGTATAAGGTGCCGTAACTTGATGGATTATTCCATGAGTATTAAAGAATCGTATAAACTCATTTGGGTAATATTCACCACCCCTATCGGATTGTAGGACTTTAATTTTTTAATTTTGTTGAGTTTCAACTTCTGCTTTAAAAATTAGAAATTTCTCGAAAACTTCATCTTTACTTTTAAGTAAATATGTATATGCATACTTAGAGTAATCATTAATAAAAGTTAAGAAATATTTATTTCCACCACGAGTCATATTACTCTTCATATCACATACATAATTATGAATAAGATCAATCATTTCGGATGTCCTCTCAACAGATTTAAACGACTTTCTAGTTATCTTCGATTGAGCACAAATTTCACATTTAGAAAGGTTATCAAATTTACAATCTGAGATTAAGCCAAGATTAGTCATATTTTTTATACTTTTATAATTCACATGACCTAATCTACTATGCCATAAAGAAATAGACTCAACCATATAAGAAGAACTAATATTATTGATTACATTAATTTTGATCATGCCGTTACAAGAGTACCCTTGCCGAAAAATTGGTCATTCTTTGACAAGACAAACTTATGAGACTCATACACTAGTTTGAAACCTCTCTTATTAGGAAGGTCCCCAGACACAAGATTTTTACACATATCAGGTACATGAAGCACGTCAATTAGAGTAAGTGTCTTTCTAGAAGTTAGATTTAATTCCACAGTGCCTTTCCCAACTACATTTGTGCGAAGATTATTTGCCATCTTCACTTCTTTTCCATCAATTTCTTGATATGTTTTGAATGAAGATCGTTCTTTGCATATGTGGACCGTTGAACCGGTATCCAGCCACCATCCACTTTCATTATCAATTGAATTTGCTTCGCATACAGTAGCAATAAGATCTTCAACATTGTTGGTTTCCTTCGACCCTTATTTTTCCTTAAATGCCTTCTTTTTAAGACGAATTTCTCGAGAATAGTGGCCCAGTTTGTCACAGAAGAAACATTTTCCCTTCTTTTTCTTATTTGCACTTTGGTTCTTGAATTTTGAATCATTCTTTGCTTTGAATTTTGTGTCTTTGATAATCTTGGATTGTTTATCCTCAACCATATTAGCTTTTGAATGACCCTCACCTTGTTCATCCTTCTTTTCTCGAATACGAGTATCATCTTCAATACGAAGGTGAAGAAGAAGGGATTCCACAATATAAGTCTTTTCATCATGATTAATTTTCTTCTTAAATCCATTCCAAGGGGATGGAAGTATTGAAACAATCACCCGTACTTGAAATTCATCTTGAAGATTAATTTCAGCGGATTTAAGGTTACCAATAATTTGTTGGAGTTCATTTGCTTGTGCAACGACAGATTTATCATTAGTCATTCTAAAATTCATATAGTTTGAAATTAGAAACTTACGGTTGCTCGCTTCCTCGTTTTGATACTTTATCTCCAAAGCCTTCCATAATTCCTTTGCCATCGGAATCATTCGATGAGCGCTATAAACAGTTTGAGACAAAAGAGTTTGCCATCGGATTTGATTTTCGTTTAAATATCAATTTGCACCCAATAGGTTTAACCCCGGGGGAAAGATCGAAAATAATCCAAGTTTGATTTGACAAAATTGAATTCATTTCATCATTTATTGCTTCTTTTCAAAAGACATCATCCCTAGATGTTACTGCTTCATGAAATGTTGTCGGTTCATCTTCTACATTAACAACAAATTTAGTTTTGTTCTTAGTCTCATTTAAATCCCCTTCAACTAAATAAATAACAAAGTCAAGCCCAAATGTTTTTTCAGTTCTTTGTCTTTTACTCCTTCGTGGTTTAACGTCATTCGTTGTTTCCGAAGAAGATATAGGTTGTGAATTTTCTTCTAAAGTTGAGGAGTCAAAAGTCGGATTATTATTTTTTAAACCTTGATTCAAAGTACTTAACTTTGTTAGATGTTCAAATAATTGTACATCTACCGACTCAATGATTTCTTGAGTTTCAAGATTTAAAAATCTATAAGTCATACTATTACTAGAGTATCCAATAAAAACACATTTGTAAGTCCTATTTCCTAGTTTAGGTCTTTTAGGTTCGGGTTTTTTTACATTAGCAAGACATCCCAAAACTTTAAGAAGTCTAAGATTAGGCTTACGATTAAACCATAATTTGTATGGTGTAACATCCTTATTTTTCAATGGAACTCTATTTAAAATATAACATGCGGATAAAACCGCTTCTCCCCACATCGACAAAGGTAAACCAGAACTGATTAACATTGCATTTATTGAGAACACACTATATGGTTGACTTACTTGAGTCTGTGGCACATAGGCGTTCCAACTAGTTTGGATATCGAGACAAAATCGCTTTAGATTTTTCTAAGTTACTCTATCTCGAAAAAAGGCATCAAGCTTCATTAAGTATCCCAATCCGAGCGCCAAGAGATAAACGACAAAGGGAAGTATTTTTTCTTGAACCACATTAGGACACATACAACACACACTGCATATTTATTTTTTATGTGTGCGCAAATTTTAAGTGGTTAGACCTCGTCAAAACATATTTTTTTTTAAAGTCATTTAATTTTTTTTAATCATGTTAAATAATTTTCTTGATTAATTAAACTTTTGGTTTAATATATTTGAGGCTAAAATGGAAATATTTTTTTAGTGAAAAGCTTTGTGGTTGCAATTTGAATTTTTCAAAACTTAAAAATGCCATATGCATTTTGTTAAACCTTTTAGTTTTCTCATCCTTTTGAGTTTCTTTACATCCGAGATATTGCATCCAAACCATAGGTTTGATCTCGAGTCATCAACGGCCATAAGCTAGTTAAAGCCTCAATCCTCGTGACCCTTGATCTTGAGATCTGAGGCTATCTATTTCAGCCAATCCATATCAGGTCTATTCACCGTCCCTTTTCCACTTACTCTCAGACCCTTGGATTATAACCGTTCGACGAGAGAAAATCCCCGCCGTTCGCTGGTAACTAACCCTTCGAGATCTTTTCGTTGCTGGTATATAATTCATGGCTTAGGGTTTCGCCTTGTTGGTTGGAGAAATTAGAGAGTGAGAAGCGGCGCTGTGAGTGAAATCGAAAAGAGAGAGAGCTGTGAGTGAAATCGATAAGAGAGAGAGCAGACTCCATTGTCGGATTTCTCATCCGATGTCGGACCAAGAGATAGAGGGAGAGCATGTCTCTGTTTCAAGATTGAGAAACTGAGAGAGAGAGAGAGAGAGAGAGAGAGAGAGAGAAACCTTCTTTCAAAACTAAATACACCACAAGTCTTATATTGACCAAAAAAATTCAAAACAGTAAACCCATTCACTTGAGAGTTAAATACATTGAGGGTTTGTTTGATGTTGGGGTATTGCTGGTGTGCTTGTGTTGAAGACCTCTTCAACTCTATAACTCCCTAAGAACCCATTTAGTTAACTTGTAAGATATTTCTAGGGTTCTTTAATTTCTTTTTCTTGGTTCATTTTATTTTGTGGTTGTTGTTGATTGATCCAAGATAAGTAATCTCAAATTTATTTTGAGAAATTTGACTTCTGATATTTTTGTGTATACTCTCAAATCTGAAATTTTTTGTTTCAAAATATTGTTTCACATTTTGTGAAATTAAATTGAACATAAATAAATTTTATTTGATACAAAAACTTGAGATATTTTTTTTGTGATAGATCTGAAAAAATTTCTTGAAGTCATATTGTTCAAAGCACATTTGAAATTACCTGCATTGCATATAGAAATGGCTTGTAATTTGTAGGTATCTACTTGTATTATTCATTGAGAGGGTGAGAAGCATTTTACACATTTAGTTTATTAACAAACACTATGACTCTCACACGAACACATAGGATTTGTGGTTCTTGGTGAGATATTTTGTTTATGGGGTTGTTGGAATCCGGGATTCAAGGACAACAAGGAAGCTGCGTGGAGAAGAACAAATCAAGATAGAATGCCTTTAAGAGTGGGGTAACTCGGGTAGGTACATTTTTTGATCTTGTATTTTTATTTTTAGTTGCATGCTTTAGGGTTGTAACTTGGTTGTGATTCTAGTGGACTTTTTCATTTTGCTCCGTAGAGGGAGCCGTGGACATTTCCCTAATTTTAAGGTTTTCCCATGTTAAAAATCGCGTGTTAATTTGCTTTAGTGTTCTTAGTTACTTTGGCGAATAATATCATACTCGAGACTTAATTGTTGGTTTTGTATTTTAAAAAACTTAGGGTATCAATCTAACAAGTCTAAAAATCATATTTAGAAAAATTATTTTCACACATCTAGTGTTTATTTTGAAAAGAGTTTCATCCAACGAGTTTATTTCGGAGTTTACTAAACTTATAAGTTTTTGTTATTAATCTTGTAAACAAGTTTTTCAAGTGCTATCAGAGCGGGTTTATCAAAAGATATTTTGATCCTGAGACTCCAAAAATTATTTTCAAAATCCATTTCTGAATATGGATGAAAGATTTGAGAAGTTAGGTAACCTTTCCCGACCACCACTCTTTGATGAAAATTACTTTTCCTATTGGAAAGTACGAATAGTTACTTTAATTCAAGGAACTCTTGGTGATGATGTTTGGGATATGATTGAAAATGGTTATGAACACCCAACTAAGTCTTTGTCTGATATTAATCCCACAAGAGTTAAGAAACCTCTTAGCGAATTTACTATTGTAGAGAAAAAGAAGTCTCTCGATAATAATAAGCGCAAAAATGCTATTTTTATGTCCATTAACGAGCATGAGTTTAAAAGAATATCTATTTGCTCTACTTCTAAGGAGGCCTGGGACACTCTAGTCACCGCACATGAGGGTGATGAACGAGTTAAGGTCGGAAAAACACAAATGCTTGTACAACAATACAATACTCTGATTATGGATGAAAATGAATCATTTGATGATTTCTACATTAGGTTAACCGACATTTTTACAAAATTACATGCAAATGGTATAACTTATAGTAGAAAAGAAATCGTTCAAAAGATTATTATGTCATTTCCTGCTAAGTTTGATAATAAGAGATATGCCATAGAAGAAATGAATGACCCAAACCTGACTCCTGAATTGCTAAGTAGCAAATTAAGAACTGTTGAGATGGAGTTAGAGTTCAAAAAATATTGACTACTCGAAATAAGAGACTCACTGGATCTAATGTTGTGTTTTCATCACAACTGACTTCACCTAAAGTCAATCCCTTAGACTTTAACTTTGACCTAAATGATGACTGTGATTTGGATGATCTTGATAACCAAATTTCCTTGATGAGCAAACAATTTAAGAAAATAATCAAATTTAGAAACACAATGGCAGCCAAACTTGGCAAATCAGGTTATTAAGACCCTCAAAATTCCAGACCTCATGAAAGATACGACAACAAAAGGACCTATGACAATAATCGACTTAAGACTGATATAAAAAATGTGAAATGTCATAGATGTGGAAAAATGGGGCATTATGCTAATAAATACCCAAACAAATTTAACAACAATACTAGGGCTAACATGTGTAAGATGTGGGACGACTCTAGCAATTCTGATGAAGATGAAACTGAGTTAACCCGTAATTATGAGTCCTATATGTCATTCTATGCTAAGATCATATACCATGATGATGATGAATGTTGATGTAAAAAACTAGATTGCTCTAATTATTCAATCACATATAAATAAATAAGACAAAGATTTTTAAAGTGGTTCGGCTAGGAATAAAGCCTACGTCCACTGTTATGTTATTGCTGAATGTTTGCAGAATTCTTGATTATAAGTTCTCTCAAGAAATTCCGGTCCTCTTGAATGAGGGTGATACAAGGTATTTATAGCCCTTAGGCTGTATATGAAAGGGTCAATACATTAAATGATATACATATGAAGGGGTAATACATTTAATGCAGCGTGTGCGTCAAGATCCTAAACATTCAATGAATCATCGAACTGTTTGAATATCTGGCAATTAATGCTGGGGTCGAGGTGCAGCTCAGACCGCCTTAGTTGCTCGTTGATCAATAGTTCCTCGGAGCGCTAGAGTACCTCGGAGTACTGGAGTTCCTCGGGGTGTCCTCGTTGCTAGTTGGCCGGGGAAATGAACTTCCTCGTCGCTATTGTGCCACGTAGATTAACACGTGTGTTTGTACTATTCGTCCACATCAGCATATTAATTTTGGTATCAACAGAAGCCCCCAATGTTTCATATTTCG
This sequence comes from Sambucus nigra, assembly GCA_949130495.1. NCBI lineage: Eukaryota > Viridiplantae > Streptophyta > Magnoliopsida > Dipsacales > Adoxaceae > Sambucus > Sambucus nigra. Next base: position 118,384,827 of record OX422219.1, on the reverse strand, counting down.
AACTTTGAGGAGTATGGAACATTCTTTCTCGGTATGTAGCAGTATTGAAGATCTTCCTGGGTTTTAGGAGCATCATATTTGAATTTATTTCCAAATTCATAGAATCCGCCTTTTTTCGAATTTTTAAGGGCGCTTCGATCTTTGTGCCCTTTTTGTCCTTTTAGCTGCCGGAAGTTCAATAGTTTCTTTCGTGTAATCATTTCCTTCGCCACTTCCCAAGGCAAAGTATTTAAACTTCTTAGGTAACCATAACGTCCTCTTCTTTTTCCAATTTCTTGCATTCAAGCTTTCTATTCTCTCCTTCTCTCTTGTGCGTTCATCTTTGTTTTCGTTCGTTGTCAACATACCTCCTTTCTTCCTGTAAGACCTTCTTTCTTTCTTCTCTTTTATTCAATATGGTTTATATTGTAGAGTCTGTTGAGAAATTTCGTTCTGACTTTTCCATTCCTTCGTGGGTAACTCTAGAGGTTCTTTCTGAGCCTTTAGATTACTTTCGATTGGCTGAGGGACATTGGTTCCCTAGTCTATTTGTTGCTGAATGTGGATTTTCTTTTCCACCAAACCCATTGTGTCTTGAGTTTTGTCAGTATTTCGATCTTGTCCCTGCAAAAATAGCCCCAAATTCATGGAGAATAATTAATGGGGTGCATAAATTAAATATAACTCATGGGACTCGTATAGGGATCCCTGAAATTATGTACTGCTATAGATGGGCCGTTTTAGATAATATTTATTATTTAAAAACTAGGTTTTTGAATAGGGCTCTTGTAGTTAACCTCCCCGATGCAAATAAAGATTATTTTGAACATGGGGTGGTTATTAAAAATTGGCAATATGCCCCTCTGGTTGGAGATGGAGTATACAATGGTCCCAGATGCCCCTTATATGGCAATGGGATAGGTTTATTTTTCATTTTATCTCTTTTCTGAATTTATGAATTCATTATGTTTGATAAAATGTATGACTGATATCTCATTATGTATTTATCTGCAGTTGATAGCAAAAGAAAAACTCCAAAAGAGTCAGAAGTGAATATTAAACATCTGAAACTTATCTGGGGTTTGCATAAGACGATTGTAGACGAGCACATCAGGTCTGCATCATATTTACTGCAGTATAAGAGCTATACAACCTCTTATACTGCTCGTCCTGTTGAGCCAGCATCAACTCCAGAAGATTCTTCTTCGGATTCTCACATCCCTTTATCTCAAAGAATGGGCAAGAAAAAAGCTCCTCCTGCTCTGTTTGATGATATTGCCTCTGCTGTTGAGGTTAAGAAAAGCAAAACTGATGTCCCAGAAGGGACTAAGAAAGTGGATGCTGCCCCCTCTAAAGCTGCCGAGAAGCCCCCAGTGGCTCCGAGCAAGAAAGTTGCTCCTGTAGAAGTAATTACGATCTCTCCGACCAAGACTTCTTTGGTTGAAAGTGCTGAAATCCCGTTGAGGAGATTGAGGAAATCATCCTCAGTTAATCCGGCTGAAACTGCCTCATCTCTACCTGCTGGTGGTATTGGTGTTCCAACCATCATTCCTCCGAGCTCTGCAATGAGCTCGGTAAAAACTTGGATCATACCCGAGGTCCAAGGAATTGATGAAAGAATTCCTAGGGATACGTTGACATCTCTAGCTGCTCGTCACCTTGCTTCGGTAAATTTCTCATACTCTGGGTTTTCTTTCTTTCTCTGAATGCTTACATTTTGTATTGACTTTTCTGTTTTTCTCCTCTTTCAGCAGGTGAACTGTTTCAATAATATTGTGAAGAAGGATGAAGCTATTAAAGCTTCTAGCTCCTCGTCCGGTGTAGAGGATGCTCTGTTGGGTTTGACCCAATCCTTGAAAGAATCTCGCCAACAGTATAAGGAGGACAAGGCTGCTTGGGAGAAAAAACTGTCAATAGTCGAAGCCGAGAAAGTGAAGTTGGCTGAAATCTCCAAGGGTTTGGAGAAAAAGGTGAAAAGTTTGGAGGTTGAGCATCAGAAATACGACGACAAGCTCAAGAATTTTGGAGAGCTTGAGGATAAACTGAGGAAGGCAGAAGAAGAGTTGCTCGCCCTGCGAGATATCCAAAGTCAAAAAGAAGAATTGGATGCGAAGCTTTCCTCGGAGAAGTTGAGAAGAAAGCTCGCAGTTAAAAAATCCTTCAGCGCTGGCTGGGAGAAAGGATGGGACAAGGGAATTGCTGCAATGACATCCCAAGTCCAGTATGGGAAGTTGAAATACTTCCGAGATGGTTGGGTAGCTGCTCTGCAAGAGTTGAAGATCAAAGATGACTCTGAGCTATTCCAACTACACCTCCCTGGTCCCCCTCCACCTATTGTGGAAGAAGAAGAAGATGAACCTCTCTCAGATGAATCTTCTATGGCTATGGGTGACCCAGTCTCTGCTTCTCAACCCTCTGTCATCGAGGACATTTCTTCTATGCCTCCTCCTGTCGAGAAGATTCCTGCTGATCAAGCCGTTGTTACCACCGAGCAACCGAGCTCCTCGTCCCAGCCTCCCGAGAAAGTCTTGGGAGACAAGGAAAAGGTGTGAAGTTGTTCGGTATTTCTATCTTTCATTACTTGTAATCGAACAATGTAATCCTTTTATGATCTAATAAAATACATCTTTGTTCATCTCTTCATTGTTGATCCTCTGTCTGCTTTTATTTATTAACTCCTGCTTTCTCTTCGTTATTAGTTTTTGGCCAGAATGGAATTGATATCAGCTCCTGATACTGAGTTGATGCAACAATGCACTAGATATTATAAAGCTGGTCATACAGACCTAAGTGTATCAGAGATTGTCGACATCTTAGGTCATGACGCCTCCGAACAAGTAGTTGAGGCTTACCGGTATCTGAAGGATTTACTTGATAGAGCTGTGGCCAACAATGTCGCCTACTATGACTTGATTGAGGAGCTTCATGGTTCCATAGAGGATCTTCAAAATCAACACAATGAATCAACTATTTTGTTGCACAAAGACTATGAAAATAGATATCAACAGCTTTCATCTGAAACAGGCCATAAAAAGATTATCGCTGGATATGATATTAGGGAGAGAACTCTAAGAGGTGAAGTTGAGGCCTGTAGGCAGATCGCCGAGATCCTGGAACAAGAAAATAATAATTTGCAAAAAAGCTGGCGCAATATGAATCTGCAGCGTCATCTTCCACTGCTTTAGTGCCAGTTACTGATGAAGGTTTCTCGTTCTTAGAGGTCGAAAATGCCAAATTAAGGCAAGAACTGGATGACTTAAGAAGATCTGCTATTTCTGGGACTGCTCGGGGACGAGGAAGAGGTTCTCGGGGGCGAGGAAGAGATGTTCAAAATGTTGCCGAGGAGCAAAGTTCTCCAATCGCTGCTCGGAGTCGATCAAGAGTTCTTAGTCGTAATGTCGAAGAGGCTCGTACCCAATCTACTTTGGAAACTCAGGCATTCCAACTAAACGCCAAAGATCGAGCTTTATCTGAACTGTCCAATAAAAATCTATCCTTGGAGGATCAACTCACTGCAACTAAGTCTGCTTTATATTCCAAGGATCTTTTTGCCAAAAATCTTCATGAACAATTGGATAGATTAACCTTTCAATTTCATAAGAAACCTAGGGAATTCTGGATGGACGGATATAATGAAGCTCTTGTTCACTTGGATGCTCGTATTGAACATGCCAAAAATGAAGGTTATAAGCAGGGGTGATTGAATGCACTGGGTGTGTTAAAATTGGAGCAAGGGCATTATTTATGGGATTATCATGCTCCGGGGTTATTAGACTTGCCTGTGCCATCTTTCAAATTGGACATGGCCTGGATCCCAGCTTGTTCCATTCCTCGTAGCTTAATTTCAAAATACCTCGGTGATTATAGCCTTCATTCCCAAATCGAAGTATCTCGTCCCGAGCATCTAATGGAGACACCTTCAATAATGAATGTCAGAATGTTGAAGGATTTGAACTTTATTAATTCTCCCCTTTGACTGGAAGATCCTCCTGCTGGCGAAGAACCTATTTCTAAAGCAAAGGGCAAGAAACCAATAGAATAGGAATATCAATGTAATAGTTAGTACAATCATGTAACCTGTAATTTATTTTGAATTTTAATGAAAAGACTTTCATTTTCTGTTTGCAAATTTTGCTATTGTCTTGTGTTTATCAAACACCTTTACATTTGTGCATATGTATCTGTTAAAAAGATAACAATATTATTGTTCATCGAGCAACTTAATAAAAAGTTACAAGTATCAAGGTTGTTCAATCACTTGAGTATAAAATGTTCAAAATGTTTTTAACCAACCAAAGTGGTTAAATAATGTTTGTCGACCAACTACAGTTGATGGGATTTTATCCCCGACCATCCATACTTGGTTCAATTTCAAATATTTTCATAAAATGTGTCCGACCAACCAAGGTTAATAATTTAACCTCGTCGACCAACTACAGTTAGTGGGTTTTTATCCCTGACTAATTATACTTGGTTCAGTTTGGAATATTTTGTTCTCTGAGGAACTTTTTGTATTAATCTTACCTCCCGACCAACATAAGTTGTAACGTGAGAGTATATTTTTATCTTACCAACCGTAATTGATCATGCTGGTGTACACCCCTTAACCAAAGGAGTAGTAATGGTTCTTTCGAACTTTATGTCCACTAGATATCTTACCAACCGTAGTTGGTCACACTAGTGTACGTCTCCTAACCAAAGGAGTATATTTTGGTTCTTTCGAACTGTCCACTAGATATCTTACCAACCGTAGTTGGTCACACTAGTGTCACCTCCTAACCAAAGGAGTATATTTTTTGGTTCATTCGAACTGTCCACTAGATATCTTACCAACCGTAGTTGATCACACTAGTGTCACCTCCTAACCAAAGGAGTATATTTTTTGGTTCTTTCGAATTGTCCACTAGATATCTTACCAACCGTAGTTGGTCACACTAGTGTCACCTCCTAACCAAAGGAGTATATTTTTTGGTTCTTTCAAACTGTCCACTAGATATCTTACCAACCGTAGTTGGTCACACTAGTGTCACCTCCTAACCAAAGGAGTATATTTTTTGTTCTTTCGAACTATAAGCGTAGTGTATTACACTAGTATTCCCCGAAAAACTTTCAAGAGAAAGAAAATGGTGAAACATCCTCGTTTTATTCATACTGAAGGAAATGCTTTACATTTTACATTACTGATAATACTTGCGCAGGTGTTCAGCATTCCATGCATTCTTAAATTCCACTCCCTCTAGAGTTGCTATTCTGTAAGTTCCTGGTCGAACAACTTCCACAACTCGATAAGGTCCATGCCAGTTTGCTTCCAGTTTATTATGCTTCTTAATGACCTTCTTTAGCACATAATCCCCCTCTTTTAAATCGTATTTCTTCACCCTTTTGTTGTAGAACAGAGCTGTTCGTTGTTGATAAGCAGCATTTCTGATGGATGCCTCTTCTCTAACCTCCTCGAGCATATCCAAATCCAGTCTTCTCATTAAATCACTGATTGGGGAGTTAAAATTCAGCACTCTATGTGTTGGGAGACCCAACTCGGCGGGTATTACAGCCTCACTTCCAAATGCTAACATGTATGGTGACTCTCCTGTTGCTGCTCAGGGAGTTGTTCAGTAAGCCCACAGAACTGACTGTAGCTCATTAATCCAATTTGCTTTAGCCTCACTTAGCCTTTTCTTCAACCCATTTAATAATGTTCTGTTCGTCACCTCAGTCTGTCCATTGCTTTGAGGATGGCCTGGTGCTGAATGAAACTTCAAAATGTTCGACTGATGACAATAGGCAGCGAATTCCTCGTTATCAAATTGTGTTCCATGATCTGTAATGAAAGCATTAGGGAGACCATATCGATAGATGATGTTCTTCCAAATGAATTGATAAACCTTCTCGTACGTCATATCAATCAGTGGTTCAGCTTCCACCCACTTAGTAAAGTAATCCACTGCCACGACGAGGTACTTGAACCTTCCTCGGGTCGTCGGCAATGGTCCAACCAAATCAATCCCCCATGTAGCAAATGGCCAAGGTGAAGTTATTGGTGTCAACAATGCTTGTGGAGTTCTTCGGATGGAGGAAAAGCGTTGGCACTTGTCACACTTCTTGGCATAGGCTATGCAATCAGCCCTCATCGTCGGCCAGTAGTATCCCTGTGTCATCACCCTTTGCAAAAGTGTCCGACCTGCTACATGAGCTCCACAGGATCCTTCATGGATTTCCTCAACCAATTCCTTGACTTCTGATGGATGTACACATCTCTGCAAACCGTCCATAATTCCTCGTCTATACAAAACACCATTTGTTAACACATACCGAGCAACTTTATACTTCAATTTCTTGGCGGCTAGCTTATCCTCCGGTAATTCTCCTTCTTCAATGTATGCCCTGATAGGATCCATCCAAGATGGTCCTAAATCAAGGGTTATTATATTCACCATCAGGTCCTCTTCTATGCTCCGACTTTCTAATACTTCAATTGGTATTGTTCTTCGTAGCTCGGTGCGCGTAGATGACGCTAATCGGGCCAATGCGTCTGCTCTAGCATTCTCCATCCTCGGTATTCTCACCAATTGAATGGCATCAAATTCTACTAAAAATTCCATCACCTTTGCATGATACTTCGCCATTAATTCTCCCTTGACTGCATATACTCCCATCATCTGATTCACAATTAATTGAGAATCACTGAACACCATTATTTGCCGTGCTTCCATAAATTTCGCTAAATTTAAGCCTGCTATCAGGGCCTCATACTCAGCCTCATTATTGGAGGCTTTGAACTGGAATCGCAAGGCATACTCCATATCAATATCATCTGGGATATTTAAAACAATTCCTGCTCCACAACCAGTTGTGCAGGATGACCCATCCACATACAATCGCCATGTAAGTAACTCGTCTTCAAATTTCTTACCTGACAGAACTCCTCGGTAAAATATCTCATGTTTTCTTTCATCGGCCCCTAGTATTTTTCGCTCCTCGCCGACTATCTGTTCATACCCTTTCACCAACCGGAGTTGGTCTGGATTTGAATATGATGATTTTTCTACGTCCACAAGTCCTTTTACCAACCTTAGTTGGTCTGGACCTGTGTCTGTTGATCCTGTATCGTCCACAGGTTGGTCAACAAGCACCTTTTGTTCCTCGGGGGTATCAGGGTATGTGAACTCTGCTATAAAATCTGCTACAGCTTGCCCTTTTAAGGATGATTTGGGTTCATACACAATATCATATTCACCAAGTTCTATCGCCCAATACATCAGTCTTCCTGATTTTTCCGGCTTATGGAGGGCTTGTCTTAGCGGCATGTCGGTGTACAAAATGATGGTATGGTCCTGGAAATATGGCCTCATTCTTCTACTTGCTTCGATTAGTGCCAGTGCCAATTTTTCTAGCTTTGGGTACCTGATTTCTGCACCTCGAAAAGCTTTACTTGTGTAATAGATAGGTTTCTGGACTTCGTTCTCCAATCTGATCAATGCAGAGCTGACTGCATTCTCTGATACGGCCAGAGATTATACAAGTATAATCTCTCTCCGGTTATTGGCCTGGATAACAATGGTGGTGCTCTCAAATACTTCTTCAAGTCTTGAAAAGCCTTCTCACATTCATCAGTCCACTCAAAACTTTTTCGCAGTGTTTTGAAGAATGGGAGGCATTTATCAGTTGCTCGGGATACAAATCTGTTGAGCGCTGCAACTCGTCCTGTAAGACTCTGTACTTCTTTCTTCGTCGTTGGGGATCATAGCCCTAAAAGATCTTTGATTTTTCTGGATTTGCCTCAATACCTCGTTGGTTGACGATGTATCCAAGGAACATTCCTTCTCGTACTCCAAAGGTACACTTCTTCGGGTTGAGCTTCATTTGGTATTTGTCCAGTTGATCAAAGGTCTGGCCTAAGTCAACTAGATGATCAGTAGCTCTCTTGCTTTTGGTGAGCATGTCGTCGACATAGACTTCCATGTTGCAACTGATTTGTTCAGCAAAAACCTTGTTCATCAGCCGCTGATATGTTGCACCTGCATTTTTTAAACCAAAAGGTATAACATTATAACAATAAGTTCCCCTTGGGGTAATAAAAGAAGTACTTTCCCTGTCTTCAAGTTTCATTTTGATCTGATTGTAGCCAGAGTATGCATCCATGAAGCTAAGCAGCTCATGTCCCGAGGTAGCATCCACCAGTTGGTCAATTCTGGGCAATGGAAAATGATCTTTTGGGCATGCCTTGTTAAGATCAGTGAAATCAACACACATTCTCCATTTATTGTTCTTCTTCTTTACCATTACCACATTTGCCAACCAATCTGGATATTTTACATCTTCAATGAATTGGGCTTTCTGGAGCTTCTCGACCTCCTCTTGTATGGCCTGATTCTTTTCGGGACTAAACACTCTTCTCCTTTGTTTTACAGGCTTGATCTCCTTATTCACATTGAGCTCATGACATAAGAAGTTTGGATCTATTCCTGGCATATCTTCATGACTCCAAGCAAAAGTATTCTTCCTATTTCTCAAGAAAGTTATCAACTCCTGTTTTATTGAAACATCCAACGACGATCCTATCTGGGTTATTCGTTCAGGATGCTCGTCGTCCAGAATAATATTTTCTGTAGATTCCACCACCTGTCCTTTTACAAGTTGAGATTCATCCCTAGGGTCAAGAGTTTCAATTTCTGTACCTTCATCCACTTGGTAAGTAGTGGTCTTTTTCCTTGATTCTTCAAGTTCCTCTTGCTCGGCAGACGAGTAATAGCATTCCCGAGCTACTTTTTGATCACCTTTCACAACTCCGACTCTAAAATTTATTGGGAATTTCAAACACTGATGTACTGTAGAAGGAACTGCTTCGAACTTCTTCAATCCAACTCTTCCCATGATGATGTTGTAGGCTGACTGCACATTCTTATCTATCACAAAAAAGCGTATTCTTTCCGTTCGACAAGCAGGCCAAGTTCCGATGAATATATCCAACTTGATCGTCCCAAGTGGAAAAACTTTCTCGCCAGCAAAGCCCAGAAGGGGCCTATGATAAGGTTCCAATTGAGATAATTTCAAATTCAAGCTATCAAAGCATGAATAGTACATTATGTCTGCCGAACTACCGTTGTCTACTAACACCCTTGAAATCACCACTTCTTTCATCCTCATTTTGATCACCAAAGGATCGTCATGAGGGTAAAGAACACCTGCCAGGTCGTTTTTTGAAAAACCAATAACTAGCTTCTCTTTGTTTACTTTCCTCGAACGATCATCCTCGGCCAGATTTATTCGCTGAATATATGAACAAGCTTGAGCCTCCCCGAGGTAAGCCTTTCTTTCTGCAGTAAGGTCTCCTCCTCCTGCATCTCCTCCTGTAATAACATTACAATCAAATGACCCAAAACGTATGGAAAATATCTCTCGTTCAGGCTGCCTTGGCTTCTTGGGAAGATCAGGGTCATCATCTGGATCGTCTTCATGGTCCCTCTTCTTTTTCTCCTCAGCACGATGAGGAGATCTAGATCTCTCTCTAGTTCTATCATCATTCTTCCTCTCACCCCTGCGATCTACATATTTTGATAATTTTCCTCTTCGGATGAGCGTTTCAATCTCGTTCTGAAAGACTATGCAATTTTTGGTCATATGGCCATGATCTTTGTGAAACTCGCAGTATTTGGCCTTGTTCCTCAGATCAGGATTTGTCCTCAGTTTTTCTGGCCACTTGATTTCCTCGCTGTTCTTGATTTCTTCTAAAACATGATTAATACCCATTTTCAATGGAGTATAATTATCTTACTTCTTTAGGACTTCCCATGACGTCCTATTATTCTTGGAGTGCTTGTCACCACCATTACCTTTCTGATCTTTCTTTTTAGACTTGTCGACCTCCACCTTAGTTTCTTTATCCATATTCTTCTTCGCAGACATAGCCTCCTCGGCATTCATGATTTTAGCTGCTTTTGCCATCAATTCGGACATAGTTTTAGGTGGATCTTTGGCCAAGGTGTAGTACAGCTTGTTAGGTAGTAAACCACTCATCAAAGCGGTGATCGCTGTTTTTTCTTCGTAATCTATGACTTCCAACTTCTCGTTATTAAAACGAGTTATGTAATCTCTAGTACTTTCACCTGATTTTTGCCTAACACTTAGCAAGTGTGCTACTCGCTTTATTGGCTTTGCTCCAAAACAAAAAATTGCCAATGAAAAGCTCGGCTAACTGAATAAAAGTTGAAATCTTACCCCGAGGAAGATTATTGTACCATATTTGTGCAGATCCGGTAAGAGTTCCCGAGAATGCTCTACACCTCATCTCGTCGGGGACGGTATAGATGTCGGCAGCAGCTTGGTCTTGTTCTATATGAAGAACAGGATCTGTCTTTCCATCGTACTTGGGGGTCACCACAGGTGCTTTGAATTTCGATGGTGTAGGAAAATCCACAATGGCTTGCAAAAAAGGTGTCCCTTGAACAAAAGTTCTCTGTAGGGGGTTTCTTTCTTTAGCCATTTCTCCCAGTCTATCTTCCAATCGCTGAATGGAACCTTTCCATGCTTCATTTCCTTCCTCAGGCCGCTTAGTCCAAGCAATTGATTGCTCTGACGTAGCTTCCTGAGATTTATCTCGACGAGTAGCTGGTCATGATTGCGCTGACCCTTCTCTCAAATCAGATGGTGGCCGCAAACTTCTCGATGGAGCTCTAGGTGGACTCATATTCCTCCTTGGTCCTAACCGACTGAAAGGAGACACCCTGCTTAATCTTTCTAAAGCACTAGTTCTCTCCGGAGAGAGAGTGATACGTTGATCTGTATCAGTAGCCTGTATTGATGAAGTCCGCCCAGGTTGATAAGAAGAATCATTTGATTCTCCATTGCGATATGACCCACTACGTCTGGATCGCAATTTCCCACGATCACTCCTTTGCCTTGAATAGGTAGGTGCACCGCCTTGAAGAGTTTGAATGAGTTTCCTCATAGATTCTTGCATGGCGGTTTGTCCTTGAGCCAGATTCGTCATAATTCCGGCTAGATCTGGAGATGCAGATGGATTTGGAAGATTTCCAGTATTTCCAGCATTTCGATTACTGGATTCTGGATTATCTGCCATTGATGATAAATGATTTTTTATGACAAACGATAGTAATAGTCGTTTCCCACAGACGGCGCCAATCTGTTGATGTAAAAAACTAGATTGCTCTAATTATTCAATCACAGATAAATAAATAAATAAGACAAAGATTTTTAAAGTGGTTCGGCTAGGAATAAAGCCTACGTCCACTGTTATGTTATTACTGAATGTTTGTAGAATTCTTGATTACAAGTTCTCTCAAGAAATTCCGGTCCTCTTGAATGAGGGTGATACAAGGTATTTATAGCCCTTAGGCTGTATATGAAAGGGTCGATACATTAAATGATATACATATGAAGGGGTAATACATTTAATGCAGCGTGTGCCTCAAGATCCTAAACATTCAATGAATCATCGAACTGTTTGAATATCTGGCAATTAATGCTGGGGTCGAGGTGCAGCTCGGACCGCCTTAGTTGCTCGTTGATCAATAGTTCCTCGGAGCGCTAGAGTACCTCGGAGTACTGGAGTTCCTCGGGGTGTCCTCGTTGCTAGTTGGTCGGGGAAATGAACTTCCTCTTCGCTATTGTGCCACGTAGATTAACACGTGTGTTTGTACTATTCGTCCACGTCAGCATATTAATTTTGGTATCAACAATGAATATATGACTACTCATAATTCTATTGTTCCTGTTGTTGCATCTGTTCTTGAGAATGTTGTTACTATTGCTGATGAAAATGACATTGTTAGTGATAGCTTAAGGGTGTGTCAAACTGAAAGTGTTATCGTTAAACCTGAAGTGTGTGTGAGTTCCACATATGAAATGACCGATATAGGAGACACTTCACACAATACACTTAGTGAGTCTGACGATGATCTTCAAGAGCTATGCACAAAAATGCTTAAGAAAAGTGCCCGTCTTGAGAAAATAGTTAAGCTACTGAATGAACGTATTGATTTACTTAACCAGACTATTAGGAAGAACGCTGAAGAATTTACAACACAGCGTGTTGCCCATGAGACTGAAATTGAAGAATTTTCCACAAAAATAGGAGATCTTTCTGAGAAAAATAACATTTTGGAACAAAAATACAAATCAACTTTGGTTGAACTTGAAGAATCTAAATAAAAAGTTTCAAATGTGTTTAAAAAATGCTTACACTTTGAAACTCAAGCTAAATCCTATGAAGAAATTGTTGTAGGAAGCAAGTTTGATTCTGATGACAAATCTGGTTTTTGATTTGGAGAAAAAGTTTATACTAGCAAAAATGTTTCTCCTCAAAATGTTGTTTTTGTAAAACAAGGCCAGAATTTTCAAGATACTCAGAAAGAAAATAGTTTTAATGATGTCTCTAAGGCAAAACAAAGTGCCCATACTCAACAGCCCAAATCTAATGGTCCAGCTAAGTATGTTTGTCCACCTATTAGAAATTAAGGACAAAAACCTAAAACCAATGACACATGGACAACCATTCGTATTAGAGATAAACCTATGTTTAAAGACTTTAGTAATAAAGTCAAGTCCTCGACACATCATTATTGTTCATATTGTGATGTCTACGGCCACTCCATTGTCTAATGTTTTAAAAAAAGAGTGTATACACCTACTTATTTAAATTTTAACTATTCGAGAAAGAGTTGGAATACTTATGTTCTCCCTAGACAGACCATTCATAACTCTAACTATCAAAAGAAGGGAGGACCTAAAACTAAGAAGAAATCATTTAGAAAGACCCAACAAAACTTTTTTAAATCAAAGGCCAATAAATCTACAAAAATTAGGCCTATTTGGATTAGAAAAGAAGACTTGTTACCCCAACTCAAGTGCAATATTGTCATATTTGCTTTTAAGGCACAACGCACTTCGTCTAAATGGTACCTTGACTCCGGATGTTCTAAACATATGACCGGAGATGAAACTAAATTAACAAACAAAACAAACTTCCTTGGAGGTAGTGTTGTGTTTGGTAATGGAGTTTCGTCTAAGATCATAGGTAAAGGAACATTGAGTGAGGAAGGTCTCCCCGATCTAAATGATGTCCTCCTAGTTAAAGGTCTTAAGGCTAACCTTCTTAGTATATCTCAATTTTGTGATTCCAATCTTACCGTTACCTTTTCAAAAACCGATTGCAAAATTATTGATGAAAAGGGTAATTGTATTTTAACAGGAAACAAAAATGAGGATAACTATTACATAGTCATTCCTAAATCCGAATCTTGTAATATTGCCTGATTGGAAGATGCTGATCTTTGGCACAATAGATTGGGACATACAAATTTTGATAATCTTCGTAGGTTAAGCTCCCAAGAAATTCTTAGAGGATTGCCTAAAATCAAAAACTCTTTTAATCCTATATGTGGTCCTTATCAAGAAGGGAAGATAAGTAAATCTCCTCACAAGAAAGTTAAAGATATTTTAACTACAAAACCTTTGGAATTAATCCACATGGACATTATAGGCCCTTCTAGAACTGTCAGCTTTTGTGGTAACAGTTACATACTTGTTATTGTGGATGACTTCACACGATATACATGGGTAGCCTTTATGAGAAATAAATCCGATACCTTCGATGAGTTCTTAAAAATAATTTTAAAAATTGAGAACAAGAAGGATACCCAAGTATGTCGCATCAGAAGTGACAGAGGTGGAGAATTTAAAGATTCTGGTGTTGTTAATATATTGTATAGGCAATGGATATAAACATGAGTTTAGTGCGCCTAACACACCTCAGCAGAACAGAATTGCTGAAAGGAAAAATAGAACTTTACAAGAGATGGCTAGGGTTATGCTCCATGCGAAAAATCTACCTAAGTACTTGTGGGCCGAAGCTATTCAAACGGCTTGTCAGATCATTAACCGTGTTTACCTTTGAAATAATTCTAAACAAACTTCATATGAACTTTGGTTCCATAAAAAGCCTAACTTGAAATATTTTAAAACCTTCGGAAGTGTCTGTTATGTTTGTAATGATAGAGAACATCTTTCTAAATTCGACACCCGAGGAGAAAAGGGAATCTTTCTTGGCTATTCCCAAAATAGTAGGGCTTTTCGTGTTTTCAACTATCGAACCAAAGTTATTATGGAATCTTTTAATGTAATTGTCAATGATACTAGTGTTGAGAGTAGTGTCAGTCAACCAGTTGTCTTGGATGAGGAAGAAACATATTTTACTTTAAACTCTCCAAGAGTAAGTGATTCACTGCCACCTGAGAGTCCTTTCGTACCAACCTGGGTTTCTAAATACCATCCTATTGAAAAGATTGTTGGTAATCCTTTAGAACCCATTCGAACAAGATCACAACTTCAAAATTTGGTACAATTTGCTTGTTTTGTTTCCCTTGAGGAACTTAAAACTGTAAGTGATGCCCTTTCTGACTCATTATGGATTAATGCTATGCAAGAAGAGCTTGTCCAGTTTCAGAGTCATGATGTTTGGTATCTTGTTCCTCGGCCAAACGATAAGAAGGTTATTGGCACTCGATGAATTTTCAAAAACAAAACTGATGAGAATGGGGAGGTCATTAGAAATAAAGCTAGGTTAGTAGCTCAAGGCTACTCTCAGATAGAGGGAATTGATTTTGACGAGACCTTTGCACCAGTTACTCGTCTTGAGTCAGTTCGTCTCCTCTTAGCCATATCATGCCATTTACATTCTAAACTTTTTCAAATGGATGCCAAGTTCGCATTTTTAAATGAAATTTTGACTGAGGAGGAATATGTAGAACAACCAAAAGGTTTTATCGATCCCTCTTATCCACACTATGTGTTTAGACTTAAGAAAGCCTTATACGGTTTGAAACAAGCTCCTAGAGCTTGGTATGAGCATTTATCCACATTTTTAGCCTCCCATGGATTCACTCGAGGTGGTAATGATCAAACCTTATTTGTTAAGAAGTCCAACAAACATGTTTTGATTGCCCAAGTCTACGTCGACGACATTATTTTTGGATCAACCTGTCCTAATTAAGTGAAGGATTTTTCCGATATCATGCATTCAGAATTTCAAATGTCATTAATAGGTGAATTACGATGTTTCTTAGTTTTGCAACTCAAATAATTTTATGATGGTCGTTTTATTACTCAATCCAAATATTCCTCTGATCTTATTAAAAAATATGGAATAGAACAGTCTAAACCTACACGTACACCTATGAGTTCGTCAACCAAACTATCTAAAGAACACAATGGTAAAGATGTTGACCCGACCTTGTATAGGAGTATAATAGGGAGTTTGTTATACCTTACTGCTTCCCGACCAGATATTTCTTTCGCCGTTCGTGTTTGCGCTAGATACTAATGTGCTCCCAAAGAATCCCACTTGTTAGGTGTAAAACGTATCATTAAATATGTTAGGGGTACACAAAATTACGGTATTTGGTACACTAAAGACACCACTAGTGCTATTATAGGATACACTGATGCCGATTGGGCAGGGTGTTCGGACGATAGTAATAGTACTTCCGGCACCTGCAATTATGTACGAAATAACTTAGATGGTTGGAGTAGTAAGAAACAAAATTGTATCTCTCTGTCTATGTCTGAGTCCGAGTATATTGCAGCTGGTAGTTGCTGTTCTCAATTATTATGGATCAAGCAAATGCTTAGTGATTACGGTATATTTGAAGACAAATTTACTATGTACTGTGATAACCAGAGTGCCATAAATATATCAAAAAATCCTATCCGACACTCTCGAACTATGCACATAAAAATTAGACATCATTTCATTCGTGACCTTGTAGAGTCTAAAGAATTAGATATTGAGTATCTCAATACTGATAAACAGTTAGCTGATTTATGTACAAAACCCCTTGACAATATTAGATTTGAGTATCTTCGTAATTCCATTGGTATGATAGTTCTTACTTAATTCAACACTTCATTCATATCCTCGGTAGTTGCATGCTTATAATTGGTTTCTGAGGATTTAGGGCATGGACGTTTCTCAAATGAAAAAAGACGCCTCCTAATATCTATTTTTATGTAGGAGACCCTTGTATCTTCCCTTGCATATGTTATTGTTTGTGTTGTCGCATTATATCATATTCTCCTCACTTATTTTTTTACCCCATTGTATATTTGAGCAAAATTAGGGGAGAAGAACTTGATTGCATGTGTTGCGATTTATATCTTTTGGTACTAACTCAACTAATATGACATTGAGTGTTTATCTTTTTCAGGCATTTTCAGACCCGGTTGTATAGCTTGTCCTATTTATTAGGGTATTAGTTTGTATTATAGTTGAGTAATGTATTTTCTTATCTTATTTTCGGTTCTAGAATGGGAATGGGTATATAGAGATTTTTGTATAGGAAATTTAGGATTTTTCATTTTCACCCACAAGTTCAGGATACTCAAGGGAATTTTGTCTCCAATATCCAAAGGGGGAGATTGAGAACACACTATATGGTTGACCTACTTGAGTCTGTGCCATATAGGCGTTCAACTAGTTTGGATATCGAGACAAAATCGCTTTAGATTTTTCCGAGTTACTCTATCTCGAAAAAGGCATCAAGCTCATTAAAGTATCCCAGTCCAAGCACCAAGAGATAAACGACAAAGGAAAGTATTTTTTCTTGAACCACATTAGGACACACACAGCACACACTTCATATTAATTTTTTATGTGTGCGTAGTTTTTAAGTGGTTAGACCTCGTCAAAACATATTTTTTTTAAAGTCATTTAATTTTTTTAATCATGTTAAATAATTTTCTTGATTAATTAAACTTTTGGTTTAATATGTTTGAGGCTAAAATGATGAAAAGCTTTGTGGTTTCAATTTGAATTTTTCAAAACTTAAAAATGCCATATGCATTTTGTTAAATCTGTTAGTTTTCTCAGCCTTTTGAGTTTCTTTACATCCGAGATATTGCATCCAAACCATAGGTTTGATCTCGAGTCATCAACGGCCATAAGCTAGTTAAAGCCTCTATCCTCGTGACCCTTGATCTTGAGATCCGTGGCTATCTATTTTAGCCAATCAATATTAGGTCTATTCACCGTCCCTTTCCACTTACTCTCAGACCTTTGGATTATAACCGTTCGACGAGAGCAGATCCCTGCCGTCCGTTGGTAACTAACCCTTTGAGATCTTTTCGTTGCTGGTACATAATTCATGGCTTAGGGTTTCTCCTTGTTGGTTGGAGAAATTAGAGAGAGATAAGCGTGTAACACCCCGTATTTTTGTACATTTAATATTTAATTAATTCGAGAATTTTAAATTACTTGTGTGTTGTAATTTTAATTGAATTAATTATGGCAATATATATATATATATATATATATATATATATATATATTTAAATATTAATCGGGGAGTGAATGGTTAATGTTTAGGGAAATTTATTTACTAAGTGAATAGTAATACTTTAATTACGTCATTTCGAGTATTAATGACGAGGTATACACTTATCCCAACCGGGAGTCGGTATAGACTAAATTAGGTGTGAGATAAGGATTTTTATAAATTAATTCGGATGTCAATTCTGAGTGCGCGGTTGAGTCCGGATGGGTCGAGATAGTCAGAAAAGAGTACCCAGGGGTAGCAATTGGGTCTCGGGGTATTTTTGGGCATAGTCGGGCCCATACGGGGTGAGTTGAGCCACTTTAATTAAGCCCATTAGGTGAAAAACGGGATTAAGGATTTTTAACCTAATTGGGAGATTAAGGAATGGTAGCCAACATAATTCTAAGCCTAGCGCTTGAGAGGAAAATTAGGGGAAAGCTTAACAAAAGCCAATTTGGGAATTTTGTAGCCAAATTGAGGGACTACGCCAATGGATCAGAGACTACAAACACTTTCAGGCAAGTGGTTAACTGTTTTGATTCTTAAAGTATGATAATCAATTCATATTAAAGTGATGTGTAAACCAAAATTCGTTTTGGGGATAAATGGGTACAAAATGAGGTTTTTGTTCATGAAACTATTGAATGAGATTCATAGTAAAAATGGTTGTGTTGAACATATCTGAGTATGGATGTTTAATTGGAATAAGAATTCGGAGTATAAACAGGGAAAATTCTGGATTTGGAATTTGGGTTGTAGAACAAGATTTATGAATTTTAATGGAAAACCCATTTCGAAAATTGTGAGATAAGTTGAGAAATTTATATACTAGAGGGTGTATATGATGTATAGGATCCAAGTTCATATGTTTATGTGATGGGATGACTTGATCAGGGGTTGAAATTAAGGTTTACAAACCTTGAATTTTCGTTAATGGTGTAATGCAGTGGAGAAGAAGATCTGCCCAAGAAGGATCGATCGATCGATCGGGGGCCTTCGATCGATCGAGGGTCCCAGGAAATTGGCAATTCGGACAGTTTGTTTATAATGAGGGTTTAATTTAAGTTTTAATTCCCTTACTTTTATTTGGTGATAAATTTATATGGGACATATGTTTCCTTAACAATTATAGGGTGATATAATTGGGTTTAGGAGGGTGTGAACGGTATGTCATGAGATGAACGAATTTGGAGAAATAATTCAATTATTGATATTGGGCCGAAGAATGATATTTGGGAATTGTAGTTGGGTGACACTACATTATTAAATGGAATTTAGGTGAAATATTTAATTATGGACCAATTGGGTGAGTCCGGGTGCGCTAACAATTATAGGTAAATATAATTGGAAAAATTATGGAAATAAATGTGTGACACATTGTGGGTGAAAATGTGAGAATGAAATTATGAGATGTAAAATGGACCGAGTGAGCGAGTCCGGAGATATTGGTTAAGTGGCATCAAAGTAGTAAATTTATTATTGAGAGAAAGTAATTAATTTGGAGTCGGAACATTGACTCAGGAAATATTGAGGTACGGGCAAGTGAGCGAGTCCGGGGATAATGGTTGGGTGACACCAAGTTATTAAATTAATAAATGTGATAATTAATTTAATTAGAGTCGAATTATAGACTCGGGTAGGATTAAATTAATAAATGTGATAATTAATTTAATTAGAGTCGGATTGTAGACTCGGGAAGGATTAAATTAATAAATGTGATAATTAATTTAATTAGGGTCAGATTGTAGACTCGGGAAGGATTAAATTAATAAATGTGATAATTAATTTAATTAGAGTCGGATTGCAGACTCGAATTTTTGTTGATTAATTAATGTGTAAATTAATTAAATAAGAGTCGAATTGTAGACTCGGGTAAGTATTAAATTAATGGGTGTAATAATTAATTTAATTAGAGTCGGACGATAGATTCGGGGAGGTATTAAATTAATAAGTGTGTTAATTAATTTAATTAGAGTCAGACCATAGACTCGGGGAAAATATTATATAAATTGAGGTATGAGTTGAATATATTAGAGTTGGACCATAGACTCGGGAAGACGATAAATTATTAAGTGAGAAAATTAATTACTTTGAGTCGGGCCACAGACTCAGGAAATTTTAGGCAGTGTACGGAATTTTTGGTACACGGCACCGTATGTATATATATATATATATATATATATATCGTGTATATATTGTTTGTGATATTAAATTACAGGTAGTGTACGGGATTTTGAGTACACGGTAAAGCCGGGGTTCATATTATATATATACGGTGTAGTGATAGTATATATATACGTGTATATATTGTGTGTGATATTAAATATCAGTGATTAGATATTTATTAAATTTATATACTCTAATGCTATCAAGGGAGGTTGCGCGATGTGGGTGAATCTCCTAGCTTGAGGAGTAGGGTGAGTATATCCCCAGGTCATAGCGTCCGGTATATATGGGTGAGGGATTTATCTCACTCTCAGGGAAAGAATATGACCGCCTCCACTACGTTTATATTTTCGGGCCAGGTTGGTGAGCGATTCCAACTTGGGGAACTAGGTTTTGTGAGCACACCTAGTGAGATAGCATTTTAGAGTGAATCATCCGGTGAGGGTATACTCGGAAGGATGGATACACGTATGATATATGTGTGGATGTTAGTAAAGGTACGTATAATATGGTAGTAAATATTATATGTAGGTGATAATACAGTGTGTAATGTATTTACCTTATATAACTAGGGGTACAGTTATATGCTGTTAATTAATGAGAAATTAATTAAGTTAATAATTTGTGGGAATAATACAGTGTGTGATATATTTACTTTATATAACTTGGGATGCAGTTATATGTTACTATTTAAGAGGAATTAATTAAGTTAATTGGGGAATAACCTTTAATTCAGGAGCTCATTATACTCGGTTTAAAGTAGTATGGAAAGGGAAGGTTATACCAGGACTAGTTGGACGGGGTAGAACAACTAGGTGGGGTTAAGATAACCGGTAGGTGTGCACAATAGTGGAGTGGTGAGAATGTCCACAAGGGAGTGCGACACTAACTTAAATATGAAGCGCATTCATGCATTTTAAATTACTGCAGTTAATTCACTTGCTAAATATTTTCAAAATGTTTTGGGTTCTAACCCTTGCTATAAAACTATTTTCAAAACCTTTTAGGTGTCCAGCCACAGGGACGCCTGGATTGATATTCTATTTCAGGGACACGGAGCTGCGGCATATGTGGATGCTAGCAGGAGTTTGGATTAGACGCATCGTTCATTCATTCCTAGAGTAGGAATCTTGTATCAGTCTCAGTTTTATTTAGGGCTTGTAGCCCAGACTTCTCGATACAGTTTTCAGGTGTAATTCATTCAGGTGTTGAATATTTGTATTGGATTATTTATTTGGTGGCCGGTGATTTATTCGGCAAGTTGTGTAATTATGATTCAGTTTATTTTCATTCAGATGTGTGAATGGTTTATATTTTAATTCCGCATGTACTATTTTGTTTAATTAAAAAGTTAAAACTGGCACCAGTTTTTGGAATACTAGGTGGCTAGTAAGTTTTAAAAAAAATTCGACAGTGATGCTAAGGATGATCCAACTGGGATTCCTGTTTTAATTTGGTATAGGACTGATCACCCGGTATTTTATTAGGCGGGGTGTCACAAAGCGGCGCTGTGAGTGAACCTGAAAAGAGAGAGATAGCTGTGAGTGAAACCGACAAGAGAGAGAGCAGACTCCATTGTCGAATTTCTCATCTGACGCCGGACTAAGAGATAGAGGGAGAGCAGGTCTCTGTTTCAAGATTGAGAGACAGAGACAGATAGATAGATAGATAGATAGATAGATAGATAGATAGATAGATAGATAGATAGATAGATAGATAGATAGATAGAGAGAGAGAGAGATAGAGAGAGAGAGAGAGAGAGAGAGAGAGAAACCTTATTTCAAAACCAAATACACCACAAGTCTTATATTGACCAAAAAAATCCAAACAGTAAACCCATTCACGTGAGAGTTAAATACATTGAGGGTTTGTTTGATGTTGGGGTATTGCTGGTATGCTTATGTTGAAGGCCTCTTCAACTCTATATCTCCCTAAGAACCCATTTAGTTCGCTTGTAAGATTTTTCTAGAGTTCTTTAATTTCTTTTTCTTGGTTCATTTTATTTTGTGGTTGTTGCTGCTGATTTATCCAAGAGAAGTAATCTCAAATTTATTTTGAGAAATTTGACTTATGATATTTTTGTGTATATTCTCAGATTTGAAATTTTTTGTTTCAAAATATTGTTTCACATTTTGTGAAATTAAATTGAACATAAATAAATTTTGTTTGAAATAAAAACTTGAGATATTTTTTTTGTGACAGATCTGAAAAAATTTGTTGAAGTCGTATTATTCAAAGCACATTTGAAATTACCTGCATTGCATATAGAAATGGATTCTAATTTATAGGTATCTTCTTGTATTATTCATTGAGAGAGTGAGAAGCATTTTACACATTTAGTTTATTCACAAACACTATCACTCTCACACGAAGACATAGGATTTGTGGTTCTTGGTGAGATATTTTGTTTGTGGGGCTGCTGGAATCCGGGATTCAAGGACAACAAGGAAGATGCGTGGAGAAGAACAAATCAGGATACAATGCCTTTAAGAGTGGGGTAACTCGGGTAGGTACGTTTTCTGATCTTGTATTTTGATTCTTAGTTGCATGCTTTAGGGTTGTAACTTGATTGTGATTCTAGTGAACTTTTTCATTTTGCTCCGTAGAGGGAGTTGTGGACGTTTCCGTAATTTTAGGATTTTACCACGTTAAAAATCGCGTGTTAATTTGATTTAGTGTTCTTAATTACTTTTGCGAACAATATCATACTCAATACTTAATTGTAGGTTTTGTATTTTAAAAAACCTAAGGTATCAATCTAACAAGTCTAAAGATCATATTCAGAAAAATTATTTTAACACATCTAGTGTTTATTTTGAAAAGAGTTTCATCCAACGAGTTTATTTCAAAGTTTACTAAACTTATAACTTTTTGTTATTAATCTTGTAAACAAGTTTTTCATTTATCATTTCAACTGAAGTCCTTTTTTTTCTTTTCGCCGTTCCATTTTGTTGTGGCGTATAAGGTGCCGTAACTTGATGGATTATTTCATGAGTATTACAGAATTGTATAAACTCATTTGGGTAATATTCACCACCCCTATCGGATTGTAGGATTTTAATTTTTCGATTTTGTTGAGTTTCATCTTCTGCTTTAAAAATTAGAAATTTCTCGAAAACTTCATCTTTACTTTTAAGTAAATATGTATATGCGTACTTAGAGTAATCATCAATAAAAGTTAAGAAATATTTATTTCCACCACGAGTCATATTACTCTTCATATCACATACATCACTATGAATAAGATCAAGCATTTCAGATGTCCTCTCAACAGATTTAAACAACTTTCTAGTTATCTTCGATTGAGCACAAATTTCACATTTAGAAAGGTTATCAAATTTACAATCCGAGATTAAGCCGAGATTAGTCATATTTTTTATACTTTTATAATTCACATGACCTAATATACTATGCCATAAAGAAATAGACTCAACCATATAAGAAGAACTAATATTATTGATTATATTAATTTTGATTATGCCGTTACAAGAGTACCCTTTGCCAATAAATTGGCCATTCTTTGACAACACAAACTTATGAGACTCATACACTAGTTTGAAACCTCTCTTATTGGGAAGGTCCCCAGACACAAGATTTTTACACATATCAGGTACATTAGGTGACACCTAGCTTAATTTTATATTAGGTGATTAATATGTTAAAAAAAAATTCGACCGTGATGCTAAGAATGAACCAACTGAATATCCTGTTTTGAATTGGTAGAGGACTGATCGCCCTATATTTAATTGGGCGGGGTGCCACACATAACCTCTTATTTGACTTGTCAACTAAGAATCTTAGTTGTCCTTTAGTTGATATACCACTACTTTTTATAGTATTATTCCAATGTGAGACAATATGGGATTTTAAGCACTCCCATATCTTTCACACCCATTTGCTCATGTTTCTACCTTCTAAAATAAAACCCAAACTATGTTTAAATTAAAACACCAGTAATATAATAAAATATTAACAACTAAAAATAAAACATCAATAATATAATTAAAATATTATATTATATTGAAATTTATCCAACACAAACCATACAAATACATTTCAGAGGTAAATGAGCTGTTGTGGTGATGGGGTGACGACAGCTGGCTCAAGACAAATGGTCGCGGCGCAATGGCAGGTTCATTAGTAACTGATTTAATGTCTATTGAGTTTGTAGAAAATAAAGGAGCTAAATTGTGCAACATGTTTTTACTAATATATTGGTATCAACTAATGATGAAAAAAAGAAAAGATATAACATTAAAAGCATGATGGGATCATTGA
This sequence comes from Sambucus nigra, assembly GCA_949130495.1. Lineage (NCBI taxonomy): Eukaryota > Viridiplantae > Streptophyta > Magnoliopsida > Dipsacales > Adoxaceae > Sambucus > Sambucus nigra. The sequence goes on along the minus strand of OX422219.1, from coordinate 118,361,077 downwards.
TTGGTGAACATGAATTCGTTCCGTTTGTTTGTAAGTGTTAACACAATTCTCTAGATAAATATAACCTTGTCTTTCTTAAGGTTTTATTGGTATTTTTAACAACCGGTTAAGAGGAAAAATAATAGAAAAAAGTTTCTCTCTGAAAGTAGACAGATCCTTTATAATTTTGGATTTTAAGAATTTGAACATTGGCTGCCATTACATTTTCCAATAAGAAGCTAAATTTGGTTCCATATCCAAGGCTTTTCAACTATCAAAGGTCTAAATTCACCTTAACCTTGAACTCCCTTCACTGATGTGTATATGCTTTTAACATTACTAGAGATGTGTATATTTTATTATTGGCATGAGATAGTCAAATTTGTATAGACTTGAGTTATGAGTTTTTTTTTATTGGTATCGTGATTATTTTATGAGAAGTAACTTAGTGTTTGAGACCTTAGTACAACATGTGATTTCTATTGAAAGAGATTAACCTAGTGTAGTTACCGAGAAATATTAAAGAATGATGTTGTAAGACTTTAATCACATTGGCTATATATGAGTTATGGATTTAGAACAACATGATATTTTAGGTTGTTTTATTGGGTAACTAATAACATAAAATATATTAAAACATGAGGGGAAGATGTATAGTTATAATGTATCCCCTATTCAATTATAATCACACTCTACATAGACTTGATGTTTACATTTTCTTTTAAAAAAAATTTACACGTCCTTGTTATGGTAGTTCCTATAGATGCAGGTTCGTTGGAGGAGCATCTCTAGTAATGTATCGATTCTTACTCTAAGGATTGTTGGAGTCAAGAAAGTGTAGCTCATTCTTTTATTATACTCTTATATTTTCAGTCAAGTTGTACACGTATACATATATTCAGTGTTCGATTTTTGTATAGACTCATTTTATATTCAAATATGGGTTATATTGTATTAGCAGTGAATGATATCAAACTTGGTTTTGTGTTGATTCAGTATTTCATTATCTTGGCTTTGTTCACTCAGTTTTGATTATTTCTTATGCTGAGAACGTTACCAAAAGTGTATGGATTTTGCGGGGTGTCATACATGTCCACCTAAAGAGCAACTCCATAATAAAAGTTCCTATGATGATTTACAAAAGATCGACCTCACCAGGATCACCCTTCTCATGATGACCCCTTAGTGGTCTCCATGGTGATGGAAAATGTCAAAATGCATTGAATCTTAATAAACGCTTAGAACTCAGTAGACATTTTATTTATTGACACTTATAGAGCTATAATTCTAACTCTAAAAGACATTATACCCATTTTGACCCCTATTCTGGCCTTCAATGGAGAATCAACATACTCAATAGGATATATCATTATTCCTTTAAAAATCAGAGAAGAAGACTATAACATGACCATATGGAGTAAGTTTTTAATATTGGACCTACCCTCGACATATAATGTAATCTTGTATGTATAGGGTAGGCCAGTTATTAAAATTGTAAAGACATGTTTTAAATTCATCATATTTTGGTTCTGGATTTATTTTGGAACAAAATTCAAGGTGTCTTTTGAGTCATCTTTGAGTTGTTATTGAAGAACGGATGACAAAAGCATAACACTATAACATTAAATACTAGACTGATAACTTCTTTTCAATTGGAGGTTTGGTAAGCCTTTATGGTTTTGTATTTGTAAAATTTTTATTTTCAAAGTAAGGAAGTGACAAGATAAGACAATATTTTGAAAAAGGAAAAGATTTATTATTCAGTTTTATAAGGGGTCCCTATTTTTGTCTATTGTTTGAACAAGGGACTCCCTAACAACAAGTTATCTTCGCATGATGGAAATTTTAGGAAAATAAAGGATCTCGTATGAAAATTTAAATCTCAGAAGAAAATTTTGTGGAAACAAAATTTGGCACGAGGAACCAAAATTTCTTCCAAAACCCTTGTAAGTAAGATACTTTGCATAAGGCCCCCTCGTATAAAGATCTTTTTCGAATGAGAACTTCCCTATTTTGAATGAGATCATATTTTTTCTCGAGAATTGTGTTTTTCTGGAGAACTTCCCTTTGTGACTTATATGTAGAAAAATTAATGAAATGTGATTTTATATAGAAGCAGCCATGTTTTACAAAAATTCATTCCTAGATTTTGAGAGAGATTATTAAGAGAGTATTGTTCATTTCATATTTATGGCTTTAAAACCCCATACAATCTTCCACCTAATAATTTAAGCATGAATGATCAATTGGGTTGATAGCTCGTTTACACATGTGGGTTGATCATCCAATAGTTGGAGATCAATGGATTCCTAAGCCTTTAGGGTGTGCAAATTCTGTTTGTTGAAACATTTTATTGATAGTAAGAGCAAAGGCATCGGAGAAGAACACAAGGGAAAGACTCTGTGTCGTTCAATAATCATGGTTAATTAAGTGTGATAAATCGAATGGTCGTGTAACGACACTAGTCCTTATTTTTGGTTTATCGTCTCAATACAAAAAAATATAAACTTTAAATACAATTTATGGGAGTATAGTGTATAGTTCGAGTATCAAATTCACAAAGAACATTCTTAAAATTCAATTGATTTATTACTTTTTAAATAAAGTTGTAAAAGATAATTTATGGCTTTAACAAGATTTATACTATCAATAATAATAGGCAAGTATTTAAAAAAAGATAAAGAAAAAGAATGCAACTTTGGATTGAGAATCATATCCCTCGCCATGGACTACTGAACATGAATGGTAATATGAAAAGAGAACATTTTCAAAGGTTGAAACCATTTTGAGCATTAATCAAATACCTCGATAGTCACTCCCTAAATATTCATAAAAGCCTAAATTTGAGTTTGCTATTAACAATTTGATTGAAATTAACACACAAAAGTTTCAATTATGAAAGATACATTATATCATCCATTTAGGTGTTAAGGTGCCATTCCAACAACAAACGACCCATCAAAACTTCCTTAAACCACCATACCATAGAAAAGAAATTAAATAAACCATGGCGAGTTGAACTATATCAACCTAATCTAATTGGATAAAAATAATATTAAAGTTAACAATAACATGTAAATAATAGAAAAAATAAATTAAATACTCATATTGAAATAAAGCACAAGTCATAAAGATTGAAACTAAGCTAAACTAAATAGCTATGGTGGAAGAGAGACAAAGAAAGACAATATCCATTTGAGAAGTAAACCAGGGAGAGAGAAGATCCCCAAAAATACCCAAGAGGCCAAAATCCAACACTAAGCAACCTAAAAAATAAAGTATCTCTTTTAAAAAAGCGAAACAACTAACTATATGTTCAAAAGAAACTAGTACAAAGACAAAAATGCCTAAAAAACCCTTTTATGTGCATGAATAGTAATCCCTGATTGATCCCTAAGGAGGCCCAATATTCAACATTCATGACTAATCAATGGTCATATAAGTAGGACATGTCTTTCTCCTTTAATTTATATAAAAATATTTAGTACTTATGGAATTATTAGGTTGGATGCGATAATGGTTTTTCTCGAGACCATTTCCACTCTCAATCTTATGTTCATGTGGTTGCGTAATTAATTTCCGCATTCATTTATTTCATCCCCCATATGAAGTTGGACTAATTAATATTGTTTGGTAAAATCAAAATCTAGTTCAATTAAAACATGAGTTTTCTTTTAGGGACGCATTAATTAATTTGATTTTGATCCTTAGGCACATACTATTTCAAACAAGCATATTAGATTTTAAATAATATAGGGTAAGATTTCTCTAGCACTTCAAAGATATCACTTGAGGTCTTAGTTCCTAAGGAAGAAGAAGGAAGGGTCGAAGAAATAAAAAATACCTCAATGATATTTGTTGGAAGTTATTTGTTTGAATTTAGAATTTGGTGTAATTCTGTGGATCAAATGAAATTGATAATCGTTCGAACGATATTCTAATCATATTCGAATGAGAAGTTCATCTTATTTGAAGTGTGATTCTAATAAAGAACAAACGAACTTCCTTTGCCATAGATTTACCCTCATTAGTATGTCGATCGAATGATGTTTGAACTAGATTCTTGACCTCGTTCGAACAAGGTCCAATCTCATTCGAATGAGCTTTTCAGAAATTTGTAAACGACGCGATCACGATACTCGTTGTTTGAGAATACGACGATAATTTGACAATATCTAGACTTAGGATTAAATTTTGGCGTCAGAGAGGGAAAACCCGAAACAACCCCCGAACGACCCCGTGAGAGGCACCAACACCTCACACGGAACCAATGTAACTCGTAGAAACTGACCACGCCATCACGGTACTTCCAATTTGAGAATACGATGATAATTTGACAATATCTAGACTTAGGCTTAAAAATATGGAGCTAGAGGTGGGAAACCCAAAAACAACCCTCGAACGGCCCCGTGAGAGGCAACAACACCTCGCACTGGACCAATGTAACTCGTAGGAACTTACCGCGCGATCACGATAATCGCGATTTAAGAATACGACGACAATTTGATAATATCTAGACTTAGGCTTAAAACTTGGCGTCAGAGTGCAAAAACTCGAACCAGCTCCCGAACGGCCCCGTGAGAGGCATGAACACCTTGCACGGCACCAATGTAACTCGTAGGAACTGACCACCCGATCACTGTACTCGCAGTTTGAGAATACCACAATAATTTGAAAATATCTAGACTTACGCTTAAAAACATGGCGCTAGAGGTGGGAAACTCGAACCAGCCCCCGAGCGGCCCCGTGAGAGCCACCGACACCTCACACGGGACCAATGTAACTCGTAGGAACTGACCGCGTGATCATGGTACTCGCGGTTTGAGAATACGATGATAATTTGACAATATCTAGGCTGAGGCTTAAAACTTGGCGTTAAGAGTACGAAAACTCGAAAAAACCCTGAGCGGCTCCGTGAGAGGCACCAACACCTCGTATGAAACTAATGTAACTCGTAGGAACTGATCGCACGATCATGGTACTCCCGATTTGAGAATACAACGATTATTGGAAAGTAAGAAGATTTAGGCTTAAAACTTGGCGTCAAAGTGTGAAAACTCAAAAAAGCCCCCGAGGGCCCCGTGAAAGGCAACAACACCTCGTACGGGACCAATGTAACTCATAAGAACTAACCACGTGACCACGGTACTCGCGGTTTGAGAATATGATGATAATTTGACAAATCTAAACTTAGGCTTAAAAACATGGGGCTAGAGGTGGGAAACCCAAAACAGCCCCCGAACGGCCCCGTGAGAGGCACAACCACCTCGCACGGGGCCAATGTAACTCGTAGGAACTTACCACGCAATCACAGTACTCGAGGTTTGAGAATACGATTAAAATTTGACAATATCTATTCTTAGGTTTACAACTTGGCGTCAGACTGCGAAAACTCGAAGTAGCCCCCAAATGGCCCCGTGAGAGGCACCGACACCTCTTACAGGACCAATGTAACTCGTCGGAACTGATCGTGCAATCGCCGTACTCACGGTTTAAGAATATGACGATAAGTTGACAATATCTAGACTTAAGCTTAAAACTTGGCGTCAGAGTTCAAAAGCTCGAAACAGCCCCCGAGCGGTCCCGTGAGAGGCACCGACACCTCGCACGGGACCAAGGTAACTTGTAGGAACTGACCGCGCGATCACGATACTCATGATTTGAGAATACAAAAAAAATTTGACAATATTTAGACTTGGGTTTAAAAATATGGACCTAGAGGTGGGAAACCCGAAACATCCCCTGAGTGGCCCGTGAGAGGTACCAACACCTCGCACGGGACCATTGTAACTCATAGGAACTGACGGCATGATCATGGTACTCGCGTTTTGATAATACGATGATAATTAGACAATATCTAGACTTAGGCTTAAAACTAGGCGTCAGAGTGCGAAAACTCGAACCAGTCCCCTACGGCCCCGTGAGAGGCACCAACACCTCGTACGGGACCAATGTAACTCGTAGGAACTGATCGCGTGATCACGATACTCGTCATTTGAGAATACGACGATAATTTTAAAATATCTAGACTTAGGCTTAAAAACAAGGTGCTAGAGGTAGAAAACTCGAACCATCCCCCGAGCGGCCCTGTGAGAGGCAGCGACACCTCGCACGGGACCAATGTAACCGTAGGAAAAAACTGCGCAATCACTGTACTGGTGGTTGGAGAATACGTTGATAATTTGAAGATATCTAGACTTAGGCTTAAAACTTGACGTGAGGGTTCGAAAACTCGAACCAGCCCCGTGAGAGGCACCGACACCTCGCACGGGACCAATATAACTCGTAGAAACTGACCGCGCGATCACGGTACTCGTGGTTTGAGAATACGATACTAATTTGACAATATCTAGACTTAGTCTTAATTGCAAAAACTTGAAACAGCCTCGAGTGGCGCCATGAAACGTAAAAACACCTCGCACGGGACCAATGTAACTCGTAGGAACTGACCGCGCGATCACGATACTCGCAATTTGAGAATACGATGATAATTTGAGATCATCTAGACTTAGGCTTAAAAACATGGCACTGGAGATGGGAAACCGGAAACAGCCCCCGATCAGCCCCGTGAGAGGAACCAACCCCTCTCACGGCATAGGAACTGGTCGCCCAATCACGAGACTCGCGATTTGAGAATACCATGATGATTTAACGACATCTAGACTTAGGCTTAAAACATGGCATCAGAGTGAAAAAATTCAAACCAACCCCCAAAAGGCCCCGTGAGAGGCACCAACACCTCGCACGGCACCAATGTAACTCATAGGAACTGACCATGCGATCACGGTTCTTACGGTTTGAGTATTCAATGATAATTTGAAAATATCTAGACTTAGGCTTAAAACTTGGCGTATGAATGCGAAAACTCAAAAACGCCCCCGAGTGGCCCTGTGAGAGGCAACAAGACCTCGCACGGGACAATTGTAATTCGCAGGAACTGACCGCGTGATCAAGGTACTCGCGGTTTGAGAATATGACAATTATTTGACAATATCTAGACTTAGGCTTAAAAACATGGCACTGGTGGTGGGAAACCCGAAACAGCCCCCGAGCGATCCCATAAGAGGCACAAACACCTCGCACGAGACCAATATAACTCGTAGGAACTGGCCGCGTGATCACGATACTTATGATTTGAGAATACGATGATAATTTGACAATATCTAGACTTAGGCTTAAAACTAGGCGTCTGAGTGCGAAAACCCGAAACAGCCCCTGAGTGGCCCCGTGAGAGGCAACAACACCTCGCACGGGAGAAATGTAACTCGTAGGAACTGACTACGCGATCACGAAACTCGTAGTTTGAGAATACGATGATAATTTGACAATATCTACACTTAGGCTTAAAAACTTTTTGCTGGAGGTGGGAAACTCGAAACATCCCCCAAGCGGCCCCATGAGAGGCAATAACACCTCTCACGAGACCAATATAACTCGTAGTAACTGACCGCGTGATCACAGTACTCATCGATTGACAATACGATGATAATTAGACAATATATAGACTTAGGCTTAATAGCATGACGTTGGACGTGGAAAACTCGAACAAGCCCCCGAGCGGCCCTATGAGAGGGACCGACACCTCAAAAGGGACCAATGTTACTCGTAGGAACTGACCGCGCAATCATGGTACTTGTGGTTTAGAATAGGAAGATAATTTGACAATATCTAGACTTAGGCTTAAAACTTAGCGTCAGAGTGCGAAAACTCGAAACAGCCCCCGAGTGGCCCCATGAGAGGCATCAACACCTTTTATGAGACCAATGTAACTCGTAGGAACTAATTGCGTGATCACGGTACTCGTTGTTTGAGAATACGACGATAATTTGACAATATCTAGACTTAGGCTTAAAACTTGGAGTCAGAGTACGAAAACTCGAAACAGCTCCCAAGCGGCCCCATGAGAGGCACCGACACCTCGCACTGGACTAATGTAACTCGTAGGAACTGACCGCATGATCAGGGTACTCGCAGTTTGAGAATATGAAGATAATTTGACAATATCTACACTTAGGCTTAAAACATGGCATCAAAGTACGAAAACTCAAAACAGCCCCCGAACGGCCCCGTGAGAGGCACTAACACCTTGCATGAGACCAATGTAATTCTTAGGAACTCATCGTGTGATCACGGTACTCGCTGTTTGAGAATACAATGATAATTTGGCAATATCTCGACTTAGGGATAAAACTTGGCGTCATAGTGTGAAAACTTGAACCAGCGTATGAATGACCCCGTGAGAGGCACCGACACCACGTAAGGGACCAATGTAAGTCGTAGGAATTGACCACGCAATCACAGTACTCACGGTTTGAGAATACGACGATAGTTTGACAATATCTAGACTTAGGGTTAAAACTTAGCGTCTTAGTGA